>JAHREE010000067.1:885616-968215 GCA_033628505.1 Tringa tobata
CCTTCGTGTGTCAGATAGGGGAAAAATATTTACAGAAGCTGTCAGAGGCTTTAAATGCTGATTAACTCTGCTGTTAATGCCGAACATGATCTTCTGAAGGGTCCAAGCACAACTTAACATATTGTTGATGCTGCGCTCCCAGAAAGGATGCAAAAATTGAACAAAGTTATATTAAATCTAAATTACATGCCTGTTCTATGCCAGTCTTTTTAATGCACTTTTCTCTTGATGTTAAGGTCAAGCATGTTGCAAACATGGACTGTTGTGCTCATGTCAAACTTAATGCCTGTGGCTAAACTTTTAGATCTGCATGAGGGTTTAGCATGTAAACAACCAGGATGTTCGATCCTCTTGCCTTTTTTTTTTTTTTTTTTTTTCCTGTAAGCTGTGTTAGTGTGTCTTCTGATGACTTCTGTAGTATTTTCTTGGCTTATTATCGTGTTTTTAACCAAGCTAAATTTGAGCCTGTACAAGGACATGTTAGGGAAAATGATTTTAGTTACTTTTGTTGGCTGTTGTCTTGTGTAGACTAAACACAAAGTTAGTAAAAGTTTTTGCATAACTCTTTTTAAGGTAGCATGTTAGGAATTAAGGCAAAAAACATTCTCTGTGTTCTTGGGGGAAAAATAATGATGGAATGCAAATTACTTCATACCTGGTTGGAAAATGATTTTTATTTTTATTTTTATTTTCTTGTGAAATGCACTCATCACCAAACTTAAGTGACTAACCAGACTACTAACCAGAATAGCATATTTATTTAAAATGATTGGCATAAAGGACAAAAACTAAAAAAAAAAAAAAAATTAAAAGTGTTAGGTAGCTTGAGAATGCTTTTATTATAAATGTGACCATCTTTTTTTAAGACTTTTTTTTTTTAAAGAATTGGCTTACTGGCTGCTTTTTACCATTCCAGTGGGTATGAAATGCTAATAATGCATTCTGTCTTGAGCGGTGCCATGAAAGAGTTCATAGAAACCAGAAATGTCAATATTGGCTTGCCTACATGATTTCTGACTTCTACGTTACAATGGTTACTAACACGTAGACACTACTGCGAAAATCTCAAAAATTGGATTAATTTTTTAAAAATCTTATAAATCAAGATGGGCGTTTTCCTACATATTTATGGATAAGTGTGTTACTTCTGGCTGTTCCGTCAGAACAGGTTAAGGTTGGGCTCTCTGTAGCCCAAAGTAATCGTAATGACATCTTCTTGGACCATGTCTTTCATGTTTGTTTTCTTGTCTGAAGATTTTATGGGGGATTTCCTTCTGATCAACTTTTGTATTTTTTTGAATGAAAATCATCAAGCTCAAGCAAAACTGGCATATCCCGACGGTGGTGTGGGTAACAACCCTCTGACTCAACATGTATGAATTTGGAGTAGCGGTGCTAAATGTTCTTGAAATATAGTGCTTGAAATGGTATCTTCTTATGTTTGTTTCTGGCTTGGGTCTGCCTTTGATCAGTGGAGAACTGAATCTGGAATTCAACCTCAGTGTGCTTTAAGGATAGATGAGTTCCAGTGCTAGCATTGATGCGCGTGTCTGGGTTTGCTTAAAAATGTGATAGGAGAAAGGTCTTGATAGAACGAGGTAGGAAAGGTATATTGCCAGAGTTCTAAGAGTCTTTTGGCTGATGTCTTGTTTGTTAAGCTTTCAGGTACATTTCAATGGCAGTCACAGGCATAGAGCAGTATGCTTAAAGGCTGCGTGTTCCATGGTCTTACTGGTTTCATGTAGCAGTGTCTCCTTCTCTGATTGACTTGGCCTGCTGACTGAAATAGCAACAAAAGTCACCTGTAACCTCTAAATCTGGCATGTTTTTGTAGAAATTTCTCTTGTAGAACTCTTTTTTTTTTTTTTTCTGTGATAGCTAGCTAGTCATCCCAAGGCACAGATGACCCACCTTCAGCATGCTGCTTTCTTGAATAATGTCCAAGATACTGAAGATCTTGGTGTAGGTGTCCTCTGAAATAGTTCATGGGGACCATGGTCATAGTTAATAAATTGCTTCCCATGTGACCGGCCGGATAGTTGTCCATTGCTGCTCATTCAAATCTGTAAAAGGAGAATCAGTTTGCTGCACTGTGCAGCGCGAGACTTGCTTTCCTCCTGCAGCGCTTCAGACCGTAAACTGAAGTCTTTGGAGTTTTTTGATCTACTGTTGAGATTCTGGCTTGCTACAAAAACCATCCCTCAAAATTGTTGCTCTGGGTTGTGCAGAAATGTGATGCTGCTCCTTTCCCATTGGATAAAAAAAGTAGTGGTGTTGGAAATGCCGGTGACGATAGCGAGCGTGCGTGCCTTCTGCAAATCGGTGGAGGTGAAGGCTCGCAACCTGGACCCCTGTGCAAACGGTTGTTAGAAGCAAAGTGGCGTAGTTCAAGGCTGTGTCTGGACAACAACATAGGTTCTAGTGGAGTGTGACTGCTTCGTGAGAAGTTATTCCTGTGGCTGCATCTGTCACAAAATGTGCGCGTACAGACTTACTTCTTCTGAAGTTTCAGGAATGCAGTTACACTGTGCTGTGCATTCCAAGCTGGAATAGAGCAGAAAGCTTTGTCTTGGTCTATGTCTCGCTCTAGTCCTTTGTTTCTGCTTACAAGCTCTTCAAGGGTATAAATGTGGTCCTTATTTTTACTGTTTGCTTTGGCAGACAGGAAAATTGAAAACTATTTTCAGAATAGTAAAGATAATAATGATGTTCTCTATTTATGCATGTGACTCTTTGTTTTCACTTTTTTTTCTTTTTTTTTGAAGAGCAGGGTACTTGAGATTGTTGATACAGAGAACATTAAAAAAGGTACCCCTGATTTCTTGCCTAAAGGTTGGTTTGAATGTCATTAAACATTCCTTTCATTTTGTTTCAGTTAAATGCACTGAGCCAGTTTTGCCTTATTCTGCTTTCATCTTCACATTTTGTGACACTTCAGTTCCTTTCCTTTACTCTCCAAAATCTCTCTAAAGAGACTTGATGCTTTTCAGGCATCAACCAAAAGCCTGTGTTTTTCTGTCTAAAAGATGTTAAAAATAGTGTAAATCAGGGATTGACTTGCAAATTAAGTTGTTCAGTTCTGGCAGCAAAAGCTGAGTTTACAATTACAACTCTCCAAAGTAGTAGAAGCTTTCTTCCTCTTGAAAGTGTTGTCCAGTTGTGCACAAATTGCAGCTTTACTGCAAAACTTAGCCATTTTTCGCTAGAGAGCCCAAAACCCCATGGTTTTTTGCTTTCTCTCCAAACCTGTTCATTTCAGTGATAGTTTTTGCTGTTACAATTAATTACAGACTTTGATCAGTAATACTTAAACTAAAGTCTAGCCCCTGATGCATTCTTCAGTGCTCCTCTTCCCCTTTGGAAGTCTTTCGTGTTGAGGCATTGTGTGACTGAAAGCAAGACTTTTTTTTTTTTTTACTTTTTTTTTTTTCCCCCCCTCCCTCACCGGTTGGGCAACCCTGTGCTGCTATTCCTGGTGTCATGTAACATGGCTCCAGCCTTCTTCGTTATTCCCTGGGGAAGAAACTGTAGTCTCACCCAGATAAGAAACCTGACATAGGTAGAAGTCTTGTGAGTAAGATATCTTCCAACTGTGTCTATGTAATGGGTAAACTGTATCTTTCTCCTTTAAGAGGGAACGAAGGTGTAGTTGAAGTTGGGAAAAAGAGAACTACTAGTAGAGAGCAGCAACCTAGGAGCAGCGTATGAAGAAAAAGAAATTCAGGCATTTTAGTGTTTCAGGAGAAGCAAGAAATGAAGCCATGTATAGCTATATAGTTGAGCCGTGAAACTTCTAGAGGATATCCATCTCAGTCTAAGAGAAAGTTATAGAAAGGAAAAACTGCTGAGTCACAGCAACAGGTTATTCAGTTGGTTACTCTAATCATTGAATGGGACTATTGCAAAATGCGAAAACCGGTGTGGCCAGTTCTGAACAGTAGATCAGCCAGCCGTCCTTGGAAGTAACAGCAGCAGCTTGCCTAGACTAGAGAGTCTTTTGTACCTGCGTCTTCACTGTTCTCCCAGTAACATTTTAAGTCATGGGTGACCCTAATGAGAATATGAACTGCTGGATATCTAGGTGTAAGTGGCAGAAAATTGTGTGTTTGAAGGTAATATGAATTTAAGAACACTGAGGTTTAGTTTTTTTGAAGGTGTAGACGCTATCTTTTGAGGGTTTCCTTAAAACAAATCATAAAAAATAAGCTGCGTGTTTGCCAGAGAAAGTGCTTTCAAGGATGTGGATAGCCTGAGAAATATTTATTGTATTTAAAACATGTGTCTTACACCTCTTAAGCTTCTGAAATCACCAAAGATGTGACTGAAAAGGAATATTGGCATAAGTAAATTTGAGTTTAGGGGTACCATCTTTCTTGGCACCCTTCTTCCCCTGTTACACAGCACGTACTTTTTAGGGGGTAATTCCCAATGTAAGCCTGACTTTAGGCGCCCTCAGTTATCATTTTGAGCTCCTCTTCCACTTGCTGTAGAAGAAACCTAGGAAAGCTAACCATGTGAAGTTAAGTTTAGTTTTCTGAATAGGTACTATAGACGCCCACTAATAAAATTTGGATTTGGCAGGAGGAAGAAGGGTACAAGTCATTTTCTTGTAAGCTTTCTAATTCATGAACCAATATGATGTATAGATGTGGTTTGTTAATGAATGGGAACAGCATGCCTATTATTGGTCACATCCAGGTTTGTTTTCAGTTTGGAATATTAAAGAATAAGCAGGATATAAAAGGCAAAACTTCCTAACTGGATAAACACATTACTGTTTTCTCAAAGTTGTTGAAACCAGAAAAAGCGAGACTGCATGACTTCTGTACAATGTTTACTTGGCTCGAAGTGAATTCTTGCAGTTAGAATCATCATTGAAAGACTTGAATTTCTACTGACCTTCAATTCTTGCATAACCTTGGGGATGCATCCTTACTAAGCTTTTTTTTTATTTTTTATTTTAGTTATGCCTTTGGCTTCATATAATAATTCTCCCTGTATAGGACTGTTTATGTTTTGTTACACGGGTAAAGTATATGTTTGTTACTAAAGTTTTCCAATACTAATAAACTACATAGGCATACTTGAAATTGTACTGATATGAGAAAATCACAAGTCATAAACAGAACAGACTTTGCAAACAAAAAAGTTGATTTTGCTGCTGGTGGTGTACTTACACAGGGGCTTATACCAGAATACCTGTATGTCTCTGAAGAGCAGAATTCTTTTGTGCAGTCCTGGCTGTGGTGGTACAGTTGTTCTAGGAATAAACCAAATCTACATTACATGTAATAAAAGAAGAAATATGTAGTTCAGGATTAGTAGATCAAGTAGAAAGTTTACCTTTGAAAAAAAGCACAGTATGTAACCCATGCTTTCTTTAAAAGACAGTGTCATTTCAAACTCTGATGTATATACTCTGTGGCTTTCTGCTTTGAACTTTTTTTTTGTAGGCATCTTCTTGTAGGATAATTACATGTGAAAGCCTTAAGCTCCTTTGGGTTATGGTGACTCATTCACTGTGAATGTAATGACTAATGTGACATTTCAGTTTATTTTAAAGAAAACAGGACAAATCCTGCACAAAGACTTTCATAGCTTTTCTTCTTTCTTCTGTTAGATTCAGACGTACAGCGTATGCACTGTTAATCTCAAAACCTCTCCTTAGTCTCTTTGATCTAACTGATTGTGCTAGGGAAAAAAATCTTATTATTAAGTCACTCCTCTAATTTTAAACTGTTTTCCTAGCTGTATTAATAGCCAGATGATGCACAAATCTGAGAAGGGAAGTTGTTTTGAGCTTCAAGTGCCTAATTGTCTCACCCTTAACTGATATGTTTGCTGGATTGAATGTCTGAGTTGAAGTACTTTGCATTTGAGTTGTTCAGGTTGGTAAGTGCAAAATTATATCACTCCCTTTGTATGCCTACTCTTTTTGTCTGTATGTAGTATTGAAGCTGCCCTAGATCTGTTAAAAATGACAGAGTAAGAAGAAGAAAAAAAGAGAGCATAAAGCATTAAAGCTGTCTTGCAGAGGACTCTGTGTGATGCCCTTTCTTTTGAGCAGGGACAGAAATGCTAGTAGCCCACCTCTCGGGTAAATCCTGCGACTGTAAGTATCGTCCCTCTTACCTCTTCCTAAAACCAGTAATACTGCTCCTCTGTACATGTAAAATGTATCAGTGGAGGAGAATGAAGATCTTTCACTACTATGTACTTGGGAGCAGATTGTGAGGATTTTTTATTTTTTTTGCAAAGGGAGGAATTGTGAATTGCACACTATCCTGTGCAGAGAAATGAACGTTGGGGTCTCAAACATTTTATGCATGCCACAGCAACTGAGTATTGGGTAGAGTGCCAGGACTGTGCTGTTGTGTAAGTCGTAGGAGGGAAATGAGGAAATCTTGGAAAAGGATGTCTGCTTGAATTTCCAAGCAATTTGGAAAAAGCTGAGATCAGTCCTCTAAGTAAATTGAATAAATCTATTCCTAGATGGTTAAATTGGAAATAGGAATGCTAACAGTTGTGAATTATGTACACAATAGTCATAGCCTGCTTTAGGAAACCAGATTTTTCATTTCTAGTATATCACTACATCAATAAAAATATTATGTATTAAAAATACATAAAAACATGCACAAAAAAGGTTTTTTTTAAATAGAAAGATAAGTGCATGTATTAAATTATGACAGAAGTGGATGTTGCAAATAATAAAGCATAATAACAGCAACGTGAGGGGCACAACATTATAAAACAGTAAGTTGACATTGCTTTTTGCATTGCTTTCTCCTTGCATAAGAAAGAATATGACTTAATGGTTAAATGTGCTTTCAGAATACTATAATAGGTAGGTTGTAGGCTCTCTGAAGGGATATTTCTCCAGACTTTTAGCCAAGTATGTTGGAGGCTGCTAGTTACGTTGGCTGAAATTTTAAAGAGATAACTGGGTTTTTTTCCCCTCCCCTCTGTTTGTATTGTAATTAATTAGGTGTGCTTTTAGCAATGATCTGACTTAAGCACTTCTTTTACTGTTTAAAATCTGTATAGTTGATGCCAGAAAATCAAATTTCCACAAAGTTTTTTGTCTGAAAACTCTGTCGTATTACTCAACACACTGGTGTAGGTATTTTGAGTAACATAATATGAATAACATAGTATTATAATATACGAATAACATAATATTAGATAATATTATGAGAAGGATCAAAATATGTGTACTGTCAAACTTTATGTTTACTTGCCATCTGATGAGTGATAAGGCTTCAGGACAGAGAACATCAGGCTTGCTATCCTTTAATAGCTTTTTTTTTTTAGTGTTTGAGGAAAATACTTTTTGATACATACGTGGTAGGTAGTACCTTTCTAATATGGTATCTTTTGTGATTATTTTATTCAGAAGTTCACATAATGCAGAACATCATTTTAATATTCTAGTAATTCCACATTTGACATATATTAGGAAGACTGAAATATGAGCTTTAATGGATTCAGATACTCAGTTCTCCTGAATATATATCCAGGAATATAAGTGAGCACAGCAAGAGGCAAGGCTTGATAACTAAGGGCTTATAAGGGGTGGAAACATGTTTTTTTACGTATATTGCAGAATACCGAGGGGAAAAAAGGTTTCTTGGCTTTTGTGATGAGTTTCTCTGTAAAAATCAGATGTTCTGGTTGTCTCAGAAGTGACTGAAAATGTTAATGGAAAAGAAACAGGAAAAATGCAAGTCAGATTTTCCACATAATGACAAAAATTTCTTGTCTGTGGATAAAAATTAACTTTGTCAGTACAAACTTAAGGACTATTTTAATGTTTATTCTGGAGCAAGACTTGTAGTCATAACGAAGAGTTTGAATCATTGTACATCTATGCTTTTGCAGATACACAGCCCACTTGATGACTTCTATTTGTGAATGCTTTTTCCACTTCCATACTTTGAATCTTAAGATAGTTTTACTATCCTTTAGGTGGCTTTGGTCCATTTTGGTCTGGCTTTTAGAGTTGCGAATGGACTGCAGTGTGGTTGCATGGGTCCTCTTGTGAATATTCTTTAAAATAGATTAGTAGAGTCATGGGAGGCAATATTGACAGTTACTGCCCTTCCTTACATTGCTGTGATTTATTTCTCTGTTAGTCTTTATCTAGGAATGGGAAGAGCAGCTTAGGTACTAAGCAAAGAGCTTGTCTTCAGAAAGTTTTGCTGAAACATTTCACAACGCAGAAAACACTTGGGGAAAGTTGAGGGCATGAGTTTTCAGGAACCATGCTCCTGCTCAAGCTTTCTGCGGGTCATTTACTGTCTGTAGTAACTTCGTTGCCAGGTGACCTGTGAAGTGAGCGATGGAGAGGGGTTGCTCTACTCGGAAGCCCAGCCTACGCTCTTCTCCGCATTTGCTGCAGAGGGGGTAGTGCAAACCCTCACTGCAAAAACGTGCTGCAGATGGAGATCGTGGTATGCCTGGTGCAGCATGAACAGCAAAAAGACAGTTCCTCCTGTAAGAGTCTTTCTGCTGCAGCATTTAAGACAAAAAGCATGAATATTCTAACCGCTGTCAAGCGTGTGGTTTGGACTTTTTAAAGCCATCTTGGCAAAAGAGAGTTTCTTAATGAGGAGTTGGCAAGAAGATTAAAAGACAGACTTCTGAAGTGTTAATAAGCTCCTGCCAAGCTTGAAAAGCAGCCGACAAAGAATGAAAATGCTGACATGAAACCGAGTGAGTTGAGGCTGGTGTCATAGGCCAACCAGAAATGGGAGTCATCCTCTTGATAGCCAGTAAAGGTTTTCCATGGGGTGAGGATAGGTTCTGAAAGTGTGGATGAAGCAGCCTGTATTTGATGTGATAAAGCTCTTAATGGGGAGGTCTACAGAGAAGAATGACCTCTTCCTGCAGCGTGTTTGTTTTTGTTGGTTTTTCCCCCCCCAAAAATAAAAGCAAGGAAAATAATGTTCCTCAAAACCAGTGAATGAGTTTTCCACTCTGGATTTAAGGAGCCCTTAGGAGACAATTTCAAGTGACATAAGGCTGATTGTATTGTAGGTAGCTAACAAAGATGAAATCAAAGCTTGATTCTGTGATCTGGCGAATCTCTGTCACTGGAGACTGACAAAATTTTGATGCTAATCCTTAACTACTTCAATGGTCAGTAGAGAGATCAACAAGAGAGAGAATATCTCAAACTCCTACAGCTTACTTCGAGTAACCTCTCAGCTGGATTTGAAACAGAACATCTTTTCTTCTCTCCTTTGACCTCTCAAAACTGAAACATAGTCTGTCCTCACCCCAAGCGAAAAAAGGACACCAAAAAAACCCTATGAAAGTCTAGGAGATTTGGGCTCCCAGAAGGCAGTTAACCACTGGACTATTGTCTCTTGACTTTTTCTTCACTGTTTTATTTTTGTTTCAGGCTACTATATTTGGCTTTGTTCCAATGGAGTTTCCAATTACAGAAAGAGTTCTCTAACAAAGAATGTTTCCAGGGCTGCAGATGTTTCACTCATTACATAATACTGAGCATGGCTAACCTTTAAAGCTTGCAACTGGGGCAGTAAGTGCATTTTATGAAGTACTTCCCTTGCTCTGAGAACTATTATTATTATTAAATTTTCTCTCTTGGACTGTTTTCTTTGCAGCCTCTGGAGTAGTTGCCATCTTCTGTTATGTGAAAGAACAGTTTGGGTACAACACTGATGAAACAAGATTAAACTGGTTTATTAAATGAGTGTAGCTGGACTGCTTGCTGATTATCATTCTTCCCTTCTCACATCTTTTCCATTTCTGTTTTCTGTCCTTGGCAATAGAATGTAATTTACTGGTACCAAACTTGCCTTCATTGATTCCAGCTGTTTCTCCTCTAGACTCTGTAGGTCACTTCAGAATTTATTTTTTGGCCTCACATGTCTGTAACTGATCCAATTTTTATTCCATTGGACAGCTTTAAATTACAGTACAATAGGAAAACTTTAACTGTTTAATATCGTAGAGATAGTGTGGAGTTGTGTTTTTTCTTCTCTCCCCTCCTTTTTGTTTTTTTTCTCCACTTTATTCTGAGGGGCATTTTCATACTCCTGACCATCCTGGACCAGAGAGTCCATTAACCTGGTGATATTTTCAGTCATTTATAATTCATAAGTAGCGGTTCAAATTCCTATCACGAAACTTTGCTTCTGTAAGCTTTGGTATGTTTGATAACAAGCATTTATATCATAACATCATTACCCCACTCTTTTATAGCGATAGTAACTGGTTTTGCTGACAACTAGGAAAAAGTCAGACTAAATGCACAGTTCTGCTTCCTAAAACAGAATCTTAAATTGTTCATATTTTTTTTTTCATTAAATTGTTCATATTTATAAAGGCTTTTTTGCCTTTTCTGAATAATTCCAGTTAATCAAATAAAAAGTTAAAAATTTGTTACTAGTTTCCTCCCTTCATTTGATAATTTTTACTCCAGCAATCCAAGGAATTGCATGCAGGACAGGAAAACATAGAAGATGCAAAGAAAATTCAGGGTAATGGAGAACAATAATGCATTTTGTTTAAAGACAAGTTTAAAATGTTATTAATTTATTTCTAAAATAGGCAAGTCTGAAAAGCTGTAATTCTCAGTAACAAAATTGATGCTTAAGTGGCAAATGGTATATGCCTTAAAAAACTAGAGAGTTATTGCTATGTAATTATCACTTATTACAATACTGGGTTTGCAAAAGTCAGTTCATTTCCTCACCGTCCCTTCATATGAAGCACACTATTGCATCATTTCAAAGCCCACTGTTTGAAAAAGAAAAACTACATTGGAAGAATACAGACACCTGTTTCCCATTATAGGAATAGTGTTTTTGTTAGTGGCTCTCGTGAAAATGTCAGTAACAAATTCCCAAAGAGAGATACCAAATATCTGTCTTAGTCAAGTTTTAAAGGAATACGCTTGTCTTTAGCCATCGTAGAAGTTAGCGTTAAAAGTATGAAAGAGGTCTTTTCATTTCCCACCTGGGGTGTTCTGGCCCTTGGTCTTTGAGTTTTAAGTGTGTCTGCTAATTTGATGTTAAGATCTTTTTTTATTTAATCAATTTATAAAATACAGTCTGTTTTTCAGCATTAACTGTAGAGCTGTGTCTGACAGGAGCTTAAAGCAAAAGTGGTTTGTTCTCAAACATTGATCTCTATGGTCCCTTCCAATTCTAAAAAATTCAGTGAAATTCAGTGAAATTCACAGTTTGCAGAACTCTGTTGTTTTCTGAGAACTGTTTTTTGTACCACTGGTGGGGGAAAAAAAAATCAACTGTTTTATCAAATTGTTTCTAGGCTTGGTGCCTTTGCTTCCATAGGAATTTCTTGCCTGAGGTGATTTGATGTGGTATTTCTGCTCCTTTCCTACTGTAGTGCCTTGGTCTATTTGGAAGGCTTTAGAAAACCTTCCCACCAAGCTGACTACATTCAATTTATGTCTGATTTTTGTGTTTGGCTGCTGTTGGAAAACAGTCTGGTACACAATAGCTAATACAGAGTCAACATTTTCTCTTTGAATATGTATAAATTTGCAATAATTTAGCTATATGATGCAAAAAGCCAGTTTAGATTATTTGCAGTACCAGACGTTGATACAACTTTTCCGGACGAAATTCAGTTCACTGATAAATCATGCTATAGGAATACTCATTAAATGTAATTGGCAAGCCTTTTATCTTTCACCTTGTTCTTCAGTTTATTTTTCACAATGTTACAGAACCTCTGTAAGATAATCAGCTTGAAGCTTGCAACCTATTTCAGTTGTGCAACCATTGCATTCTCAAATGTTTACTTGAAAACTGCTACGAAGGAAGAGTCTTGTATTTGCATACGTGCATGTTCAGACTCAGTCGTGGGTGATATCCAGCCATTCTTGTTCCACAGCTGGTTGTGTTAAGACAGGTAGAAGGTGGGCATTGCATGTCTGTGAAGTTATTTTTGCAACTCTAGTTTTTCTAATACTTCTGTGATTTAGTCAAGTGACTGTAACTGTTATTTCATTTCATAATTTATGACAATGTGATACGCATTCCAGAAAAGAAAGTCTTTAAATGCATGTCTAGGAATTCTTTTTCTCTTGTTACTGACTGACTGTGGCTAGTAATCTGTGGACTGCTTTTTTTTTTCTGGTTTTATTCTGTTCGGTGCTAATGGTATCCTTGAGGTTACGTTGTCTTACCTTGTCTTTTGTGTTGATGTTATATATGTGTGTATATATATATTTGTGGTATTTTCTTACACGTAGTAAAATCTACTTCAGAGAACTTGTATGTAGACATGTCCACGTAACTTCCCTGTGTGTTGCTAATGACATATTTGGTGTTTGATAGCGTCCTTACTTCATCTGAACTCATTTAACATTATTGAATAGTCTCGTTTATAATGTTCCATTCTGTAGTAATATTAAATGATCTGTGATGCATACGCAGAGTGTCATTTCTGCTGTCCTGTATGCACCAAACTGAAATGCATAAGCTGGTGCTACATGCTTAATCTAAGTGTGCTTGCATTAAAGTGGTTATGGTATGGACAGACATACTGATGTGAGTAGTAATAGCAAAAGATACGCTGGAATGAAGAAGCAACTGGAGTGCAAGCTCTTTGGGAACCTTGTATGCATCCTCCAATATGTTCTGGTTGTTAAATAGTAATATCAGTGACTGTCTTTGCATATGCTGCTTACATTTAAGCATGTGTGGCTAAATATGTGGGCTAGAATAATTTCTGTATTTTGTGTTTTAAAAGGGCAATCTAAAGTTCTGATTGTCAAGCATAGTCCATGACTGCATTGCTTATTGCACTTCAAAGTGAATTCCAAGTATTAGCTTCCATGTCTCGAAGTCCAGTTAAACAAAGACAAAATTTGAGGCAATTAGAACAAAAGCAGTCATTTTGATTTATTGAATACATTTATCACTGAGAACCACTCTCAATGTGTTCTTTCTGTTGCTATGCAATACAGCTAGAAAATACTTTATAAAAAAAAGAAAACCAACAAAACCCCAAAAAGCCCCAAAAAAGCAAAACCAAAAAGCCCCAAAAAAGCAAAACCAAAAAGACCCAAAGTAAAGCACTATTATTGATGCATTTCCACAAATGTGAAGTTCTAAAAAATAGTATTCATAGTATTAGTCCTAACCATTATATCCAATAGTCGTTCCAGTGATTTAGCACTTGGATTTAGATTTGATATTCATAAACAGTCCTATAGATAAAACTCTTTAAGTATCCAAATTGTCACTGCTGGTCAAACTTGCTAAGTTCAGGCCTTCAGGTTCTACCTTCTCCTTTCCCAAGGTTCTAAACTTTATTGTTCTGATTTAAGGACACCCATTTCTGAAAAAAAAAAAAAAGTCTTTTTTAATTGGTGTCATCAGTTTCTTCGCACCAACTTTGTTTTGCTTTTATCTTACCACTGTTGCGAAATACTACATAAAGATTTTTTTACCAAAGCCTATAGTGACAGGATAAAGGGCAACAGTTTTAAAGTTGAAAGGTAGGTTTAGATTGGACCTTTAATAAGGAAGGTCCTTTAATAAAGGAAGACCTTTATTATGATGAGGGTGGTGAGGCACTGGAACAGGTTACCCAGAGAAGTTGTGGATGCCCCATCCCTGAAAGTGTTCAAGGCCAGGTTAGATGAGGTTTTGAGTGAGCAGTCTGATTCAGTGGAAGATGTCCTGGCCCATGGCAGGGGGGGCTGGACTATATGATCTTTAAAGGTCCCTTCCAACACAAACTGTTCTGTCATTCTGGTGTTTGAAATGTGTGCAGAAAGAAGAGGGAGGGGGAGGGGGGCAAGCTGAAAGCTTAGTGCAGCTTGGCTGTATCTCTTTGCTGTGCATGACAAGTGATTTAGCTTCTTCAAACATGTCTTTGGCATGTTTAAAGAATCCTAGTTTGAAACCAGGCATCTACAAATCTTGTTTTAATTTCTTTCCATTTTCGGCCTTAATGAATAGCTGATACTGCTTTAGCTCAAGAAGTATGCTGTCTTGCTGGTTACTTATTTTAACTGTAACATGTGTATGCATGTTATGTAGTGCTTTTAATGTGAAGCAGGGACATTTCCAAAGTCACTCATTACAAGAAATTCTGCACTGTTTGCTGTGGTATAAAATTAAGATTCAGCAAGCATCAATGTAGATTCTCTATACAAAGGGGAAACAAATTGTTCTTCCCATCCCTTCACCAACAATGTTATTTAATCCCAGCACAAGATAAAAAAGTAGTCTGTGTGAATAAAGAATCAGATTTCTCCCTTCTTTACCACAGAAAAGAAAAGTTAGGAATTTTCAGAAAGGTAAAAAGCTTTGCCTACCCTTCCTCTCTTCAGATTAGTTAATTGGAAATAATAGAGAAATTAGAGGGATGAAGACTTGATCGCATAGCTTCTTAAGTTCTGTATCGGGGAGTGAGATGCCTGTAGTAGTCTTTGTGGTGTCTATGAAGTTTTGCCTGGTGCAGTTGTTGAAAAACATAGTAAAGCTTTTCTCTTACTCAGATTGTAGCCAGTAAATTTTCCAAGTGTTGCACATGACCTCCTGACACACTGGCTTGTATCCATCCAGTAGGGTCTTTGTCTTTTAAATTAGCTTAGCAAATCCAGTGTCTTCCCCCATCTTCAGGCCAGTTTATTTTAGGAATAAATCTCAGAGCAGAATGCATATATATTTTTCTTTTAACTTCTTTACTGCCAATAGCCAAGTATAATTCACTTGCAAAAGCCAAGCATTTTTGTAGAAGTCCCGAGTTGTGTTTGACATCTGCCTTGCTTAAGAATGTGAACTGTGCAGGCTGTTTACAAAATGTTTCAGCCACAGTGTGCAAAAAAGTGCTGAAGTTATTCTTCAGTCTGGAATAAAACTTATTTCCTATGCAGTCTGGTTGCAAAAATAATTTCAGTTGTGAGGAAAGTATCCCATCTCCTCTAAGTTCTTCAATCATCTGTTATATTGTAGGTTTTGGGCACTGTCAGTATCTGAAAGAAGATGCAAGTGAGTTTAATAAATTGCAGAGTCATGTGTTAGCCATTAATACTTCCAAAATACCTTAATAATTCAATTTCTTTGACTATCAGTTCATTAGTATTTTCAGTTAAATAGATTTCTGGACTTTGGTTATATTGAAAATGGGCTGAAAAAGTTCTTTGTAGCTTTAATTTTATTTGTGCTTTAAAATCAGGAGTATCTCAGTTCTGAGTCTTCATGTGGGTAGTGAAGGAAAAGGTCACTGATTATATGAAAGAGTTGGTCAGTCTTGTAAAGTGATTAAAAACCATTAAAAACCATCTACTTTTTCAAGGGAGCATTCTATAAGGTAATCCAGTTACTTCACTCCTCCTTACTGCAGTCAGTGTATGTCTCTTCAGTTGGAGGAGGGTTGTGTTTTGTCTATGAACGGGCTGCCATCTCTCCGATGTTAGGCTTTTACTGATCTGATTTAATTTTTTTCTAGTGGACATTTGCTTAGAGCAGAATTTTGGAATTAGAGAGATTTTTAAACACAAAGTTCAACTATTTCATAGACTTTTGCTATGTGAAAAATAAAATTGGGAAGAACTTTTTACGTTCAGTTTGTGTGTATTATGTAGTGAGATTTCTTCCTCAGAGATGAGGAAATAAAAGTCTTTTAAAACCAACTTGATTTTTTTATGGATAAAGTTATGCTAGTTAGCCTCCTGAGTCTTACGCCAATTTTTTTTTTTTGAGAAGAGGTAAGATCAGCATTCCAGTTAGGAGTAAAATGAAAAAACTTTTGATATCTGTGCAGACTCTTCACATAAATTTATTTTATTCTTTGTATGCACTGATATGCCAGCATTTATGTCACTTCTTTCCAGAAGCTTAAAGGAGCAAGCAGTTACTCAAGAATTTTCCTGCAGATAAGCCTTAAAAACATCTTCCTCTGAGCCCATTCTATGGGTGGTTATTCTTACTCTGGAGTGAGAGCATAAACACAGGTTTCCAAGAATGCCGTCTCCTTAGTACTGTGAGGTGTTAAGTATGGCATTTGTCTGTAATCAGATTGGTGATTGTGACAAACACTTGCCCTTGATTGCTGCTGTATAAAGCTTACGCTTTCTTTCAAGTCCACTTGCCAAAAACTGCATTTACCTGTACCATTTGTTTCTTGACTTGTGCTGGCTT
Source organism: Tringa tobata (assembly GCA_033628505.1). NCBI lineage: Eukaryota > Metazoa > Chordata > Aves > Charadriiformes > Scolopacidae > Tringa > Tringa tobata. The sequence goes on from JAHREE010000067.1 coordinate 901,774, forward strand.
TTCAGACTAATTTTAGAGGGTAATTTGATGTTTAAAATATTTTTAGGAATTGGACAGACCCGTACTTAGAATTCTAGACTTCTTTGTATCACAGGTTCAAAGGGATATAGCATAAATTATGCCATGACTTTTTATGAGTGACTGTAATTAATAAAAAGCTCTTCTGCAAAAATGGCCTCTTTACTAGGATGAAACTTCCTGGAATGTGGAGGAAAATGTTTAATTTTCTCCACTGCTTTTTTTGGAGCAGGTCTAAACTGTGTATTAGTGGTTGGTTCAAAAGTGCTCAAGATTCTTTGATTCAACATGGTAGGCCAGTGTGGTATTGGGACAGTGTTGTGGAGTGATAGAAGTTTGGTCCTGAAGGTAAGATGGCTGCAAAGTTCTGTTGATAGGCCAAAAAGGAGACTGTAGCTGGAGAAGCATGTTAGACTTAGATGTCTACGTTGCTTGTGGTTTCTGAGTTAGTGCTGTATCTGCTCTGCATAACATTATTTGGCTGATGTCCAAAGTATATTTAAAATGCTTTCTTGAAATACTTGACAACTTTATTTAAAACTATACACGCTGCCTGCCAGATCACCCTCCTAGTGTCATTTCCAAAAGCCTTTTTCAAAAATGAAGGCGGTGGCCTAAACGTTGGACAGGGCTAATGCTTCTTACATCTCAGATACCATTTTCAGTACAGAATTTTCTGTCAGTTGATGGTATCTGCAAATAAAACACTGAAATGAAAGGCTGAAATTTTACTCTCTGACTTTCTAAAAACATGAAATGCAATTCTTTTTAATTTATGTTTTGTCATAGCAAATTTCTCATATTCAATGGTATTAGAAAATAAATGGCAATTTCTAGGATATTAAGGTTTTAGCATGCTAATTTTGCTGGTATTCCTTTCTGCTGCATCTATGTCTTTAGATGAGCATACAAGCACTTTTCGGTAATTCCACACTTGAGAAATTAAGTACTGTGCACCATGCTTACATTATGGAGAATTCTAAGCTGATGTTACTTGACTACAAACAACTGGTGCAGTGGTAAAGCAAATAATATCATTAATGGGTTTAAATGGAGGGGTCTTGGGAAAATAGTGGTGTATTTAACAATGTTAAGATAAATATTTGCTATTACTGAGAGTAATGAGCTGAACCAGACTTCCACAAATGAATATGCATTAGAGAAGTCTCCTGTTTCTGTGTTTTGCAGATAATGCTGAAGAAGACCATTTTTTTTTTATATCTAAGAATAGGTATAATTAGCTGTGGCAATCTCTGTAAATGAAGTCTGAGAACTTTAAATTAGTGATCCCTGTTTTGGGATTGAAAACCTTGTAACTGTGTGATAAAAGCAACATAGCTATGAAATAAAAATACAAATAGAATACTTACATTGTCATCTTTTCTTCATTGTAGCTGCTTGTAACTTGCTCTCACAAACTTTTATGTCTTTTCAAGAACAACTCTTTGTGTTTCTGCTAACTGTAAATAGAGGAAATTGCTGTCTAGTTATATTGAAAGAAAAATCTAACTGGTCTTTTAGACAGCAATCAATAAATTGAAGGAAATTCTAATAATGTAGTATTTTTTTTTCATAATTTTTCAAAATTCTTAAAAGTGATCTTTAAAATGGAAACCTTCACTATGAAATCTCTCCTTAAGAAAGGGCCGTGGCTTATATATGAAGCTAATGAGTTGCTGTATTTTTTGATAAAACATTAAGGAAGAATTGTAAAATTACATTGTGGTTGGAAGAAAGGCTATTGTCTTTTTAGAGAGGTCAACCTTAAGTGGACTGTGGGAGAGGAGAACATTTTGCCATAGTTCTAGCACTTAGTGGTGAAAAGAATTTTTTTGTCTCCTGCATATCTTTGCTAAAGGGATCTCTTGACTTAGACTGGTCATATTAAGTGCCTTAAGTGTTGTTCGTGCAGGCTGGTTTTGTTTTTCAGCTACAAAATTAATTACTTCCAGTGGACATTCCTTTTAGAAAAGCATGGGGATTTTAAAAGTACATCTTTTACTCTGAAGACCTTTTTCTTTTCTTTTTTTTTAAAAATAATTTTGGTCTTAAACTGTTCATAGCAAACTTTCCTATTGTGGCCTATGAATGAACAGGGAAACTAACTTCACTTAAATAAGTTCTTCATAGCTCTTAAGGATCTATATTGAGCTGGAGGTCTGTAATTCCTCAAAGAGTATTGCTCATATTCTTAAAACAGCACTCCCAATTTTTGTTTTCAGTTTTTTTGACTGAAACTGAAGTATCTTTGTAGACTTCAAAAAAATGTCTTATTTGGGACCTGTATGTTGGGTTTTTTTTTTCAATGTATACTGCATTTTCATCATCTAAGACCAAGGTGACAGTTTTTATTTTCAGAACTTTTTTGTATTTGTGTTTTGTTTTGCAAGGCAATGGAGTGTTATAATAAAAATACCAATATTTTCTAAATGTTGCATTTTTGTATTAATCTTATGTTGCACATATTAAGAGGAACATTGTACATACTTGTGTCACAAAAATTGTGGAAAATGGCAGCGTATTCATCTTGTTCAACCACAAATCATACGTTGATTTTTTTTTTTCCGGCCATTCAGAAGGCAAAGTATCCTTGGGCTAACTGAATTCTGCTGTTTCTTCTTCTTTCTTTTTTCTTTTTTTTTTTTTTTGATAGCTATGTGCTTATTTGTAGTTTATTGTTTGTTTATACTTATAAAGCTGTTTCATTAAAGAAGATAGCCATTGCTTAATTAAGAGCTATTACTTTAAGGTCTCTTTTGAGATATCCTGTTGCTTTAAATCTTTCTGAAATTGGAGAATAAATTCTTGAAGAGCTGAATTGCAATGCTTACTTGAAACCTTACTTTTCTTATCCTTGTGGAAAAGGAAGGGAACTGTTTTGAGAGACTTGGAGCATTTTGAAAAACTCACTAAATGTTGTGCTGACATATGAGACTTCTGTGCCAAGTTTCTCAGCTGAATTGTCTGGTGACTCTGACTTTTGCTTGCCACATATTACACAGAGTTTCTGTGAAGTAAAACATAGCCATAGCTAAGAGAAAAATAACAAAATCATAGATATGCTCCTTAGCAACCAATTGCTACAGTTTTATTGATCTCCACTGGTAAAAGTATGGGGATGGATTCTCGTCATTTGCATTCTAACCTTCCAAATCTTAGTATTTAATTTTTCAGGCCCTTTTAAATTTTTCTCCCTCTATTTACACAGGAAAGCTAAACTTTCACTTCAAAAAACATTTGAGGATAACAGCGCAATTCCAGGAACTACAGCTGCGATTAAAAACACACACTGTTGTGAGATTTTTGATGTTGTATGCTGTTGTTACTCTTTTATTTCCTGGTCCATGTGCTAAAAGTAAATGTGGACAATGATTTTAATGTTGCATTGGCAGAACATGATACCGAGTTGTGTGAACATGTGGCAGGTGATAAAAGGCTGGATCATTTAACAAAGGTTTTGTTTTTTAAAAAACCCCACGCATTTATATGATGCCATCCATTTTGCCATTTTTAGCAGCTTGTTCCAGTAATTTGGTTTCACATATGTCAAGTGCAAACAGTACTTTCCAGATTACAAGATGTTCTGGCTTCAGGACTTGACTTTCTTTTAAGGGGAGCAGGGAGAGGTTGTTTTCTTTCTTTCTTTACTTACAATTCTGTGAACAAGTCCAAGCATTTAAGAGGCAACCTGAAACAATCTTAGACTGTACAGTTTTATGATTAATCTAGTGCAAGTGGGTGCTGTTGCTGTGAGGGGTGGGCTGCTGCTGCTTTTGTGCTGACCCGCCAAATTGTTGGGGAACTGCTCTGCTTCAACACTGAACAGTCTCTGACAGGTTAGTGTTCAGTGAGAGCAATTCCTTGTTGCAGTTCATTCCTTGGGTGCACAAACCATGGGTCTGGAGAAAAGGGAAGGTGGGAATGGGCAGGGGCAGTATGAGGAGGGACCTTTTAACGGAAAGTCACCGACTTAGGTGAGGTTAAGTTGAAGCCGTTACCCCTGCATTTCATACTGACTTGCTTATCTGTAAAGGGCTTTAACGCTAATTTCATGTTGTTTATTATAGTAAAAAGGCTGAACTGCTGCAAGTTCTGTAGCTGAAAGTGATTCAGAAGCTTCACAAATAGCTATGGCTTTGGAGTAATTTTCTTATTCTTGGAGACTGAACACTTGACAAATTGAACAAACCTTTTATTGTTCCTGTTGATAACAGCATCCGTGATTTTAGGCCTGAAATCTCGGCCACATCAGCTGCTGTCCATGGCTTTCCCCTTTTTCAGGGGAGCCAAACGCCAGCTGTGTCTTTTCCCAGGATCTCTGTTTATGGATTGCCCTATGAAAGCTGTTAGCTGAAGTGTTCAGAGAACACTGAAATGATGTTGTGAAAAGCATTGTGGAAAAACATTGCAGAATAGAAGAGTGTTTTAAAAGATGTGGGTACTTGTCCTTCAGGTTTGAAAGAGTTTAAAAAGTTGTCATTTCAGTGTTAGAAAATAAAAAATTGAGTTAGTTGGAGTATACAAATTTGCGTGATATTATTTCCCTTCCTCTCCCTACTTTGATTTCAGGCTACTATACCTTGCAATCTAGTAGTTGGCACCTAAATTGCATAATCTTATGCTGAGACTTCTTAGTAAGCATGAGGATGAATAACAGATTTTTCCTTCAGCTGAGTACTCAGCAGAGTTTTGATAACAAGTTTTAGAACTCTTGTAAAGGTTGAAGATGGAAAATACCTTTTCATATTCAATTTCCTTTCCAATTCAAAACCATTTTCAATTTCAGTATAATTTCACTAAGAATGAGCAGTAGAAGAAAACAGGTTGCCAAGAACAGGATTATACTGTCTCTGACAAGGCATCTTTCTCTTGGCGGAGGCCAGTGTTTCTGCATTTATCAGACTAGGACATTCTAGACACAATAAATTTTTCAATTTTGGTGCACTTATTAATTAGTAATACCCATGGACCACCACTCCTTGGTAGGTGGGACCTTGGCAGTCTTGTTTTCAAAGATGGGAACCAGACTTCTATTTTTATGTGCTTTCTAGATGGGATCCCCAGAAATCTGGTGATGGAAACTTGAAGAACTGAAAGAAGGTGGTTCCTAGCTTGCTGAAGGGGTATAACAGTATTCAGGTTTATTGCTTGGCAACTGCTGCTTCAATATTTCTCACAACTTTTAAAGAGATAAGTATTTCATGAGATTGGGTGCTTGAAATTGTACTTGTGATGTTTCAGCATGGTCTGTCAGCTAGTTCTGCTCTTAATAGAAACTTGCGTTTCACCACTTTAAAATCATATGGTTAGTGAACACTGGTGGTGTTGGGAGAACAACTCTTTCCAGATCTGGAATGTGCAGCTGAGCAGTAATGTGTACTGCCTGATCAGCTGATGAAATGTGGGTTTGGATGTGTGATTTTTGTAAATGACTTCCAGATGTTACAGTTACCAGCCGAATGTCTCAAGACTGCACTGTTAGGTCTAGATTATGAAACAAAATGGATGAAATGTGCAGAAGATAAACTGGTGAGCCTGTACTTGGAATTGTTCTCTCAAAAAATGAAAAAAAGCAGCACGATTCTGTAGTCAAATTACTCAATAAGTAATTCCAGAAAAATATAGATGCTTTTAGTTAATGGTACCTGCATTAATTTATAGCCCGTGAAGAGCTTGAACGGTCTAATAGCTAAAATTAAGCAATTTTCTGTGTAGCTGCTGTGTTAGGAGCTTTGAATTCTTCTTTGTCTCACTTAAGTTTCCTTGTGCTAAAAAAAGACTGTGACAGTGCTAGAACTGAAATCCAGTTACTGACAATACTGTCTTTTTGACCGGGAGAAATCAAAATTTGTTTTGGAATTTTCCTAGAATTTTAATGAAATTTCTGTGTAGGAATTTTTTTTATTTGCAAAAATTACTTTAAAGCTTTTAAATCCCCATACTTGTGGAAGGAAGAGGGGTAGCTTGGAAGCAGAGTGTATAATTATTTTTCTCTTTATTTCCCTTAGGAAGCACTGACATAACCATGATAGAAGACAAAGGTCCACGAGTCGCTGACTATTTCGTAGTGGCGGGGCTCACTGATACAGATACTGCAACCCTCCTGGACCAAGAGATTAGTCGACATGAAACAAAGTCAACTGGTCCAAAGGCTCCAATTACTGACATTGCTGTGATAATTAAATCAGCTGGTGAAACTGTCCCGGAGGGATACACCTGTATTGAAGCCACCCCTACAGCCCTTCAAGCCAACTTGAACTATGGAAGTCTAAAGAGTCCTGAACTTTTTCTTTGCTACAAGAGAGGCCGAGACAAGCCACCTCTTACTGACATTGGGTGAGATTTCTATAACAATTCAGTTCCTCCTCCAATAATAATCAAATATTACAGTTCATGATGATGATGAAAACAGATGTGAGAAAACTTTAAAAAACACATTGTCTTTGAATCTATATTGCATATTGTGTGTATCTGTGTGGTATTTTCTTTGTGAAATAAGTTGAAAAAAGTGTCAATCTACTGAACTTGTCTTTCTAAAATGAATGGTAATGTTTTTAAAAAGATATATAAAAATATAGAGAGCAAATCAGATATGAGAAATTAAGTTCTCTGCTGCAGTTTTATGAAAGGTGAGAGTATAGTACAAAATTAATTTATAGAAATGGTACAGCGCATATCCAAAAGTATAACATACCTAATCTGAAAGTGATGACTTCAGAAGACAAAAGTTACCGCTTTGCAGAATTCACTTTAATGATTAAGGTAAAAGATATCACTTAAAAATGGTAGGACACCAAAACAAAGATGTTAAAATTATGCACCTACCTAAAATCTCACAGCCTTCCTTACTGTCAGATCAGAGTATTTGTGGGGTTGCCTAAGAGTTCTGACATCATTGGCTGCAAACACTGAATTATATAGTCTCTTGGTAACTCTAATCAGGCTTGTATTTCAAAAACCGCACTTTTTGGTGTCTGAGGGATAAATTAATGAAGAATTACTAGTACTGTGTTTGAAAACCTTAGATATAGTGCATGCTTTAAGTTCAGTGCATAATAAATGCAGGGAACATCCTTGCAGGAAGTAACTTAATTTTGTTAGTTGTAGGATGCTGAGTTTAATGTAAGTGTTCAGGACCAAGATCACAAAATCCCCCAAGATCTTGAGGAGATGAGTAATATAGTCTGTGCTACTAGCACGATGAGGTAATGCTTAATCTCTAATAACTCATGCAACACTACAGTATTATCTAAATTGCTCCATATAGCACTTCCACTTCTCTGGTTTGCATAAGAACATTGTAGAATTACTGAGGCTGTAGTGAGAAGGAGAAGGTGGAGCATGGGTGGGGGGAACTGTTACAGTGATGGCAAAATAAGGAATGTGTGTGGTTTTCCTTATTTAGTTATTTAATAAATAGTAAAATGTAAAGTAAAAAACATGCATCCATATGTAAGCTGTAATAAGTTTAGTGAATTTCATTTATAAGTTTAAGCACATCAGGCAAAATGCTTACATACCCTGCTTTTGACATACAGTTTGAGTGCCAACTGACTGTAGTCAGGGAGAAGCTGACAGTAAAATCTTAGTAATGAAATCGGTTACATGGCAAGGTCTGTACTCTGAGGATCATAGTTCCAGTTGTATAATTAACCTGGTACATTCTAGTTTCAGTTCATCTCAATCATCTAAACTATGTTCAAATAATCTTCAGTGAAACCGTGAATTTTAAAACAGGCTTTTCCCATGTGTGTGACTGATGCTGCAAGATGCGATAAATGTTACAATGGGATTTGTTTGTGTAGAATTGCAGTATGAAGTTATTCTTTGAATGCAGAAGGAAGAATTTCTAGGGGCAGTGATTCCTCAAAGGGATTCCATCAGTCTTCAGTGTATGCCTTTATGGAAGCATCTCTGCTAGCACATGTTTATTTTCATGATTCCCACAACTTTAGGAACTTGAATGCTTGGGTAGATTTCATAGGGAATACCCGATAAGCAAAAATAGGCAAATATTTGGCTGGCTAAGGGATTCCCTAAGAGAGACACTTTTCAAAACTATTGGTGGAAAACTGTGGTATTTGGCAAGTAGTATTGATTCTATATTTTGTTTTACATGGATCTTGTTAGTCTGTCACAACTAACAAATCATGGCAGGCTTTTCTTTCTGAGCGATGATGCATATGAATGTTTTCCCCCTGCTGTTCCTGCTGTTTTGCAAGTACGTGCAAGAGATGGTTAGAGCAAGCTTTTTTTTTTTTTCCAATTTCAGTGTGTTCAAATGAAAGTGGAGTTTGGACAACAGATGTAGGTACAGCCTGAAGGCTAATTTATGCAGTTCTCTACTCTTTTAATTAAAGAACCAAGTGCAAAAGAATATTTTATCTTTGAGCCATAAATATTCATTGTCAGCCCACATGCTGATCAGACTTAGTAGGTAGATGAAGAGTGCATCCCTTGAAAGGTCAACTCTCTAGTCTTGTGTCAAGGTTGTTAACTCATATACATATATATATAAAAATGAGTTATTTTGTAGGCCAAGCATTAGGGTGATTTTCGATAACTTTGTGTATTTCTTTCAGGGCTATTTTTAGGGAAACTAATTAAATGCAGTTTGGAGAAGGGAGAGATGGGGGTATGCTCTGCTGGTTGGTAGATTGGTAGAGGTGGTGGAGTCTGTGTCTCTGGAGATGTTCAAAACCTGCGTGGACAAGTTTCTGTGCAACCTGCTCTAGGTGGACCTGCTTTGGCGGGGGGGTTGGACTAGATGATCTCCAGAGGTCCCTTCCAACCCTATATCATTCTGTGATTCTCTGCCATTGTTCTTGTGTCTTGTATTTCTGTGCCCTCCATCCTCTTTCCTTCCTATGCCTGTAAGCTGCTAGAGTGACTTTCCGCTGCAGGTGCTTACTTGCATATAGTTAGGCTGTGTGCCATGCCTCTGGATGTTGCATTTGCTGCGGCTGTTTTTAGTTGGAATAATAAAGTTTGATCTGAGAATGAGAGATCTCTAAGGTCCTTTTCCTACGTATAGCTCTAAAATTTAGTATTTGAAGCTTACACATGTATAAATAATTCAGGTCCCAGTTATTCTATTGCTTTCCTAACCAATATTTTTGCTGAAATAGACAAGAACTATGATTTGAGGTTTGTTTTGGTTTAGGTGCAATGAGACTTTGAAACAAGATCTCACCTCTCTTGGTTTTGCACTAGAGTTAGCAACATGGGGGAGCTCCATCACTCGTTTCTTAAATGGAGGAAAATCTGACAGAAAAATGCTTTTTAAGTGTAAGTGGTTTTGCGATTTGTAACACTTACTGTACAAAAGAGCAAGGAAAGAATGTCAGACTTCTTGTGTGAAGCAGAGTTTCAGAGTAATGCAAAAGTTAGGTAACTTGCATTGTTTAAGTAAAGAAATAATGGTTTATTTCTTTTTAAACTAGTATGCGAAGCTTTAGTTTGGTTAGTGGTTCTGTGTCAAGGATCCATCTCATTCTGCATACCTGTTTTCTGAAAATATCCACAGGAATATCAGTTGAACAAGTATTTTTCTTTTGTAGAGATGTATTTCGGAATTGAAAGTGAACTAAAATTTCAATAAGCATAATAGAAGCTGGAAGGTGTTCTCAACAGCCAGCATCTTCCATTGTTCCTTATAGCCCACCAGTGTGACAGCTGCAGTTGGGTGTTTGGAACAGCTTAGGATAATAATGATGAAACTAGTCACTTGAATGTTTAGACAAATAATAATAGTGGTGGCAATAGAAATAAAAGATAAGTCAATCTTTTCTCTCTGCTTGACCCAATGCTTCTCTTCTGACCTTCCAACTGCCTAGTATATTTAAGTTCCTCTATTATTCAATACATGCGTACTGTCTTGTGTTAAATGAGATAGGAAGAGTTGTTATAAAGAGTTATTTTGCATAATGATTGTAAGGGGCAGAAATGTGGTTGGACATAGAGTAGAAGTCAAGCTGGAGGGCAAACCCACACAATGCAATTTGCAACAGTCCACCTATTTTAAAATTGTTTTCCTGAAGCAGAGTTTTCTTTGGGTGAAAGTTTATAACTGAACAGCTGCAATAAGGTAGTATTTATCTTTTCTAAACTCTGTTGTCTGATGTATCGAAGTATACCTTTAAATCGGTAAAACCAGTCATGGCAGAATTTCCATGTACGATGTGAAACAGCCTTCCAAAGAGTTAGCCAGATTTTTTGGTCTTTCTTACAAGGAAAGGACCTAACATCTTGAAGTTGATAGAATAACGTAGCAAATAAGGTGTGCTTAGGATCAAGACCGAAGTATAAGCTCACAGAAGCAGGAAACAAGTCTTACCATGGTGTATTGGGCTTGCGTGGCAAGGTTTTGGTAGAGGGGAGCCTACAGGAATGGCTCATGTGAGAAGGTGCCAGAAGCTTCCACTATGCCAGCTAGAGCCAGTGCCAAGAAAGCTTTTGGCTCCAAGACAGACCTGCCACAGGCCGAAGGTGAGCCCATCAGCGACAGCGCTAGCACCTCTGTGGTAACATATTTAAGGAAGGGAAAAAAACCTGCACAATTGTGGCTGGAGAGAGGAGTGAGAATATGAGATGGGTGTCTACAGACATCCAAGGTCAATGAAGAAGGAGGGGGAGAAGGTACTCTAAGCACGAGAACAGAGATTTCCCTTGTAGCCCATGGTGAAGCAAGCTGTCCCCCTGTAGCCTATGGAGGTCAACGGTGGAGCAGGTGGATGCCTGGAGGAGGCTGTGACCCTGTGGAGAGCCTACATTGGAGCAGGCTTCTGGCAGGACATCTGGACCTGCTGAGAGAGGAGCTCATGCTGAAGCAGGATTTCCAGCAGGACGTGTTACCCTGTGGGGGGACCCACACTGGAGCAGTCTGTCCTTGAAGGACTGCACCCTGTAGAAGGTACCCAGGCTGGAACAGTTCATGAAGAACTGCAGCCTGCGGGAAGGACCCACGCTGGAGAACTTTGTGGAGGACTGCCTCCCATGAGAGGGACCCCACAGTGGAGCAGGGGAAGAGTGTGAGGAGTCTTCCCCCTGAGGAGGACGGAGTAGCAGAGACAACGTGTGATGAACTGACCACATTCCCCATTTCCCTGTTCTCCTGCACTGCTGGCAGGAAGGAGGTAGAGAAAATTGGGAGTGAAGTTGAGCCTAGGAAAAAGGGATGGCTGCGGAGGGAAGTGCTTTAAAGATGTAATTTTATTTCTTATTACTCTGATCTGATTTGATTGGTAATAAATTAAATTAATTTTCCTCAAGCCAAGTGATCTCCCTGTCCTTATCTTGTCCCATGCACCTTTGTTCTATTTTCTCTCCCCTGTCTATTTGAGGAGGGGAGTGATGGAGTGGCTTTGGTGGGCACCTGGTGTCCAGCCAGGGTCATCTCACCACACCTGATCAGTACTAATTAATAAAAGGCAGACACTGGGAAATTGAAACAAGTAGGAGTAAACTTACTCTCTCAGGGAGGACTTTGTGTATCCAGGGTGTCATGTTAAATATTTCATGCGTCACTTCTGAATGTTTTTGTCTGAATCAGTAAAATCATTGTTTAATTTGAGTGATCCACGGGTGGTGGTTTTCTTCTGTTTGTTTTCTTATATTCAATGCTATGCACGTGGTCAGGAAACGGTGTGGTTTTAATAATACTTCTACTGGTGTATATGTAGGGGTGAAAGTTGCTTTCATTTTCTTTTTTCTTTTGGTGGGAGGTGACCCCACTGTTACGGTCTTGACCACTGGTCAACACCTTACCTTTTAGAAGTGTTTGCACAGCTAAGAAATTCTTTGGTCTGTAGGTATCTTTCTGAGAATACTTGTGAACCTATTAAATTGAACAGCTGATTAATATGCCCTTCCTTCTCAAAACCTGACAGCTGAGAAATGTTTCTGGGATAACTTTAAATTCTCGTATTTTATCTAAAATACATGAAATTAAATACAATTGAACTGAAACTTCTGTTGGAGGCTGTGCTGTTAAAATTCTCTTCTGATTAATGTAAGGCACTAATGTGAAGAGTTCATACAAGCTCTTTATGCAGACTGAAGGTAGCCTGAGAGCTGCTGCCATCGTGGATGTTTAATTTGTGGGGTTTTTGTGTTGGGTTTTTTTTCTTTCTGTTTTTAAGCTTTATGAAGTAGGTAACCTAGTGAAAATAGCAAAACACATGTTTGTCAAGAAGATTAGTTCGGAATTCATTTGAATGGCATGTAGTTCCTCCATACCTATCTTGAACCAGTAGGTAGTATGTTAAAACTAATGTTGCAGCTTGGAAATACTGGTATTAGGCTGGTTTTGAACCTGAGATTGCACATGGTTTTAAATGTAGCAGAAGGGTGGTGATCAGACTCTTTACAAACAAAACCATTATTGAAGGTAAGAATATTGTCCTCCACGTACTAGCTGAATAAATTTATATGGCAGCCTGGTAGCTACATTAACATACTCTCAACTCATGTGATTTCTTTGCTTTGTTGACGTATTCTAGGAGTATAGTTCACGTGTATCCTCAGTGCTATGACAAGATATACGTTTGTTTTGTGGATTCAGAATAAACAGTAATATTTGCATATTCCAGTTTACTTAAATACTACTGTCCCATCTTTAATTTGGGATGTTTAATGGTACATTTGTTTTTTTTTAAATGAGATGAGAATTGTTTTGTCTGGAAAAAGACTTTTTTTAAGTTTTCAAATACTTACTAGTAGTCTTATCAAACATTTAACCAAGGGTATTTTGGGACAGTAAAAGATATGTTGCCTGGTTATTTTTTATTTTAAGGTAAAGTTGTTATGGAGTACATGTCGGAAGCTGCAGGTCACAAAATACAAAGTTTTAATGTGTTACCTTTATCCTAAATCTTTCCATGTATTGTAAAGGTGAAAACTCAGTTGAAGGTGGCAGGTACTCTCTACATAATGCAGAGAATTAGGCAAATGGAACCAGTGTGGAATGGAAGATAAAGCTTGCCCTATCTGTGCATTAAAAACATGCATTGATGTGTGGTTTGACTTCCACATTTCTTCTCATAGTTACTTCCTAATAGCTTTAAGTTTGGGAAAGATGGGAGTGTAAGTTTTAGCTCATTTAACTGCTGGGAAGCTGTGATGTATCTCTCATTTTTTGCTAAGAATATGGTGATCTAAACTAAAACCGCCTGGCGAAAAAATCCAGGTAGCGTGTGAATGTTGCTGTACTGCCATGTAAGCTATACTTTGCTTTCTAGAAGTACAGTCAAGTGTAGTTATTATTTCTTCCTTTTCTGTGAAATGGAGTAGTATTTTGTCTTTCTCTTTCCCTTTTCCCGTAAGGAATGTTATTCAAATTATGAATGTAAATCATTGCTGAGTTTGTTTTTTTTTTTTTTTCCCCTGTAAAAATTCACTAGGAAGCAGACTTCTGTCTTCTGTCGTTCTTTTCCAACAACGTTCCTTAAAAAGAAAAAAAACAACAAATGCAAACACCACCACCAAAAAAACCCCTGAAGCTTAAAATGACTTTATAAACATTTTAGTGATGGAAATGAGGAATTTATCATTAGTATATGCATTGTGTGTGCAAAGAATTTAAGGTTTCCTTTGTATTTATTTTTCATTGGTAGTTCAGCATTCCTACTGATTTTATAAGTAAATTCTTTTCAGTGTGCTTGACTTTATTTTTCCATAACTATGATTTTTTTTTTCCCCACAAAGACTTCTTACACCATTTAAATATTTCTGAGCAGTTTCTTTTCCTCAAGTTGTGCATGACAAAAGACAATATATTAAAATGCACACTGGAACATCGCGGTGATGACATAGGGTGGTAAGGGATGGACAATTTCTATGAATATGTCCAAGTAACTTCATATATATTTGAATGTGCATAGTATTTTCTTTCCTTCCTGTCTGCAGGGTTCTGTATGAAGGGAAGGAACGCATCATTTCAGGCTGTGAGGTGATCCAAGCTACTCCTTATGGTCGTTGCGCTAATGTTAACAACAGTTCAGCGTCTTCTCAGCGGATATTTATCACGTATCGAAGGGCTCCTCCAATACGACCTCAAAACTCATTGGCAGTAACGGATATCTGTGTTATTGTTACCAGCAAAGGAGAAACCCCTCCTCATACATTCTGCAAAGTTGATAAGAACTTAAATTGTGGTATGGTGAGTATTTAAAAGCTTGAGCCTTTTTTTTTTTTTTTTTTTCAACTCAAGAAACAAGCCCAAAGGAGTAGCTCTGTGAACTCTTCTTAGCACTGTTATAGTTGTGTTTTATCACTATATCATAATTCTGTCATTCTATATACTGTGTACGAGACCTCAGTTTCGTAGGTTTTGTTGCTCTGATCTCTTTCAGTGTTAGGAATTATTTCTTCATACTGATTACTCACTCCTTCAGTTTGTATATTCACGTCTAGATGCTATTTAGGAGTTGCTCAGTGAATTCTATTATTTTTTTTGTAATCATTATTCTCACCACCTCACTTTGCTGATGCTGACACTTGAAATGAATCACAAACACTTTTTTCTTAGTTATTAATAATGCCTATGTTACTAAGACATGTAAGAATGTTAATTACTGCTTACAGTTTCTTCATGTACTCTTTTTTGAATGTTTTTATTTAGTCAGTTTTGCCTTATAGTTAATTCAGGCTGAAGTGATTTTTTTTTTCAAATGTTTGGATGTATTTAGACAAAACTGCAAAGGCACTATGGAAGTACAAGAAAAGCTTCATGATGTTTAGATTTTTAGATGTTTAGAATTTCACTCCCACTGATAATTTTCCCATAAGAGTCTCCTTTAAATAACCAAGAAAATGTGAAGCTGCAAATGATCTGCTTCACTTTTAATTGTTCTTCTGTTCAAATAAGTGAAAGAGTGTGGTGATGTAGTTATTTCATGTAAATCCTGTAATGTCTGAAAAATGTGAGAAGAGTAAATTCTCAATTTCATCATTTGCATGCAGTCAGCAGCTGACCAGTCATTTTATTCTGTAATGCTTTTTATTTAAATGTCTGTTTTGTTTGTAAGTGGGAATATATTAAAATGCTCACACTTGATTTCTCCACTGCCTGTTGTCATCTTTGCTGGTTCTAAGATGAAACTTGTGTCTTTCAGTGGGGTTCCAGTGTATACCTTTGTTATAAGAAGTCTGTGCCAGCTTCTAACTCTTTAGCATATAAAGCTGGTAAGTAATTTTAGAAGCAGGCTGTCTAAATGTGCTAACAGGAGGATTTGAATGCCTTGTTGAAATCAAATAATTTTTTAAAAAGTTTAAGTGCTATCGGAATTCTGTTCCTAGAGCATGTCAGTTGTAATCAACTCCTATAATGACTTCTTTGCTCGCCTTACTTTTTCCCAGGAAAAAAAAAAAAAACTTAATAGGGATAGCATTGTTCTGTATTAATTTAGTGTCTCACAGCTAATGCAACATCTTGTCTTTAATTTGAAACTTAGATGTGTTTCCTCCCTTCAGTTCCACAACTATTCATTTTTTCCTTATTTGAGAAGAGTGAAAAATATTCTGAACAATAAATGACAAAAAGCCTTTTCTTTTAAGTCTGGCTTTTGTAAGGTTTTTAATGCGTTCCTACAGATCGCTTTTTTTTTTTTCTGAAGAAGTCCAAAAAATTTTCAAAATAATTTCTTGGCACTAAGTGCACCAAATTCCTTTGAAAAGGAAGTAGAATTGGAAAACATAGATAATGAAGTCAATGTGTCATAAAATAAGCTAGAACAAACACAGTAGTAGACCAGTGCTTGTCTACCTGTTTTCTATCAGCAAGAGTTAGATACATTCCTGAAAACTGAATGCACAATTTGTTTGAATTGAGCATATTGTCTCATTAGCAGAAAATGCGGACAGTGAGCTAGTTCATCCTATATATTCAGTGGTGGTATTGCTGCTGTTTTTACAGTAGATAAATTATCACTTTTTTTTTTTTTAGGAATTTCTTTGTAGTAAAATCGATTCCAATTGAACATCTAAATAGCACAGATAATTCCCAACTGGTTTAAAGTAAAAAATCTTCACAAATTAGTTTTTACTATGTCCTGGGTTTTGAGCAGTTACCAAAAGTATTCTTCAGTATTCTTACAGAATTTCTATGTGATTGTTAATTGGATGACTTAGTCAAATGCCATGATGACTGTCAAACGAGAGACTTTCGTCTTCTGCAGATGTAATTTTCAGTTATAAAGTTCAGACAACCAATAGACGTTGCTGTATATTGTGAAAAAATACATAGCTTGCATTATTTAGGGCTTGCAGAGAAAATGCACTTACTTTTCCTTCTCCCATTCTGAAGGCTTAATTTTCAGATATCCTCAAGAGAACTATCAGTCATTCCCACTGTCAGAATCTGTACCTCTCTTCTGCCTTCCTATGGGAGCTACTATTGAGTGCTGGGACCCTCAAACCAAATATCCGCTACCAGTGTTCTCAACATTTGTGCTGACCTGCTCTTCTGCAGAAAAGGTATGACTCTACACCGTGACTAGTTTTTGCTTTTAGTTCAGGTGATTGCTATGGAGATAAATAGGCATTGTTTCTTTTGTATTTGAGAGAAAATACAAAATAAATTGTTAAATACTTTCCTTTTAAAATTGTGTTTCTTAAGCCTTGATGTAAGACAGAAGTAAACCAAAGCAGGAAATAGCTGGAGAGTATGTGCAGTTTAGTCCCTTGTAAACTGAACTATATACTTAACAAAACCAAAACTGACTGTGCATGGATTTCGCTGTTCTTTCAAGTAGGAAGTTTCTGGGAATTGAAAGGTAGCCTGCATGTTAAAGAGATGTTCACTTACCACATGCGTTAGCAATGTCTATGTAGTTACGGTTTCCCTATGGTTACCTTAAAAGCCATGTCTGTGTGAATTTGTGTAATTGGGCTCTGTAGCTATCTTTGTGCATGAATAGGAAAATACCTACCAGAAAACAGCAGGGAGGGGGGAAGGAAAAGTATGTGCTGAGCGGCATGTGAAAGGCTATGAAGAACTGATGAACTCCTGAGACCAGTGATCTTGTTGGATTCACATGAAATGATAGATTAAGAACACCAGCCATCTGCCGAGTCTGCATAAGCCGACCAGGCACCAAAAGTGTGTTGCATGACTTAGCCCACATGTGAAGAAAGCAGTGTCTGCCATAGGCAGGCAGAGACTACAAGGATTACAGGAACACCTGATGAAGCAAGGGAGCCCTTTGTTGGGGTTGGTTGCCCAGCTATTGCTTCAGCTTTGCCAGCTGTGTCTGTGTGTGTTTGAACTGCATGAGGGAATTAGTGACTGTAATGTGACTAGCTCTCTGTGACTAATAAACAGCAGTTTGGCCCTTACTGATAGCAGCTCAACTTCCACACTTCCTTAGTCCCCCGTCAGGGGAATTTATATAGTTCTCAATTTCCAAACTCTTCCTCCAATATAGTAATACTTCTTTTGCAAGGGGGAATGAAGTATCTGCCAGTATTTTTCTCGGAGAGATGTATACTGTAGTATCCATCTTTCCTTGTTCTCCCTTTGCTAAACTTGCCAGAATAATTCAGTTAATGAAATTGACAAATTGGGGAGCAATATTAGAAAAGGTAGATAGCTGTTCAGCTTGATCAAATGAGTGAAGAAAAAGCTAAAATAATTGTATTGTTTAGCGTGGTAATGATGACGGAACAGAAGCATTTAATGAGGGTTTGGGGGTTTTTTTGACCGTAACAGTTAATGGGTAGAGTTTTGTCACAGCATGCAGTCTGGTTCCTTCCCTTTCAGTTTACTGGGTATGAATAGTTTGTTGAGGAAAGTGCAATGAAAAAGAGGAAGAGAGGCACAACAGTCCAAAGCATTTAGTTTATGAGGATACTTTGTGTATGTTACCTAAAGGAAAAGTCATTTCACAAGCTACCAACAAAAGCATTATCATGGGTGTGCAAACACCAAGGACTTAAGGATGCTTCAAATGTTCTAACTCAATCTCCTGTTAAACACTATGTGTGCTCAGCTGTTTTTCTTCATCTTTTAGGTTTATGGTGCTGCTATTCAGTTTTACGAGCCTTATCCCCGGGAGCTGCTAACAGAAAAACAACAATTGCAGCTGGGTCTCCTGACAGCTGTAGAGAGGAAAGTGGTTACTTCCAAGTCCATCAATTCCAACAAATGCATCTGCCTTCTCTCACACTGGCCTTTCTTTGAAGCATTTCGAAAATTTCTTATGTTCATTTACAAACTCTCTGTCTCTGGACCTCATCCTCTTCCCATTGAAAAGTATGTAAAACATTTTTCAAGCTAATGTGGGAGGATAGTTCTATAACCTCAAAAAGTCATGTGATTCATATATGTCACACTTAATTAGTTGGCATATTTGATCCATCCTCTTGCTTGGACCATGTAGCTTATGTTGTACTGTTAGAAATTATTATGGCTTCTGTTTAATAGTGGTGGCTTTTGCAGTGCCAGGAAAGTGAACTGGATTTTACTGTGGTTTTTCTGTTAGAATATGTCAAGCCTGTTTACCTTTCTCTTAACTATGTCAAACAGAGAAAATGGCTCAGCTGTAAGGTATATGCTAACATTTGCAGTCGTGCATTTTAGGTAAATAAATATAAGCTCAGGGACTCTGTGCATTAGCAATGAATATCTGTGTCTTTTTCCAGGCACTGCAACTAATGCAGATTTGTGTGTGTGTGTGTGTATAAACACTGTAGAGGATGCTTTTCATGGTCCTAAAGGTTTTCTGAAATACGATGTTACCTTCAACAATATATTAGACATCTGGCAGTGATGTATAGTTTATCTTAGCTAAGCCTCATTAGAAACTCTGTAGAATGGGACTAGGCTGCCTGGGATTTTAAATGGCTTGCCTAAATGCTAGTGTGTTCTTATCTTTTACATACATATCTGAAGCTGCCAGTATTAATTTTCACACATGAAATGTGAGTGAATGGAGCTTCTTTGTTTCAGTTTGCATAAATAGACTCTTAAACTTACCAAAACGGTAAATAAATCTTAACAGCCTTTCTCAAACATGGTCCCATAGTAATTCCAAAATGTGATTAATGTTGTTTTCAGTCCCTGATTAGTCCCCAGGGATGATTTTCTAACATCTTGTCTTCTTTTCAGGCACATATCCCATTTTATGCACAATATACCTTTCCCTTCACCACAAAGGCCAAGAATTCTTGTGCAGGTGAACAAAACATTTGCTTCCATTTTTAGTTAAAAATAATGGGAAACCCTCTTTCTTGCTGGTGAAAGCCTGGTTTTTTCCTTAAGGCTTTTTACTCAGTTTTGAGTATCCATCTGCTGGAAGGGAGAGGGGAGGAAAGGGGTGGGTTGGCCGTCTCTTTGACTGATACAAACCTGGGGTAACTTGGGAAACTTAGAATTTCAGACTTCAGGTGGTGCAGGTGGCAGCTGCTTCCTACTTGCACTTTTTTTTGCCATGTATTACCCTTTCGTTTTATAAGCAGCATTTGCATTTCCCTGGTGGGGGGGTTGTTTGTTTTCTGTCTTTTCTCTGACTTGTCCACCCACTGCTGTGGGTCAAAGGTTAGTCCCCCCTGGCACTGTCTCTTTTGCTTCTCTGTTTAATCACCTACCAGCAGTTACATGTTCAACACTGAGTCATAGACGATTTCCTGTAACTTCTGAGAATCATTCGAATGACTAATACGAGCTCTGTTGACCTAGTGAACACGGGTCCTAAAGATTGTCTCTGATGTGCGCCTCTTGCATGGCATTGTGACTCTGCCAGGCAGTTTGTGGGACTATGGATATACATTTATCTTGGAATATTGTACCATATTAACTTCAGAGTTGTCCATATCACTCACATACTACTTTGTGTTTCAGCTTTCTGCCCATGATGCATTAATATTGTCTCAGCCAGTTTCTACACCGTTGCCATTAAGGTATCATTATTAATGCTTTAAATGTATGCTACTTGAAAAATTCACATGCAAATAGGAATAAGTCATAGAAGAAAGCCAGACATTTCTGCAATATTATTAGATCTTAGACAGAAAGCTCAACACACATTTATAATATTATACAGTGTTGTCTTTCTGATATAGACCTGTGCATTGTGGAAGAATAATATCAGTAATTATCATGAAATAAAGATGAATTGTCAGATTACTGTAGGAACTCTGAAGGAAGAAGGAGTCTGTGAGGAAAAAAAAAAGTATTTAAATATCTTGTATTTTCAGAATCTGTGTAGTAAGCAAAAAAAATTTTTAGTAGTTTAGCTAGACTATTTGCTGTCTTGTTTTTTTTCCTTTTCGGATCCAAGAGAGACATTTATTTCAGGCAGCTATGTAAAATCAATCAATGCACAAGTATGCAAGCATTTCAGAAATTCAAAATTATACCTAAAAATTGGTGTTTTTACTTGAAGGTTGATGCTGTCTCTGTAGATCCTGCCTGAATCTTCAGGGCTGGAGTTTCCCATGATTGCGACATGGGGTTTTGTTTGGATGGCTTTTGTGATTTTTGGATTGTTTTTAATTTAAAACCCAAAATATTCTCTCTTTTTAATTTTTTTTTTCCCCCCACTCTTAAACATTGTGATATAATATTCTGTGTGCAGAAAAATCCCATGTTTAATCACATCTGTTACACAGCTGGTTAAGTAAAGAATTGCAGCCAGCCACCAAACTGCAAAGCAATGTGTAAGCACTTTTCTAAGAACAGATATTTACATGGCTATATTCTTACAGATGTCACTACAATTTCTAAATGTGAATAGTCCAGACAAATGAAATGGTGCCTAAACTGTAGAAAATACACGTTGCTGTCAGAATGATGGACTGATTTTGCTTTACTATTACTGGAATTTGATACTGTGATGCTGAGATCAAATGGATTCTCTTGTTCATGACTTTTGCCTGAGCTAACTCATCATATGGAATTACTGGTGTTATTTGTCCTTGGGTTAATTGTTAATGAGATAGATCTGTTTTTATTGTTATGAAGACAAGATGCCTGTGCGTATATAAGAGAGTACACCATTAACAACATAAACTTAGCAGTAGCATGGTATAGCATATGTTTCTTTAGCATCAGAATTTGAATTCACGTTTCTTGGTGGCAGTACAATTCTCATATTGAGGTGATAGCTAATAGATAGATAGGTAGATATTTGGTGTGCGGTAATATTAGCACCATTCAGCTGGTTGGTCACAGACAGTTGTCAGAAGTTTGATAGTAGTGACTTTTTTTTTTTTTTTTTTTTAAAATCCTGTGACATTCTTTTTCTCTTCCTTTTTCCCACTCATCCCTTAGTGGAGCAAACTTTAGCACTCTGCTCATGAATCTTGGACCGGAAAACTGTGCCACTCTGTTACTCTTTGTATTACTAGAAGGCAAGATCCTCCTCCATTCTCTTAGACCAGCTGTGTTGACAGGAGTTGCTGAAGCTGTAGTAGCTGTAAGTACAAAGTGTTCTGTACAGCAGTGAGAGGAATCAGTTAAAAATCCACTGTTGTTATAAGGCTTTTTTAAGTTAAAATGATTGATGCACTAAATAATTGCTTTTTGCAGCAGTAGCATTTAGTTAAAGTCCATAGCATGTCTTACTATTATAACTATTAGAGTGATCAACATTTTTGCATAGATAACTAAGAGGTGTGGTGTGGTCAAATTGAAGATTCTTTTCTGACAGTGTTACAAGGTTCTGAGAAGTGTTTAGCAATTTCATTTCAACTTGCTGCATGTAACTTTTTGGGTTTTATTATACAGTATCTGTTGTCTTGTTTTAATGCATTGATTTCATTTAATTTTTTCCTTCAGATGATATTTCCATTTCAGTGGCAATGTCCATATATCCCTCTGTGTCCTTTGTCTCTGGCCACCGTACTCAGTGCACCTGTTCCATTTATTGTTGGAGTTGATTCACGATACTTTGATCTGTACGATCCACCACAGGATATTGTGTGCATTGATTTAGACACAAACATGGTGTACATGTAAGTTCTACGTAGTGTTTACATTTATCTGTAGATGGAGAGATTGCTGAAATGCTTAGGATCTGTGGGTCAGTTGAATGCTTTATTGATTTTCATTGTGTCAAAAAGACACTTCCTCTACTGAAGTAAATGTTTCCTTTATTGAAATTCTGTGTTTTATCAGTAGCATCAAAAGAAATAGTAAACAATGGAGCAGATTGCGTTGGGTTTTTTTGGGTTTTCTCCTTCCCCTAGATCCGCATTAAAAACACTGCAAAAAGCATTTTCATCACCATATATCAAATTATTCTGCCACCAAAATAATAATTGTAATAGGTGTTATGAAAGAAAAACGTATTGAAGAAACTAAGGGAAGATAACTTATTTATTTGAAGAAACTTGCAGTGAAAAATACTGGAATGTTTTTGTTCATAGGTAGAATGGAAGTTGAGGTTGCTGAAAAATGGAAGAGATAGAAGCAGGGGATTTAGCAGGGAGATAAGGATGTCAAGGTTCTGATGGGATGACTGCTAGAAAGACCAAGTACCAGCCTTACTTGGATTGGCTACTGGACTAAAAATCTGCTGGTGGCTGACCTCTTCTAAGGCACTCAACTGGAAAGATTTGTGCACCTTTTCTTTTCTTAGAAGTCCGTTTCTCTTTCAGTAGTCAACTGATTTTTCTTTTCTTTTTTTGCTGCCCATTTTTCATATATATCATCTGTACCACTTACTTGACTTCCAAAGGAATTTGATATCTGTAACATTAATTAGATAAATGTGGGATGTTGGTACCTGTATTATAAAACTTTTTAAACCTAGAAATCAGGGTATTTTTCGATTTTGGAGATGTGTAGGTGAAACCAAATGTGCATAAAGCACTTTGTGTTGAAGATCATACAGAATTCTAAAATGATACGTTATTAGTGATTAAAGATTAATGTTACATTTTGTTTTATCCACACTTGCTTCTGCCTGTCTTTATTGCCCTGGCACAGCTGCTTTTTTTTTTTAAGGTGTAAAAGTATTTAATAGCGCTGTTGTTAACTTTGAAAGACTGCGTAATAGAAGAATAACATTTGGAAAATTCAGTATTTTCTAGTACGTTAGTCTGTCTGTCTAGTGTCTTTTTAGAGCAAGTTTGCTGCTATCTGCCTTATGATAGACTGAAGCTTTATTTACTGCCAAAAACTACTGAAGGCCTTTTATTCATTCAACATCTTCCTTAATGCCTTTTTTTGGATGTATTCAACTATCTCTCTGAAAGTAGCATTGAAAGCTGGTTAAGGACAGCAGCCTTTTTAGGGCAAAGATTTGAGAGTTTGTTTTATTTTTATAGCAGAATTTTTTTCCTTGCGTTTTTGGAACAGTACCACTTACATTGTTTATAGGCATGCCATTATGGTGGGGCGAAAGCACGCGTTTTTTTCTTTTACTCCTGAAACTTTGGCTTCCTTCCTAAGATATTTCTGTGTCAATGCCAGTTGAGCAAATAATAATTGAACAAACGTTTCACTGATGCGGTGCACAAAACAAGCAGTGACAGCATCAGCTCGGGGAGTAATAACCGACCAGGTCTTGCGGCCACAGGGTTTGTTGTGCTCCCTGTCACAGCAGTTCTCCCCCTCCTCCTGCCTTCCAGAAAGAGGCGTAGGAGTTCTCAGGATTTACTCCCCCTTCTCTCTCTTTTTATATCCAACTGCTTAAACAAGGTCTGGCATTGTACCCGTTGTCCTTCTAACAGAGATGAGCATCCCTTTAGGCCAATTTACCCCATTGCTTAATCAACCACATAATTTTCAGACTGTGAGCTGAATTCCCAGTCTCCCTGGTCTCTGCTAGCCTGTGGTTGAAGCTGGAACTGAGTTGCCATAGACATGTTACAGTGTACCATATGACCGTAAAGCTACCAGACTGGTCTTCTGGCATTTTGCAGTAAAAAGTTCATATTGTAATCTAAACTGCCTTTGTTTGTACAGTAGCAGTATGGCAGGCTTACGGTAGTGTAGGCTTTGCATAGGAATCACAAACAGATTAGTGTGCCTACGTTCTATTAGCAATACTGGTAAAAATTCTGAAAGGGAAATCAGCTAAGTGGCACTTCTACTAAGAAGTCTAAATCAAATCTTAATACAGACCCTCCTTACGGACTGGAGAAAACTATTCATAACTCAGGTTATATTGTTCTGTATCTGAGGAAATGAAATTCTGAGTTAAGTCCCATTTTTTTGATTTTGACAAATAGGGACAGTGACAAGATTTCTTTTCAAAATAATTTCTTTTTTTTAGTTACTATTCTGAAAATGAAGTAACTTAAGGCAGTGGAAGCTATTCTTTATTATGTGATCTGTATTTTATATATCCTTTTTCCTCTCCCCTGTGTTTTAGATCAGATGATAAGAAGACCACCAACTGGAAACAGTTTCCTAAGAAGCCGTGTAAAAGTCTGCTCAGCACCTTAAAGAAACTGCACCCACAGCTGGCAGCAGGTGAAATATATAAAATAAAATGGGAAGGGGTAAGAACAGAAACTATCTAAAGCAGGGAAATTAAATATTTAAGAAAGCTACTGAATTTTCTGATACACACCTACAAGTCTTAAATTATAATTAATGTATAAATATAAAAACTGCCTTCTATCATCTGTAGCGTGAAATAATTTTTTAGGCCTTTATTTTCTTTGTGGTAACTTCTTAAGATTTGAGCTTTTTTTTTAGCCCTCACTCAAGATTAAATTATACTTAAACAAAGATTTGGCTAAAACACATTTGGATCTCGATGTAAAACTGTATTCACAGTTCTGATCAAAGATAATAGAGGAAAAGGGGATATAAGTAAAACAATTATAAATATCTTGGCTATTATGCAGCTACTGCTGAATGTCTCAGATAATGACGTTTCTACAAAAATAAACGAGTAGCTAAATGTTGTTGAAGTATTTTGTTGAAAGAGAAACTGACCACCTTCAGCCTAGTGACTTAGACAAGTAACAGCAAAGTTGTAGCTGACCTAACAGTTTTCAGGTATTGCTTCTTTCTGACTGTAGATAGGCTCTTTAAGGTGTGCTGGTTCAGAGTATGTTAGGTTCTATCATTATAGAGAAGGAGAGAATGATAGCCTTGTGGGTATATAAGATATACAAAATTTGTGAATTACAGAAACGTGCGTTAATTAAGAGGTGGGTGTTCTTGCCTCGATTTTCCAGGTTTTTTTTGTTTGGTTGGTTGTTTTTTCAGATACCCTTTACTTCACCTGTTAGAAAACCTCAAATTTACCTCAAATTAGTTTTTTCGTCAGTGTATGTCGTGCAGTCTACATAATATAGAACTGCTTCCTGATTTTTAACTTCAGCTGACAAGTGGTCTTTTTTAGAAAGATCGCTTTTATGCTTTGGCAATATTATAATACATAAGTTATAATATTTATTTATCTATAAATAAATCTTCTAATACATATGTTATTTATATATAAATATTTATATTACAATAATTGATATTTTTGTTACAATAAGCGCAGAACTGTATTTTCAGCAATACCTGCTGCTGTTTTTTTAAGAGTGCAAGAGTAAACTCTGAATCTCATCTCCTTGTTTCTACCCTTTGGTGCACTAAAATGTTAGAATTTTGATTAGAAAAATAGTTCTAGGCCCTTTCTTTTAAGATATGCAATTTTCAGAACAGGGAAAACTTGTTCCTTTGTGTTGGTATATTACTGAAAGACTACATTCAGTTGACTGTGTGGTAACGTTAGCTTAGCTGAGATCCTCCTCATTGTTTCATGTGCCGGAGAGCTGAACGTGATAGAAAAACACCTAACCAATTCTTGAGGTAACCTGCTTTTTACATGAGCCAGATCAATTGAAAAATAATTACAGGATTTCTAGTATTTGTCACTTCTGAATATGGGAAAGTAGAAAAAAGAAAAATCCTGTCTTCAGCGTTTTGCAGAAGTTACCTGTTTGAATGAACTGAATTTTAATATAGGATTGTATGTGTTGTCCATTGCTAGTTCACAGGAAAACTCAAGAAGGCTCTGCAGTTGAGATGACTCCTATTGAGGCGGATTTCTCCTGGCAGAAGAAGATGATAGAACTCGAGATGGAGATCCAGGAAGCTTTTCTCCGTTTCATGGCATCTATTTTAAAGGGTTACAGAACATTCCTCAAGCCGATCACACAGGCACCTTCAAATAAAGCAACTGCTGCTGATTCCTTGTTTGATCATCAAGGTGAGAGTGAGGCAAACCAGCTGCTGATAGCATCGGCAGGGTTACAGCTTTAGGGTTGAGGAGCTGCTTAACTTTAAAAGGTCAACGTTCCCTTTGGTTGTATAATTCTTGGCAATATTTACAGTCACAGTCAAATATTCAGAGTTGATTAGAACAGGGATAAACACATAGAACTGCAATTTTGCAATAGCTCTAGTCTTAGAAAAGCTGTCTTTCAGTAGCATGATTTCTTGTGTGGCATATTCTATAAGGACAGCTCTTGGGAATGAAAAAATATTTCTCAGTTTGTATAGAGCAAAAATGCTAGAGCCCAGTAATGAAGAGCAAAGTAATGTTCTTGATATAAATGGGAAGATAATAGAGAACGGGACAGAGATCAGAAACAGAAAAAAAAAACAATCAGGAAGGGTCATCTTATTTGCCTCATCACCTTACCTTTTCATATCTCTTCATGATTCGAACGCTGGATAAAAGGTCACAGGTGTTTTGCTTTTTACGTGTTGGTGGGTTCTGGGGTTGGGTTTCTTTGGTTTGGGGTTGTTGATTATTTTTTTTATTTACTGGAAGAGATTTTTAGTCAAAGATTTGGAAAGTGAAATATTCTCAGGTCCATCACCTCTTAGGTTAACATAATCTTTATTTTACTACTGTTTTAACTATCAGACACTTCTTCTGTACGAGATCATCATCTCTTTTTTCTTGCACAGAAAGTCAACCAACAGAGTGAGCAGATTATAGGTGTAATTGCTTGCTGGGTATTGTTATCTATGGTAAAAAAAAAAAAATTAAAAAAATTAAAAAAAAAAGCTGTTATTTTAATCTTACAAATGCAAGTGATGATAAGTAGTTGTTCTTATTGACTTTATATAAAGTCAATACTTTATGTATTAGCATTTTGAATATTATGTGTTGACACTTTATTTCGTATGGAACTCATAACCGGTACTTAGTTGTGTGTTCCTTTTTGTAACCAGGATTTTTAAAAAGCAGAGATCGTGCCTATACGAAGTTCTACACACATCTCACCAAAACACAAATATTCAGCCGCTTTATTGAAGAGTGCAGTTTTGTGAGTGACAAGGATACTGGCTTGGCATTTTTTGATGACTGCATAGAAAAGGTGAAAAACATCTAGCAATACTATTTAATTATGTGCTTCTGTTCATTCTGTGTTATTGTCCTGGTTTTTAGTTGTAAAGGTAGATACCCTCTGCAGCAAGTGTTTTGAGGGATTGGAGTTCTTAGTGGTTATTATTCAGTCATTTTCTTCCTTCATCTTCTTGCATGGTCATCCTTTTCTGTGTTCATGCAGGAAACTTTCATTAAAGGCCTGTTGGATGTCAAGCTATGAGAGAATGTGAGAAAGACCAGTAGTTGATACTTTAGCACAATGCTGACTGTGCCTTCCCTTTGAATGTTAATCATCCTCCCTCTAATGTGGAATTATCTATCAGTGGTCATCTGTGGTGTTGCTCTTTTTCACACAATTTAAACTTAAAAATATGCCTAGTGCTCCACTTGTGGTCAGAACTAATTTATGGAAATAAGATCCCCTTTTGTTGCCTGTCCTTGTTTTTTGAAACAAAGTTTCTTCAGCATGATTCTGATCTAGATTGTGTGTTGAGTTTATAGTTTCATCTGTAAAATGCCACATTCACAACATGAAAATTAGGAGCTAGAGCATTATATGTAATTTTTTTGAGATGTGTATATATATTATATGATTCTTTCTGTGCAGAATCTTCATTTTCATTTGATGCTCTTATGAAATGAGTCTTTGATTCCAATCAAATTAACAGTTGTCAACAGACCACAAATAAGTGTTCAAAAGTTTCATTACCTTTGTTTTTCTTTCTGCTGAGTGTGGGCTATGCATCTAGAGTATACTTTGTTTAATATTGTTAATAATTCCGTATTCTTGCAGATTGTTAATGCGTTGCACACTTAAATTGTCATATTGAAGATACCTGCAAAAAAGCAGTCTCTTTCAATTAAACTAAAGCACTTTCCTTTAATAGATTTAAAAATTTGTATTTTGTAAATAATGTCAACAGATTGAAAGTACGCTGATTGCTTCATTTTCTTACTTTCAGCAAATGAAATATTAGAAAAAAGAGATTAATGGCTTCTACAGTAACATGAAAGTTTAGTGTTTCTTATTTAATACTTAAGTAAATGACACAGCTTTAATTGAGTTATTTAGGATTTTTTTATAATTTGAGAAGACATTGATTTTTTTTTTCTTTCTCTTTTCCCAGCTCTTTCCAGATAAAGGAACAGAAAAAGGAGAGAAGGTACTTTGTCCTTCAAAATGTTTAGGGGTATCTGATTGTGAAATAAAAATGGAAAGACAAAGCTGTGGACTTGATATTGAGTAATTAGAACAAATATAATTTATATATTACAATCAAATGCAATATATATTAAATATATTTTTACATGTACAAACATAGTGTTAAAAAGGACACTTTATCCCAAAACGAAGCTCTGTACTTAGCGTATAAACTCCTGTTTTCAGGTTGATGTGGACTCCGTGGAAGATACACGTTTGATTGAGCTTGATGAGTCACAAAAAAGCGAACACACAGTGTTCATAATGCCACCAGAACCTCCTGCTGAGGATGGACAGGACCAAGTGCCAAAATACAGGTACAAGTTAAACGGCCACTTGTAGTGAAACTAGAATGCTTATGATGTTACGCAGGGCAGATTTTCTGTCTTGGTGCAATACTTGCCTTAATATATAAGTTATAATATAAAGAATTTTTAAAAAGATACAACCTGCCCGGATTCTGGTAAGCTTATAAACTTCTAGAAGTCAGTGTTTTGTGTGTGTGTGTGTGTGTATGTGTGTATGTTTGAGGGCATTTGGATTTTGGTTTTAATTTTTGTAACTTCTTGCCAGCTTTGTAGTAATACTTTTCTACATACATTCATTGTCTGTCTTCCTGTTTGAGCCGTTTATGTGTATTTTGTAGCAACTGCAGTGCACTTTGATTCACAGTGGGAATGATGGGGGGGTGGAGGGGCAGTAATGGATCTGCCCAGTACTGTTGCTCTGCAGCCAATGAACCAAAAGAGCAAAACACCTGCTCCACTTTTCAGACTTCTTTCATTCAGTGTTTTTCAGCCTTATGCAGGAAGTGTGGAGTTTCAGACACTCTGGGTATGATTTTTTTCTTCCTGTCTCTCTTGGAGGTCATAAAGGTTCTGTTTTCAACTGTTGTCCTTTTTAATCATTATTTGTACTTCCCTGACCTTCATGATGTGGATGGCGTATGAGATGCATGGTTCTTGTTTCCATTGTCTATGGAGATTTAATGTCCAAGGCATCTTCTTGTGATCTTGCAATCTTTGTTCCTTTTTTTTTTTTCCCTGATTGTTTATTGTCCTGTTTGTCAGTTCTTTGCACGTAAGTTGTCTTTGTATGGCTTTCCTGTTATCAGCAGGTATGTGGAAAGCTTTTCTTTTCTTTTCTGTTTTTTTTTTTTTAATCATCTATGTAGCTATAAAAACTTCCCACGACTAGATTTCAAGCTCTTTGACAGACCACAGGAGCTCAAACTGTCCTTCAGCAGACACCCAGCTGGAAGCAGCATTTCAAATAGTCCAGCACTCATGGCAAAGAGGACAAAACAGGTCAGATGAGTCACTGTAATTACTGTGTGAACACTGAGAGATCTAACATTTTTTGGTAAAATTGCCACTGCCTATTTATACTATGTTAATGTTACTAGAGGTTAGGTCTTTGTAACTGTTGAGAATTAACACTTGTGAAAGAATGAAAAAGGAGGCAATAAACAAATTAGCATCTGAAATTACAATTTGTTGTCAAACCCGATTTTAAGCTTTAGACTGTAACACTAAAAGAAAAGGAAATTAAAATTAATGCTAGAATGGGGAGAAAAAGAAAAAAGAACTAGTTCTGATGCTAGTTTTCGCTTTCAGAGAGCCTTAAGAGAACGATAAGAAGGGAGCTTTAGTTGAATGTTTGTCTGCTGTTATTAAGTGCTCACTTTTAAGCAGCCAATTGTCTATGTGTTAGCAAGGGTTTCTAGATTCAGGATGTTACATCTTTTGTCTGCTTTTTTGTTTTGTTTCACCCTTACAGGAGATAAAAACAGCCCACAAATTAGCCAAGAAGTATTACGTAAGCCCCCCACAGTGGGCTAAGTGTCTCTTCAGTCATAGTTACAGCCTATGGTTTATTTGTCTGCCAGCCTACATCAGAGTTGCACATCCCAAGGTCAAAGCACTGCAGCAGGCATACGATGTTCTAATTAAAATGAGGAAAACTGATGTGGAACCACTAGATGAGGCAAGTGTGATTAAAAAAAACATTACCATAAACATGGAATAGAAGACAAGGTGCAAATATAGTGTGTTTGACCGCCACCACCATGTTAAGCATACTTAGAGTTTAACCTGTTTAAAGCCACCTTGATAGGATCTTGAAGACGTCTACTTAACTCAGGCAACTGGAAATGAATTTCCTTTTTCATCGTTAATGTAGTGTCAGCTGGGTCAAGTACTCCAACTCAGTGTTGCTGGTCTTCTCCCAGACTTCTTCAAGAAAGTAGTTCTTGAATATCCCTGTTTTTTGAGTTAATATTTTGCAGCTTTACTGAACTGAAGGGATAATGGCTTTGTGTGCAGAATACAGCAATCTTTCAGTAGTATCCACAGGCGTACAGCAACAAATCACCCTGCTTTTTGCCTGGGCATTTCCTTCCCTCCTTTATTTCACAAACAGAAGAGCTGGGTGGAAAATAATTCAGCATTATCAACAACGTGACTGCTGATGTTATTTCGGCTCGTGTGATTTCCTGTTTAATTTTTGCTCCATCTTCTGGCTGTTGAGTGTTATGTACTGAGTAGCTGCTCTCACATGGCTTTTCTCCTCTACGTGTGTAAAAGTTGGAAATCAGGGAAGAGCTTAAGCTCTTTCAAAATCCTTGTCGTCAGTCCATTTATGCATTTCTTTATCTTGTCAGGTCTGCTACAGAGTTGTAATGCAGCTCTGTGGACTGTGGGGTCAGCCTGTTCAGGCAGTGAGGGTCCTCTTTGAAATGAAAAATGCTGGAATACAGCCAAATGCCATCACCTATGGTTATTACAATAAGGTAGGAGAAGTCTTGACCAACATCTCCCTTGTTGTTGTCATTCCACTTGTTCTGTAGCATGTTTTGAAGGTTGTTTCTTAACAGTTCTTCACTTGGATATGCTGATTCTGTTGGGTAAGCAATCATTTTCGCATTGTTACATTTCACTGGATCTACACTGTATGGTTTTACACTGTTAAGTTTACATTCCTGTGCTGTTTGGGTAACCAAAAATTCTGTTGCAATATACATTTGTAGTGTTTCTGTTTCCAAGTTTTGCAACTTGTCTGATGCTTCCATGTCAAAACCATCTGTTCCTAGGTATATCCTTTAAGGTATCAGGATCCAAGATGAATGAAGGCTGGAATTAGTCTAGTTGAAGTAGCCTCCTCTTATCCTTGCTTCCAAGTTCCTGTAATAAGCTGATGAAACTCCTCAGTAAAGTAAACTGTGTGAAGTAATAGGAAAAGAGGTGCTACTGTGGTCTTTTGTTGCTACCAAAGTATGTAGATGAGAACAGACCCCGCCTTGTTTACTTAAAGAAGTGTTGGTCCATTGTTTGCTGTTACTCAGCTGTTGTCTCTAGAGCTGTGGGTTAAAAGGGAACAGCTCATAAAAGGGAACAGCTCATAAAAACTCAAATATTTGAGTTTGGAACAGGAAATATCTTTTTTTGAGCATGGGAAGAAAATCTTCTCACTGTACTGCGTTTCTTAGTGTAACTTTTTTACTGTTTTTGTTATTGCAATGTCTCTTTCTGTAGGCGGTTTTAGAGTCTCCTTGGCCTAGCAGTAACCGCAGTGGCATATTCCTGTGGACTAAGGTACGAAATGTAGTTCGTGGCACAGCACAATTTAGGCAGTGCTTAAAGAAATCAACGCAGAGCCCACGAGTACCTGTGATACCAGGTAATACGTTAGTTGAAATGGATTTATTTCTGCTGAGCAAGAGCATGACATGCTTTCTGAGGGATTGCAGCT
Organism: Tringa tobata; assembly: GCA_033628505.1. Classification (NCBI taxonomy): domain Eukaryota; kingdom Metazoa; phylum Chordata; class Aves; order Charadriiformes; family Scolopacidae; genus Tringa; species Tringa tobata. The sequence continues at coordinate 934,030 of JAHREE010000067.1, forward strand.
AATATTGTGGCTTCTACAAGTTGAAAATATTTCCTTAAGTGTATAAAAATTAATAATTGCCAACTTGATGCTTGAAACAGTCTTAGAATGTCTTCCACACGCTGAAGAATTAATTACCTGAATTCTGTTGCTAGAATTTCATGTTCTTATTTTATATGTTCAAGCAAAAGCATTTACTGTTGTCTGAAGAGGCTAGATTTGTTTAAAAGCCTGGAAAGTTTAATCCTCTCTTACTAACCAGCTCTCGTTCATGTCTTTAGCTCTGCGGAGTACCACGGGTGGAAGTGATGGGGACATGGTGAGCCATGGTAGCGTGGATAGTTCTAATGATGCTAACAGTGGGGAGCACACTCTCTTCGTCAGTGACTTAGTCAGGCTTGATTCCATTGATAATCACTCTAGCACAGGTACTAGATTCTGCTGGGTTTCACTACTAACAGTCCCTCAAAAGGCTAAGTTTTCTAGTCTCCTGTTGATTTGCCCTCCTGAACCACCACCTTCCCCTCTTGGGGCTGTAGACAATGAAGCATGGACTTGAAATATGTAAAGAAAAAGAAATACCCTGTTGTTGAATATTACTTATTTACTGGAGATCATGTTTCTGCTTTAGTTTAAACAGTAGCAGAAATACTGTTATGTTAAAATTAATGTTTTGTTGTGGTCTTATGAACCTTGCTTTTTGTGCTAATCTTTAGAAAAGATATGAAATCTCTGACATATGAGTCTGTTCAATTTTTGCATATTGTCATTTATTCATAGAAATGATAGTTTGAGTAAAACGTTTTTCTGCATTAAAGGAAAGGAGTGAAAGTTGCTGAGGTGATTAGAAGCTAACACTAAAATATTGCTCTTTGATGATAATCCAGAAGGGCCTAATTAGCATTCCTGGAATTAGTATGTTATGTATGGTTATAGTAAACTATGCTTTTAAAGGCCATATTCAAGCTTCTTAATAATATTTGCTAAACTTGGAAATAAATCTAGAAATTATCAGAACCTTGTCATACAGTCTTTATGAGACACCCTGGAAAAGTAAAGAGGTGATAAGCTAGAGAAAAGCTCTGCCTTAAACGTGGTGTGCACTCTTCCACGCAAACTGGAGTAAAATGAGTGCACAGGAAGTTAATCACTTGAGATGGCAAGACAAAATTCATGGTTCTTTGTATCTGCTTTAGTACTGATTACATTCTGCCTGTGCATAGTCTCAACTAAACTTCCTTTCTGTATACTTCAAAGCTTAGTGTACAAATGGTTCTAGCACACTCTTCATGTTTTTAATATCTTGAGCCATTCTGTAACGAGAACTTTGATTCCTTTGCTTCACCTGATATGCTTGACTATATTACTGAACTTCCCTTCTCTCTGCTCTTTGTTGCTCTGCTTTTTGCTCTTTGCTGTCTCTTGGGTGCCGCATTTGTCCTTGGCTCTCACGGTGTGGGGTGCAGACTTATATGGTGTGAAGCCTTAGATGCACGTGTGCATTATTTCCACCCTTGAATGTTACTTCTGCAGGTAATTCACCCATTTATTGATAGGGTGTTTTCACTTCTGTGCAAAGCAGGGATACTAACGTTATTGAAATGATGATAGAAAGTAAGGACCAAAGAATGTCAGAACTTACCTTTTTATGTAAAACACTTTTAATGTAATAGCCAAATGTAAAAATTGATGGCTGCTTGGACATTCAATTTTTTTTTTACATGTTTACTCTTTGTTGCTAGAAGAAACAACAGTAATATGTATTGTAGATAGAGAAATTATATCTGTTACTTAATTTTATGAAGCTTCCTAATACTTTTCACACTCAGTAACTTACACTTTGATCTTTTTAAATACTATCATGTATTCTGATAGGTACTCTAAGGCATATAAATAATGCTATTTAACATGTTGCTGTGGGCTATGTCCCATATAGTATTTTTGCATCTGTAGCAGGCCTCCAGATAAAAATAAGAAAGAAAATACTATCTTTCTGGATTGTTTCCTATGGCAGACTTTGGGCTACTGTAAACTATGTTATATTTTTAAAAAGAATGAGTTAACAACTGTCAAGTTTAACTGGTATTGTAGGGGAACAGACTTTTTAAAAATGCTTAGATTTTTACTTTCTTCTATTACATTTTTATACTTTGCACTATAGCACAAAGTTGTAGCACAGTTTATGATACAGTTATTTTCAGGGATGTATTCATTCTTAGAAGCTTACTCAATTCCTGTTGCGCTTGTCTAACATTCTTTTGTAGGTGCATTTGAGAATTTAGCTTGCCCAGCAATGAAATATTTCATGCTAATGAAAAGGGAAAGGAATGAAAGGAGATACAGTGCATTAAAAGTAGTTAGTCAATATAGTGTTCCTGGGGGAATAACTTGTATTTAGTGTAACAGTTAGAAAAGTAAATTTGGATTGTATAGCCTAGTTATCTCTGCTGTCACGATCACCAAGTAGATCTGTGGACAGGTTAGGTATTTTGGTAATCGTACTGTGAACTTTTCTGGCAAAACAAAATGTGAAACAAATTAATTTAAATTATTTTATTTTCTTAATGAAAAACAAATTTAGGAAAGAAAAATAAGTCTGTTTGTATTCCTTCAAACAGGTGGTCAGTCAGACCAGGGCTATGGATCCAAGGATGAACTTTTAAGAGATGATGGGGATAGCCTTCGTGCAACTGAAACACAAGTAGAGAAAGATGTTTCTTCTACAGCTGAAGACCTAATAGGAGGTTAAGTATGCGTGTTTACATTGATGAAAGCTTTTTGTAATAAATCCGCTTCATGCGTTAGACTACGACAAATACTTAAAGTATTGAATGAATAATGTTTCTAAGGTCAAAATAGGACTGTATGAAGTCTGGTGGACTACTCTCATGCCCTAGATAATAGCAGTGGAATTCATATAGGTAGAAATAGCCTCTTATTAGACTTATTTAATATAGGTGGAAAAAATGGACAAGTCCTGGGGCACACAGTGTTTTGCATTCCGTTCATCTCGTTTTTATGTTTGAAAACTTGGCCCTTTTTTTAGTTGTACCAGTTGAGCTAATATAAGGCTTTTTCCTACAAACTTTTCCCTACAAACTCTTCGCAGCTGTAAAAATGTGGTCATCTGTCTTCTATCCAAATTTTGCCTTTAGTTTGTTCTGTATTATGTTTCTCATTACTGAATCTGTTTCATATCTGTGATATGAGATCCTTAATGTGAGTTAGGGCTTCCAAAGCTGTCATTAGACAAATAGCCCTGCATGAAGATCTGAGAACTGCTGGTCCTGCTCTAATTTGTTTAGTTGAAAAATAGCAAGGGAAGAAATTGGCATATGCTCTAACCTTGTGAACAGCTAAACGCTCTCTGCATAATACTGTCTACTGTCATCTGTCTAGGTATTATTTCCAGGAAATGCTCTGTACCTAGTAGGACTAGTCCTTTAGGTTGTAATCGTATAAGGGAAACAGTGTTTGAGTTGTTTTCCATAACAGTGCAAATAAAATTATTTAGTTAAATTAACTGAAGTTCACATTGTGTTTCTTGTAGATGTTTGTACTGAGAAATCTGATGAAAAGCAACAGTTGAATATAGAAGCTCATAGTCCAACAGACCCACCTCCTTGGGGTAACAGTATTGTGAAAGTTCCATCTGGCATTTTTGACAGCAGTGGAAGGAAGAGCTGTGGTGGTGAGTCACTGGATGAAACAGAGCTTGCTGAAATCCTGATCTTGTGCTATAGTGTTTTGCAATCTTTTCATGCTATTAAAAGAAACAAAACTTCTGTTTGAGGTACAGATACATTTGCTTTCCACCATTATCCTTTGCAGGTGAAGGAAACTGTAAATTCTAAGGTTGAAAATCGCTGTTGGGTAGATTGAAATCAAGATTTTCCCTGTCGCACACTGAGAGTGTTTCAGTAATGTACTAGAAAACCGAGAGAGTTAGGGACTTTACTCTTGATTTTGTTACCTAAACCTCACTGGCCTCGGACGACTCTTACTATTTCTGCGGCTTACATTGCCAATGTATAACCTAGGAATAATGCATGTTGTCTTTGTGCCATACAAAATTTATTTACATATCTGTTGCTTTATGATGAGGAAAACTTACAGATATATAAAATCTTGGGGCTCGTTATTTTTTTTCTCTCCTTGTGCCTGTCCTTTACTGAGGCAATGTAGTCCAGCTTCAGTATAACTTAATAACTAAGAATTGACTGTCAGGCAAGAAGTTGCCCAGAACCATTCTGGCAATTATAAGAGCTGATGACTAGTGAGGAAGCAGCATTGATACGAGAATCAAAACTTCCTCCAACAGTGGATATGGTACACTATGTCCTCCGTTGGGATCCTAATATAGTAGAATTCCTGGTGTTATGGAGGTTTTTGCCTCAGTAACATAAATTTCTTGGTAATAAACATTCCCAGTCTCCGTAGACATGGGAATATTTATAAAATGAACTTATATCTTCCACAGACTACAATTAATTAGCTTTTTCTAAATATGTTTGTGTCATAAACAGAGTAATACTTCTGTGTTGTGCAGACACACATGATAGTTGGGATTTTTTTCCGAACCAGAATGAACTATGGTGTTTGATGTACAGATCTGTGAATATAGCTTGGGGGGGGGGGGGGGCAGGAGCGGGAGGGAAGCAATCTTTACTTAGAATTTTACTTTCCTTTAGTTCGTTGATGTATTACCTACTGTCTGCTAGGTGTTGGCACAGGGAAAGGAGTTAGAAGCCATAAAAGGCTTTGACATCAAGGAGTCAAGAGCAGATGACTTTTGATCTGCAGAATGCCTTTGCAGCCAGTAAAATAACTTGTTAATACTAGTGGATTAGTGAGCTAATGGATAACTTGAGATTGTGGGGCTCCCAGTCTTCTCACCAGTTAGCATATAAGGAGATTTCACATGATTTCAGGAAACAAACATTTTTGGTGGCTATCGGTACCATATTAATGCCTTTTCTCTTTTAGAAACTGGTTCTAGCCCACTGTTCGTAACTCAGGATTCAGCTGAAGATGTAGTCTTTGGTGATGTTTCTCCTAAGAAAACAAGTGAAAAGGGACAGAAGAGGCAGAAACTGTTTTCAGAGAGAAGCTGCAGTTTCAGCAGTGAAAGCAGAGCAGGAATGCTGCTGAAAAAAGGCAGCTTGGACTTGCATTCTAAAGAAATAGCGATAATGATGGGAGCAGATGCCAAGATCCTAACAGCAGCTTTATCTGGGACCAAAACTTCAGCCTGTCATATGAATAAATCCCACAGCTTTGAACGTATTGTTGACCATCAGGTTTCTGGCATAAGTGGCACTTGGAGTTGTATGACTGAGAGTGATTGGGAATTGGAGCATAGGTCTTCACCGGTGCTGGAAGAACCTGGGGAAGGGCAGGAGCATCTTGAGAATGGAAGAGATGAAAACATGACCACAGTGGAAGATGTGAACCTTGAACAGTCAGCTGAGTCCAAAAACCAGAAACCAGAATCCAAAGATGCAACTACTAAAAGGAATAGCCTTTATGGGGTGGTTAAGCCTATTGAAAGGGAAGATGTTGAAGTAGGTTTGGACCCTCTGTCTTTGCTGGCTACTGACAGCACACAACCAAGGCATCCAGAACCTGAGGAAAAGCTGGTGTCCCCAGTTGCAGCACGTAATTTGGCAGATGAAATAGAGAGCTACATGAATTTGAAAAACCCTTTGGGTAGTAAGTTTCCCAGCATGGAACTGCACAAGCCAAATAGGGAAGCAGAAGCTTCTGGTACACTTGGTCACTCCCAAGAAAGGAGGTCAAGCCTGCCATTGGAGCCTGTCCTGCCATCCCCCAAGTCTTATGAAAATAGGCGAAGTCCTTCTGTCTCCAGATCCAAAACATTCACTGGACGGCCAAAGCAACAAACCCATCCGCGAGTTCAAAAGGAACGGTCTTCGTCTTTAACAGGACTGGGTCGTTCTTCTCCACATGGCTCGTTAGGATCTGTTGTAACAACTTTATCCAATCTGAAGTTAGACAATATACTGTCTGGACCAAAAATGGATGTTCTGAAATCAGGCATGAAGCAGGCTGCCAATGTGGCCAGTAAGATGTGGGGAGTTGTAACGTCTGCATATAGTTACTCGGATGAAGAGGCAAGTGTTTTTTGATATGAAAAATCTAACTTCTGTGTCCAGAAGATTGCTTCACAAGATAGGTTTTTTTTATTAAGTATTGACTTTTATTAGCAAATAAAAGTTTTCCTTTGTCATTAAAAAACCACTTTTCAGACAAAAATTAAATTATCTTGATACAGTAAACTTAAATTTTGACTTTCTGTTCTCAACATTCCCCCTGTTTATTTGTTTAGCTATTTATCTTTTTATTTATATCTAACAAAACTGCACCAAGAAACCCTAGTAAAAATAAAATTGTGTCATCTTAAATGATGCCATACTCCTGTCTTATCTTTAAAAAATTGAGGGAAGGTTGTGAAGACAAATCAGAAACCTAAGAAGTCAGGTTGATGAGGACTGAAGTTGAAAGTAGCAAGGGACAGGCTGAGATCTAGTAAATTTACTTGTCAGGAATTTGGAAACTAAATGTTATGTTTCTTGTGTGAGCCCAATTGATTAATTTTGTCTTTTTTAGACGAAAACATTTCAGATTATAATGATATGAATGAAAGAGGAGATGGAGGGATGAATATTACAACTTCCTTCTTTCCCTATATGTCTTGTTATTGTGCCTCCAAACACAGTTTTCTCTCTTAGAAAGGCCTTTGCTTCATCCAGTTAACCCCTTAATCTGGTGTTTGGCTGTAAGGATCTTCTGTCTCCTCTCTTCAGGCTGTTAAGATAGCTTCTTGTTTCCTTTTTTCAAATTCTCACTCCTTTCCCCCCAGCCTCCATAAAAGGTGGGAAGGCGAAGATAGCTGTTTTACTTTATTTCTGCATGAAACAATTTTAACTTATGTTCCTTACAGGGTTCTATTAAATAAATTAAAAAAAAAAAACACCACAAAGATTTTTCTTATTTTTTTTAAACTAGATTTTGCCTGTGACAATGAAAACTCACTGGAAGCTTTCTTTCCTGAGTTTTTTTCCTTGACCTAGGTTTTCCTGCTTGCCTTTCTATTATACTGACCCATTCCATAAAATTCTGTTTAATGGCACATCACAATTCCCTTAATGTGACTTATTTTAATTTCCCTCAAGGATCTTTTCATTCTCTCCTTTTTTATTTCTGCAACTTCCCTTTTTTAGTATCTTGACTATTTTACTTTGTTACATCCTGTGTCTTAGCGTCTCTGTTATTGTTGCAGCGTGTCAGCTGTTACATATTCCTGTCTTAATTTCTGAAAATACGACTTTAACTTGAACCTTTTTTTGTCATAATCCCTTCATTTTGTGTACCATCTGCCAAATCACAATTCCTGCATCATTTTTCATGTTTCTCCTGTAATGAAGAAATTTATGTGCCTGTAGTATTGTCACTTAGTTTGATTCTCAGCTAACTATTTTCACTACTAAAGCATTTTGTTTTTCCAATATCCTTCTGGTTTGTCCAATATCTTCTCCTTTTAAGGTTGTGTACATTTATCTTGCATCTGATAATTTTTACATCAGGATTTTTTTGTCTTAATCTGGTACTTTAATTATTTATGTATTAGAGGAAAGATGGAAGTCAAATAATGGATCTGGAAGTACTCTAAAATGCTAATTTTCTTCTTCTTGTATTAAAGGAAGAAAACAATCGACCAGACTTTACCTTCCCTGCTGGTTTCGAAGACAGTATTTTAGGAGATATGTCACCAAGAACTGGAGTCCCAGGGTTAATTACTAATGAGCTTGCACAAAGCACTACTAGTCTTGGCAGTAGCAGTAGCAGTGGAGATGCAGGAAGACAGCATTACGGTGCAGGTGAGATTTTTATGGGTTTGTTTCCCCCTCATAACTTGTTTATAGTACAACAGAGAAAACCATTATGTGTGAAATCATTCACAAAAATGGAAGCCATGGTAATCTGAAATTATTTCAAGACTTTAAGATAAGTGCAATTTGTACTTCCATTCGGTACTGTTCTCTTGCAGTAGCAAATACCTAATGCTTCTCCCTTTGTTGAATGTTTAAAAAGTTGATAAAAAATACAGGTATTTAACTGTGAAAATACTTCCTCTGTGTCTGTGATAGGAGGATTCCGAACTAGTTGTAGCCAGGAACACCTGCTTATGCATGTAAAGTCATAATACTCTGAAGGTTCTTGAAATACTAATACAGAAAAGCAGAGCAGTGTTCAAGAACTGCAAACAGTTGCATAACTAACATAGGCAGATCTTTTGAGGGGAAGAAAACCCCAACAAACCAAAAGCCAGCAAACAAACAAAACCAACCCCGCACCCCCAAGCCCACAAAAAAACCCCAAAGCAACACACACAGAAAAGGCATCAGCTTTACTGTGGAGCAGGAGGCATTGGATACATACTTGATTTGAAGTTGTGAAGGTAAATAATTGATGAACATGTGCCTATTTCTAAATTGTCCTTTTCTCTGCCCCCCTCTTCCCTTCCTGTTCTAAAACTGGATGAAGTAAATCTAATAATTTTCAGTTTAGGTTCCATTCAACTGGATTTTATTCTGATTTTGAGAAAAAGATGTGTTGCTGAACCAGCTGGGGGTTAGGTCTAGCTCTTGTTGCAGTACTTTAATGATGCAAATATCATAAAGCCATCTGCATCAAGAGATGAAGAACTGTCTTGTGGACTGGACATAAACTGGCCCTGTCTAGCAAAATCTTGACAAGGTATCTTCTAGTTCCAGTTAGTTAGGATGGTTGTAAGAACTAATTATAAAGAGTGGCATCCATCCACAGGATATGTAAATTTTGTAACAAACAGAAACTTTAGCTGAAGAAGCAGAGGAGCCTTCTTTATGACAAGGGCACTCTGATCATAAGGAGACTTGTGATTTTTTGAGTAAGAAAGTATGACTTGGCTTGTCGGAGGAGCTAATGCTGATAGTTTTGCTTCCTAAAACTGATTCCAACCATTTCCTTCTGTTAAATATTTTCCAACTCGTTTTCCCCATCTCCTGGGCAAAGCTCATAACCCTAAACCCCTGCCTTACCAAAGAAAGATTATTTGTTTTACAGTAGTGTTAGCCAGGGAAAGCACAGTAATGGCATCATGTGTCTTGCCTGGTACTATCCTTCTGTTTGCTATTTACATGTGGATTCAACAAAGCTTGAACCACTTCTTAGAATAAGTATATTGAGCAATCTTATGGCTCTTTACTATTCTTTATTTTTTCTCTGTATTTTAAAGTTTTACTCATTGATGTGTTTTTTTTTTCTTTTACTAGTCTCTGATGTGTTAGACAAAAATAACTTCGAAATGTTAATCACAAAATTGATATTTATCCATATATCAGTGAAGTTACAGAGCTACACATATCTTTGGAGATTTTCTGGTACAATTTTCTATCTTGGTCAAGCAGAAATTATTTTATTTAGGAATGGCTAAGTTACTCTTTCCTTGAATACAAGACCCAAACGACTCTTTCTGTACAGGTGAAGTTTCATTCCCAAGAAGTATGAAAGTTCTAGATTCTGAGAAGTCAGAGCACAGCTCTTCACATAATACTAGTTTATCCAGCATTTTCCAGAACTATGCAATGGAGGTAAGATTAATAAACTCATAAATGAAATATATAGTTATTCAGTATTGCATTATGCATTAATTACCTCTTTTGTTGGATTGTGATTGGATTTTCCAAACAATTTTTTTCCATGCTTCTGCTGCAAAGATGCTTGATAGTTTTAGCACAGGATGTGATAGTAGCTTTCAAAACTTGGAATGAAACAGAAATTAGAGAGGAAACAAGATTTTTTTTTCCCTTTCAACCTTATTTTTGTTGTCATCTTCCCTCCCCCATGAAAATTATGTGTTGCTACTAAATAATTGTGGTGGGTTGACCACATCTAGCAGCTAAGTCCTCACCCAGGCAGTTGCTTATTCCTCCCTCATCAGGATGGGTGAGAGAATCGGAAGGGTAAAAACAATGTCTTGAAGGTTGGGATAAAGACAGTTTCGTAAGTAAATTGGGAGAAAAAAAATACAACAAAAGCAGGACAACAGGAGAGGGAACAAAAATACTCCGAGTGATGCAAAAGCAATCAGTCAGCACCGTGACATCCCAAGCAACAGCTGCCTCGGAAAAACTCTTCCCCCCAAACACCCAGTTTATCACTGGTGGTGATGTTATATGGTATCACTTCGGTCATCTGTGGTCAGCTGTCCTGGCTGTGTCCCCTCCCAACCTCTTGTCCACCCCCAGCCTCCTTTCTGGATTTGGGACAGAATGAGAGAGAAAAGGCCAAGGGGTGTTTAAGGCACTGTTCAGCAATAGCTAAAACAGTGGTGTGTTACCAACACAGAGCTTGTCACCAGTCAAGCACCGTAAAGACTGCTATGAAGAAAATTAACTGTATCCCAGCCAAACCCAGCACACTAATGATATAATATGTTTTTCTGTTTCAGTTACTGCTTTCAGACTTCAGAATCATAGGCAATGGTCACTGTGTTTGCCTTGGATGCTTTTCTTTCAGTGGTAGTGTTATTTTGCTAGGTCCCATATAGTTTTCTTTTATATTTGATCTTCTGGAGAACTAGGCTTGTCAAACTTCTGCACTGCATTAGAGAAGGGGCATAATATAGAAAAAGTGTTGCCATTGGGCTAATATCTAAAATATATTAAATCTAAAATATATTGTATGCTTTGTTGATCCCAAACAATGATATAAGAGGAAGCCTAAAAAATAAGGTTTATAGACCATTCTTCAGCTAGTAGCGAATTATGTTTTACCGCCTTTTCTTCACTTCTCAATCTGGCTTAGTGATGAGACTTCTATTAGGTAAAATCCAGTTTTATGTATTTTCCACTTGCATTGAGTTTCCACTTGGACTGGGAGCAGGGAGGCTACAGGGGTGGCTTCTGTGAGAGGATGCAGAAGCTTCTCCCCTATCTAGAGTATAATAAGGTAATGCTTCTTCCAGGACTCAAAATACTTAACAAAAAAAAAAAATTATTAGTATTTGTATTTCATAGGTAAAAGTTATGTGAACAAGATAACTCTGAGTATGGTAAGTAGTGATGAACTCATACTTCCCAAGTGGCATTCTGATACCTGGTAAACTCCTGTGGATTCTAAGCCTATGAAGCCAATTATAAAAGAACCTGAAACAAGACTGACTACCATTCTTTGCGTTTTAGGTATTGATGTCAAGCTGCTCTCAATGTAGAGCTTGTGGTGCTTTGGTTTATGATGAAGAAATTATGGCTGGATGGACAGCAGATGATTCAAACTTGAACACTACCTGTCCTTTCTGTAAAAGTACCTTCCTACCTTTACTTAATGTTGAATTTAAAGACCTGCGTGGCTCTGCAAGGTTGGTGGGTTTTATAGATACTGTCTTTCTGCCTTTGCAGTTGTATATGGTTATATTTTTTCAGAAAAGAATCTCAGTTATATCTCCTGGTGTTCTTATCTAGACATTTAGAAGAATGTCACTGCCTGTTCGACAGTCATGATTGTACTGAAGGAAATTATAAGTCATGTAAACTATTGAGTTCCATTATAAAACAGCCAAAAAGCAAAGAACTAGTTGCCTTTTTGCCACTCTTTCTTTTCATATTTTCTTTGTAAGCCTAACTGTACAGAAGGTGTAAGTCTGTTTTCATTTTGTTTAGCTTTTAAATGCTAGTGGATCATGAACTTTTTAAAACCATATGAAGAAGTTTTTAAATCCATCAGCAAAGAATTTCTCACAAATTACATTTACTAACAGCTTTTAGTTACAGATGCTCCAGCTTATTTTTTCTCCAGTAGTTCTCCAGTTTAAGCTTCTCCGCTTACTATTTTTACCTCTTTTAATTGCACTGTGAAGGCTGGAACTTATTTTAAGGTAATTTAAAATGAATTCTCACTGTGGTGGTTATTGCCATGGAGCAGCATTAGTGTTCTCGAATGCTGAAACTGAGTGGGTGCTTCAAACACCTTAGCAAAGCAAGACACGTTCCTGCTATTTTGTGCCTGTAATGGTGTATGGTCTTCTAGTCTGTAATGTCACATTACAATAGCAACCGTTTTTAGTGACGTGTCAGCTATTGACACATTGATATATTGTTGCTGATTGGGAACCAGGACAAATTAAAGTAACTTGTAATGACTTAAGTCCAGCATACGTTTTCTTACTTTGCAGATAAATCTCTGTATATGTTTGTTTATTCTGCCTATATAAGTTACAGTGGAGAGAGTTGTCTTGTTGACAACCTTTTTTTTTGTTGTGTTTCCTTGGTTTTCCTACTTTTTGAAAGCAAATGTAGAAAATAATATTTTTTAATGACTTCATGCTCACGTCTTCATCTTTGTATTCTCTCCCCTCCCATTCATGTTGTAACTTAGCTTTTTCCTGAAGCAAAGTACTTCAGGCGACAGTTTACAGAGTGGTACCCTTCCATTAACCACGGATCCTCTGGAGCAGAAACTGTTGTCCAGTCCAGCTGTTGCTGACTTGATCAGTTTTTCAGACCACCCACAGTCCAGCCACACCATAGCTGAAGAAACTTGCTCTGCAGCTGAGCAAAGGTGGGTGAAGCAGGACTGTTAGTTCTGTCAGAAGTGTCTCAACACTTCCAGTATTTCTCCTCTACTTCTGAAGTGAAGGTTGGTTTATGTACCAATTATATGCTTATATTAATCTCTTAACTGTGATGTTGTGTATTTTTAACTAACGTCAAATTCAGGAGTGAAGGTCACCTCTAAACTAATCTTTTCCCTCTCTTTGTGGATTATTTGGAAGCAGGCACTTCCTGTTTCACTTAATCTTTTTTTTTTTGTACTGTGGTTGAATTGTTTTTATCCATTGTTTCAGTTATAAGGGCACAAAATTAATATTCCCAGATTATCTGCAAGCAGCTTGACTGTATGGGTTAAATTTGACAAGCCTGTAGTAGGATTTTGCTTAAGTTATCTTGTTGGATGCGTTTAACACTTACAATTTCATTTTTTTCAGTTACTGTAGCATTCAAATTGTTTTCTATGTTTTTGCTCTGGTTATGACATTTAGAGAAAGTAAACATAAAGGGAAGAGGAAGTAAAAATGAGCATAAGCAGAACAATATAACCTTTGTGTGTTGACAAAACTGTATATTGCTGTTCCTCTAAACAAGGTGAATCTGTACCAGAGCAGTGCTACCTGTACGGAATTGCAATGTTTTCAGATTCATGTCTTGGGTTATACCTAGCTGCTTTTCTGGAGGGATGGTTGTACTATTCTGAGAGGCATTTTGTTTTATTTTCTGTAAACTGTGGAGCTAACTGGACAAATATGATTCCTAATTAATAGAGAAACTTGATTTGGGATAGTTGGCAGCCTTTCTCTGCTTCCTTTTTGTTGCCATAGAAATGCTGAATAGTTTAATATTAGCATATTTTCTTCTAAAATCCAAACAGTGATGTGGCAGAAGAACAGAATAAAGAGCCCAGAACCATGAAGACGTCTGCCAGTAATCCACCAAAAAGGGGAGTGTCCTTGACTCGGAGCCACAGTGTTGGAGGTCCACTGCAAAACATTGATCTTTCCCAGAGACCATCTCATGGCATTTCAACAGTTAGTCTTCCGAATAGTTTGCAAGAAGTTGTGGTAAGTCTAGAGGCTGCACATTCACTTGGCAGCAAAATATTGAGTGTCATGAACTTACAGTGAATTGCTTTCTACTACTAGCATTCTTGTCCATTTGGGGAAAAGGAATGGCCAAGCATATTGTCATGTTCTTATGACAAAAAAAATTCTAGTTCAGTTAATCTAAAATTGTGTTTGCAGTACATTGTACAAACAGTGCTGCTTGATTTGAAATGTTCTCTCTAGCAGAATGAAACTAGTCTTTGTCTTTCTAAAACTTCAAGTTTGTTTTAAAAGGGACCCAAATTCTACAGCAAACTAAAGGCAATGGTGCAAATGTTGTGGGTGGAGTGATGCACTTAACTCCCAGATGAACTTAAAGCAATACTTTAACAAAGTTCAGTATTGTTTGTGACAGTGGTTTAACAAGATTAAAGATGTCAAGGCACACGTGGTTATTTACTTCACAGAGGACAGGGTCAGACAGAACTGTCAGGGAGACCCTCTCATTGATTCGTGAGGTTCAGAAAGGACCCCCTTGCTTTCTAAACTTCTCAGAGAGGAGTCTAAGTGTGTCTCGATCCACCCCTAGTCCCAGTCTTCGTCAGCGCTTTATGTCTAAAGGATTGTATTTGTGCAATCCATCCTTTATATCACTGAGCTAATATTTCAAAGTTTAGCATGCTATTAGTCACTTACCAAGGATCTGTTGTGACAAGAAATCTCTAAATCTCAAGAAGTAAATTGAGAGATGTCCCTACTCAGGGTGAGATCCTGTCATACAGCCTGCTGCCGTGCAGAAGAGCTCAAAGGGCTCTTGGGCTGTTCGCTATTTATGGGGGTAAGATGATTGACTTACAGTCATATTTGCATATTGACCACAGTACCAGCATTGTCGTCAGGTGGGCGCATTGTTCAGGTTCACCGTTGGCTATTGTGTTGTTACCTGTCTCCCTGAAAGCATGTTGAGCCAGATGCAGCCATCGTGATTAGATGATCCCATGATGACCACCATGGTTGGTTGTCGCTTGGGCAGGGTTACAAGAGATAAAGGTCAGGTTGGTGGTGGAACACACCATCACAGCAAACAACACACTGTTGCAAGAGTGAAAGTTCTTTCCTTTTCCATGCATTTTCTTACACTCTATTCTGTTAGGCTTACCTGTTGAGTTCATGGGAAAAGGTAAGAGGCAGTATTGAGACTACTGCATTATTCTTGCATGTGTTTCTTCTCTCTCCTGGTGCTTTTTATTGGCAAGAAGCTGTCTTCATCTGTCAGCTCATGATTCAGTTCTACATTTTCTGTAATCTCCATTGCCTCTGGCTTAGTACTGGCTTAGCCTGAAACTGCACAATCAGGAACAAGTTACAAAAAATGAGCATTTTCTCTTTTTCACATAGTAGAGAGTTTAGGTGATTGTTCTTGAAAGTTAAGAAACATCTCAACAGTCAAAACTGCTGATGCTGTGAAGTTATTGTGTGTTCAGTATTTCCAGAGTCTTCTTCCAAATATCAAAAGAAACTGTGCAATGGGGGATTTTCACGGCAAGTAATCCTGAAGAGTATTTCTGAGAAAAAGATCTTTGATTTTCTAAAAAAACCCCCACGTTTTCTTTTGTATGTGTCGTTTTATTTTTAGGATCCTTTAATAAAAAGACCTAATCCTCTCCCTGTATCTGTACCCTACTTGAGCCCTTTGGTACTACGTAAGGAGCTTGAATCACTGTTGGAAAATGAGGGAGAACAAGTAATTCATACATCCAAATTCATCAACCAACATCCCATAATTTTCTGGAACCTGGTTTGGTATTTCCGGCGGTTGGATCTGCCTAGCAACTTACCTGGACTCATTCTAACATCTGAGCACTGTAATGATGGAGTGCAGGTAAGTGGCTTCCTCATATTAGAACTGTAGATATTGGAGTAAGCTGAATTTGAGAGTTTGGTTCAAAAAAAAGTGGGTAGGTATTTGCTCAGTAGCTTGGACCTACGTTCTTGGGTTTTGTAATACAAGTAGATAAGTTTGTTTCCTGCAAGAAGTCTTGAAGGAAGGTGAGTGAAAACAGCATTGAAATTTTAGTCTGGCTGTTCTCTTTTAAAAAGCCAGAGAGTAAGGTTCATTAAAGAGAGGGTTGATATGTTGAAGGAAACAAGATGTGTCTGTGGAGAACTCACAAACTGGAATACATTTTAATCCACATAGTATAGGTTACATAGTTGAGTATATAAACCATCTGAGATATTGGTCAATATTTTTTGTTCTTTTCCACTAATAGTTTTTGCCATTCAAACTCCACTGAGTTTTACTGCTATATGAATAGAACAAAAGAATGTAAAATGGATGCTGTCTTTGAGTATTTTCCTTTTCCCATTTTAAGGAGCAGATGTTTTTTTCTGAAACACATGATTAGTGTATGTAAGTACCAAATTCAATAGGTATTTGTATATGATGCACATGAAAAAGTAGTATTTTCCTATCTGCTTGTATGCACTTTATTTTAAAATTCTCTCCCTCAGATTATAAAAAAAACCAAAACCACCTAGAACCAAGAAAAATTGTCCAAGAAATGTCATTGAAGACCAATAGTAATGAAATCTAAAGCATACTGGAAAAATACAGTGCATCAGCAGGGAAAACCACAAGATGGGATATAACGTCTTGTGTTTAGTAATTTAAATTGACACACTAGTGGTGAATTTTTCTTGCCTGCTAATTCTTACTGTACTGGTGATACCAGAGACACTTAATTTTATAAAATGATTATGGAACTGTTGTTTTGAGTGCCATATGTTTTTAATGGAAATAAATGGTTCATATTTGTATGCAAATACAGATTCTTTCTGCTTGTTGGGAAGACAAGCACGTAGACATGCATACCAAATCTTAATCAGGTCAGAAAATACTAAGGTATGGCACAGTAAGTAGTACAAATCGAGGAATGTGTTTGATGCAGATACATATTCATTAATATTTTCTTCAGATATCTGTAGAAAACTGAATGGTCTTCATACACTAGGCTTAACTAGAAAAGGTAATTAAATGTTGCAGTACTTGTGATGTTGCTCTGGTTAAGTGCAGTTTCCTCTAGAAGACAATAATTGTTCCTGTTTGGTTTGGGTTCAAGATAAATAAAGTGAACCTTTTTTTGTTTGCAAAATGGGTAAAAGAGCAGGTTGTAAAATAAGTAGACTGTACTGATGTTTTAAAAACTTTTTCCCTTTCCTCATGTTTCTTAGCTTCCTTTGACATCTCTTGCTCAAGATAGCAAGCTAGTATACGTTCAGCTTCTGTGGGACAATATCAACCTCCACCAAGAGCCGGGGGAGCCCCTGTATATATCTTGGAGAAATCTCAGTAAGTAAAACAAATCTTAGAGAAAGCAGAGGGAGCAGAGGCTGTGGAATGGAACAGTTTTGTAGTGTGTGAAGTGTACACTGCCCATCAAGTTTAAAAGCTTTTGTAGTGTTTGAAGCATTTGCAATCCCTTAGGTACTTAACATAGTGTAGGTGTCAAATTATTTGTGAAAATATCTTACTGATACATGTGAAAAGGTATGTTATCTGTTCTTTATATCTCATACAATCCTAAACAGACTGGGAGGATTTGCTCTAGATGTGGTAGTAAATAAGCTTCAACTGATTTGAGTGTTCCACTGTGTTATCTGGCTATATCTATGCAGACATGAAAAAGAAGACTGTATTACAAAAAAGTGTATTGCATTTCTATAAATGAATGGAAGGTCACAAATCCCATTAGTATGTACATTTGGCAGCCAACTTGACTGACTATTAAAATGTAAGATCTAAGAATGTCTTTGTCTACCATAACTTGATTTGGAAGGAAGAAAAGAAAGGCAGGCTGGTTATGAGAACTTCAGGCTTTCATTACTTCTGATCAGCAAAAAACTACTTGTTGATCTGAACTTCTCAGTCTGATTTTTAACTTTTAAAAATTATTCTAAAAGCTATGGAGCATGCTAATTCTAGTTCTAAGGAAAAAAATAAAAAAGGATTGTTGAAAAGTGTCCTAAAAATAAACAGATCAGAAAATTAGAGTGAAGAGCACAGAATAAGATATGGTGTTTCCCTCAGCTCCTATGAAAACATATTGATTTGAGCATAATACATGAATAGCATCTCCAAAGCATTCTGACGTGAATGAGAGTGCATAGGTATATGTCTTAAATAAAGGAGCAAAAGGCCTGTTTTAAATGTGGAAGAAAGGTAGTAGTATTTTAGATAATTTCTAGCACTGCTGTAGAGTCTATTTGGAAAATGGGAAGTTACATTTTTAAACCATCGTACATGTCAATTCTATGAAAACCTTATGTTGGTGTGTTTATGATTACTAGCTTTGGTCTACATGTCATTTACACTCCATGCTTGCTACCTAAACTATAGCCTTATTTTTTTGCCAGTAAGTGGACTTACTACTCCTTCAAGTCACTGTTTTCCAAAGAATAATAATTCAATGTTATTCCAGAAGTGGCAATGTAAGCAACGAATCATGATGGATAAATGTCTTGATAATTTTTTTTCCTGTTTGACACAACTGTACATTATGTATTTTAATATGTAGCCCAAAGTTATTGATGAATTGTAGGTGCTTTTAAGATGGGCTTTGATAAGAAAAGTTTCTTTCATAAGAAACATGACAGTGTCTTCTTTTTTAAAATTTCTTTTGTGTAAAAATAACCTTCTTGGAGTCAAGTTAGTTTTTGAAACTTAAGTACAACAATATATCTGAGCTAACAAACCATCACAGGCAACATCTGATGCTGGATACTCTTCAGTCTCTCATATTTCTCTGTGACTTGGGACCCCTTGAATGTGAATACATGATGCATCCTGTCACTTTTGTGGTGGAGTAAAGACTATAAGCAGGCAAAGCCTTTCCATTGTAACAAATCTCTAGATTGAGTAGAGGTTCTGTATATACATCTCATTTTCTGAAATACCTTCTGCTTATTAAGGTGAACAAAAATCATTAGTGCTTTAATAATCTATCCTGTTGTGTTTCTCAGATTCTTCTGAAAAGAGACCCTCCACAGTGGCAGAAGATCAGCAGGAAACAAACACTTTGTTGGAGAACATCAAACTAAGTATTCAACACAATGATGTTGTTAAACCAATCCACCTCCTCTTAGAGAAGGTTAAGCCAGATGTGAAACGACAGAGGTAAAGGGATAATCTCTTCTTAAACTCAAAGTTAAACAAGATCAGACCGTATACACTTCATAATGATAATTCCATAAGGACCTCTCAGGGATATTCACTTTCATATGTGTCCACCTAACACTGTGTATTTTTTTTTATGCCCATGTTTACAAACAGATGCATTCTGTATCGAGATGCATAATTCATCCAAAACAAATGGAGAAGTGTAATTCTTTAATCAAAACGGACATTTTGCAAATTAAGAGAAAGTCTGCATATTGGCTATGCAGATTTTGTTGTTGCTCCAGATCTAGCAAATTGATAAGTACAAGCGTGCAGCATCTTGTTGCAGTGTCTTGTTGCAGCATTCTCCAGGCTACCTAGTTATATCTCTTGAAATTCTACCAATCTGGAGTACTGGCTAAGAAAAGTGGATGCAACAGACCCGTGAACAACGGGAGACATGTACGGTACATTTTGCCATCTGCACGACAATTCAAACAGGGCTTCGCATAAAAACACAGCCTCTAAAGTAAAGTACAGCAGATACAAGATTCGTTTGAAGTCTAACATGCTAAGTCATCTTTGCCTCCACAGTTTGTAGTTGCTAAAAAGAAAGAAGAACTAGTTTGCCTAGAAGAGAATCTTTATGAGTTCCACAAGGAAAAAAAATTAGTACGTAATTGTTCAGTGATATCCAGTTCTGAGTGAGATTGTGACATTGTGAAATAAAAAACAAAGTATGGGTGAACTGAAATAAGCCTGCTTCCTGTACTATACCCTCAGTCAGGAATGACTTAGTAAACGAGTGGTGCTTAATTTTATTTTTCTTGGTTTTTTTCTGGAGTTTTTATGGCATTGTTGGCAGAGGGCTTTTTCATAGAAAATGTAACTGCTGGTATTTGGTGATAATATAACTTCATGCATTAAGGAAGAATACTCAGGGATGAAAAAACCTTAAGCTTGTAATCATGTAGACTGGTCATTTTCTTCACACGTAAAATTCACATAACAGTTATTGTCTTCAACATTGACTTTCTAGTAGTTGGTGCTTTCATTGACTTGCCCTTCAAAATATTTCCTAGGAGTTTTTATAGAGAAATTCTTTTCCTGTCTCTGGTGTCTCTTGGAAGAGAGAACATTGACATTGGTAAGTAAAAAATACTGTGAAATGTGTAGTGCTGTGTATGAAATACATGAATACTTTACATGAAAAGTAGTATATAAAACCTTCTTTTCATCCATGAATTTCTAAGTAACTTTTCAGTTGCTGTGTTTTAGTGAAAAGTACTGGGCTGTCACTCGTGAAGTAGGTGCTGCTTTTATGAAAATGTAATTCAGATGGGGCCATTAATTTTGAATTTATTTGAAACCAGTAATTAGTTGTTTTAAACAAAGTTTATTAGCTTGAAGCTTTAATTCCTCATGTCTGAAAACTTTTTTCTGGTCTTGTCCACCTTTCTCCGACCCACATATTAGACCTATATCGTCTAGCCATCTGGTTTCCCACCCCTTCATGATGTCCTCTACCCTGGCTTCTGTTTGGTACTGTGCAAGCAAAGGGATTCCCTTATGGGATGTGACAGGGGAAATACCCTGGAAACAGACAAACTGAACTGTGATAGAAGTAATGGGCATTCACTGTGATGCATTGTGATGTTCCAGCATGAAGTTGCTTTTCAGGTTCTCAGAGAGAATGCATGTTGGCAAAAAAAATAATTAAAAAGTCAGCGGTTAATTAAGATAACTATTTCATTATTATATAAAAATCACCTGAAGTATTTTGTAGGAGCAGTACTGTGCACCTTACAGGGCTTCTTAAGTAACTTCAACCATGTTTTTTCTATTTCAGAGGTCTTTGATAGTGAATACAGACTTGCACATGAAAATCTACCAAAGGATGTTCATGAAAAGATGCAGAAAATAGATGCTCCACCAAGCAGCAGGGTTGAGTGTTGTAGGAAGTGCTTTGGAGCACCTTTAATATAAAAGTGAGGAAGACACGCTAAACTTCAGTGAGACAAAAGTAAAGGTGAACAAACAAGGAGCATGGTGATATATACACTTTGAATCCCCAAAGGTGGTAACTGAGTAATTTGTCAAAACAATTTCATTGAGCTACAACATACATTCTTGTCTTTCATCTCATAAGACACGATGTGAAGTACGTTAAAATGTTTTAAAACTCTATTAGTAGAGTGAGTTGGTTTCAGTGATTGATCTGATGTTTTTTTCCTGTATATACTTCTCCTTTTCCCTCCTCAAATCTTTTCCCCACAATATCAAGTTGTTAAAAAATATGTTGATTAAACAGCAGCCTATAGTTGATGACTTTCTTAGGGGCCACCAATATTTGTGTATTTCAATGAAATACCTTTCCTGCCACAGAAAACTTAGATTCTCCGCTACTACTTCAAAGTGACTTTTACCTAAAGAGGGATTTTCTTATTGGTATGCAGTATATATGTATGAATGTAAATATTTGAGTCTTTGGATTGGAAGTTGCAATGCAGATGTCAGATCACATTACCTAAAATGGCTGCCCTTGTCCCAGTCAGTAATCTGTATTGTCTTTGGCTGACCTTTCCATAATACGTGTCTATAGTTGAAAAAACAGAAACTTATACTCACTTTTCCTGACAAATTAGAGATCCTACGAACGTACTGCTGCTTTCTCCAAAGTAATGATGGGCTTCTACACTAAGCAGCTCAGAAGTGCATGGCTTTCTAAAAATTAAATAGGAAGCTTAAATGGCATTAGGATGCGTACAAGGTTTGTCAAACAGATACCATCTGAAAAAAAAATGTGCTAAAGCATACTGTATGCACGTATGCTTAAAAAGTGTGTTTCCTTGAATTCTTTTTCACCCTCTCCCATGGTTTTCTGCTATCCTGTGGGTTAATTATTTTGCACTGACAGTCCAAATTCAATATTTCAATTAAGATGTATTTATAAATGTGGTCTTCAAAGTGTATATTAGCACAAATGCAGTGCTTGAGTGTATGATCTGAAAAGATGCATCCATCTTTTGGATTACTTCTAGTAGATGAGACACTTCCTCACCTCGCATATCTAATTGACTACAGTAGTCATAGTCTTGGCAAGAAGAGCCTGGATAGTGGTCAACAGTTTAAATGTTACTTGAGGAATATGATAAGATTTATTCCAGGTTTTTTGCTGAAATTTAATGGTGTGGCTTTTCTGATGGAATTATTCCTAGATTAAAAAAGAGTAAAATTTGTAGCATGTTAAAGGAGTATAGCTAAAACTTATAATCGCATTCGAGTATGAATGTATTTAATTCATACTACTCTATCTCTTTAAAATTTTCATTCTTGAAAATGATGAGGGATGAAGATCTGTCTGGGACTGCGTCTGCATGAAACAACAAAACCAACTTTTGTTTTTTCATGAGGCTAAAACGAAGGATTTGCACTATTTGTGACAAAATACATTTGCATCATAGACTAATATGTTGTATTTTGTCTAAAAGTGCAGATCCTAAGTTAATATGGGGATATTGCCTGGACAGATTCTCTCCTGATGAAAATATTGTGCTTTCTCAACAATTAAGAGCAAGAAAGTGCACACTAACTCTTTTTTCCATTCTTTATTTTTTGAGATTATGCATGGTTGCTAGCAGGTATCTGACCTACATCACAATGGAAGAGTAGAGTTTGATTCTTTATATTTTCCTCTCTTCTTCTATTATATAATTGACATGTGCGGTTCCATCCTTTTAAAGTAAAAGTCTCTCTGAAGCATTCGTCCAAACAACTCAATACTTCTACAAATCAAACTGGCAAATTTTCCTGTATAATTCTTTGCTGATCTTGAATATACGGCTATTCAAAAACAATTTTTGAGTGTTAAATGGACATATGATTATGTGATGCAACTTGCAAGGAATCAAGTTTTAGTTATCCTTAAATTCTCCCAGCTCATTAAATTGCAAAGAAAATCTCTCTGGTGAGTGCCGCTTTAGATAACTGGTGACATCCAAATTGTTTTAAACCATTGTAATTAATATTATTATAAACTAAATGCTGTAAGCAGATCACCTTCATTTCAAAACAACCTTCCCATCTGTTGCTTGAAAATATAAATTCATCAGGCGGTAGTGTTGTTAAAAACAGGGAAGCAGATTGTGTCACAGCAGCTAGTGCTAAGTATCAGACTTTCCCCGTGTATATACACTAAACAAATAAACAAAAAACCCCAAATAAGTATAGCCTGAGGGGAAAAGGTCAGCTGCAGGATTAAACTTGCTTTGATTTGGTCTTGCATGTTGGCATTTTTGTACACTACAAATTAACTTTTATTCCAGCTGTATGTACCTGGATTTCAGAGTTGTAGAAGTCCTGCATGTAATTACTTGAAATCTTGAATCTGCCTATTGAAATGAATTCTTTAATACAGAATGACAAAAGTAAGTGCTTACTCTTTTTAATTTGGATTTTCTTAATGCCTGGTATTTAATAGCTAGCTAATCAGCTGGTTCTTGAATGAAATCCGGAGGTCAAATGAAAAGGGAAATCTCTGAAAGCAATTTGCTTGTTTAGTTTTCATCTAAGGAGATACTTTTTTGGGGGAAAAAAAAAAAAGCTCACAAAAATTTGAAAGGAATTAACAACTGTTGTTTTCCTGGTTGCTTTCTCTCCTTTCGCATGCATGATGGCACTTCCTGTTCTTCCTTAGACTTCTAGGTCTCCTCCTAGAGACAGGTAGAGATGGCAGGTTTTCCTACACAAACTTTCTGAGATGCAGGCTTCCTTAATTCAGAGTGCTGAAAAAACTGTGAGCACGGATAGGAAAACGGCATAAAATAGTTTAGCATGGCTTAATATTCGTGTGGTTGAAAATCTGGCCAAAAATAAACAGGAAAAAGTCTTGAATTTTTTTTTTTTTGGTGAGTATATTGCAAATGCTTTTGTCTTTCTGAAAGTTGCGCACTAAAGGCGTAGTAAGTTCTCTGTAAGTTAGGAACAGCATCAACTTCCTGGGAATGACTTAGTTACCTACAAATGCTTCTAATTTGTTTAACACTCCACTCCTAGTGATCCAGTTTATCTGAATCCAAAAATGTATGAATGACCTGGACAAAGTGTTGTGAAGGAGGGGTGTGGATAACCTCGTTTCTGTTTTGCTTTCAGTGTAAGCAGAAAAAGTAGCATTTTGCTCACCTGCAAAAACTCTTGCCTCCAGATACTTTCTAGTAGCTCAGCACCCAGTGTTCAGTGGGAGATGGCTCTTCTGTCTGCATTTTGGAATTCTCATGTATAAATGTGAAGAAAATTGTTGCAGATCCGTATTAACTTCAAACCCTGCAATTGTGCACAAAGTGAGGGTGTAAACCAAGCCGATTACATATGTGGATGCAAACCTTTAATGAATTTTAGGGGTTTTTTTAGGCCAAAAACTTAGAAAGTTTGTGTTGGAATAACAGTTATCACAGAGAACCTTCCTTGAATTTTTTCCCTAAGGATGTTGAACTGCAGTGATTTATGCTAGGAAGATACTGTCTTGCACCTTTCACCCAGCTATAAAACAGTTACATGTAGGTCGTCTACTCATACCAGAATAGCTATTCTTTGTAGAATTAAAACAACAAGTGGGGTCTCAACAGATCTAAAATTGGGATTCTTAAGTGACAAAGTTTTTCTTTATGAATGATAAATATATTCTGGCACGTTACCAAGGCATAACAGCTTTCAAAACCCCTTAGGTATATGAGGCTAATGTGGCTGCAGTATTGGCACAGTGATAGGTACCAGCTTTTACATGTTACTAGAGGCATCTGTATGTTACTTACAGTCATATCTTGTCTTCACATTTTATATAACTCAAGCTTAGACAATATGATTTTAATGGAAAAGATTTTATTTAGTGTATGTGTTTCAAACTAAATTCATTTGTTTTGCAAATAACTTAGACTTGTTCCTAGTGGAATTTCACATCGGTTAAGCTCAAGCTACATTGCACTTGTGAATGAGTAATTTTATTCCATTTTAACTGTGAATTAATGGCTTTTTGTATTGCTGCAGCTAGAAGAATATACCTTTCATTGAGTTTACTGCTTTCCTTGAATAACTGCAACATAGGGGATATTTTTAAAATGTATATTAAATTAGATCATAGAAATTATATTTTTAAAACAAATTGTTAAAATGTAACTGAAGAATCTGCTCAGTAGTTTTCTCTTTTTAAAGCTCTTAATTCAACATTTGTTTCAGTGCAGGTAACTTTTATTTCATTAAATGGTAAGCAGGTCATTTTATTCACATAACTGTACATTTTCAACAATTTTTATTTTCTTTTAGTTAATAAAAACCTTAAGGTGCCTTCTGTATATCAGCTTTTCATTATGGACCTTTTTAAAAAGCAAACACTCACCCTTGTAACTTCGAAGTCTTGAAAATGAATGGTTGAATTGGGCTCTAGTTCTACTTTCTACTGTGCTGTATATCGTGATGCATATGAGGAGAGAAACGGATGGGTTTTTTTGTTCTTTCAGTCTGCATCAATCAATGGTGCAAATAAAAGGGATTGCTGTTTTTAGAAGCACATTAAACTCCTTTTAGGAGCTTAAAATAAACTGTATTGTGATGAGGATGAAAGGATGTAGTGTGAATAAATTATGAATTTATAAAGTGAGCTGGGAAGTTATCTTTAATGCAATAAAATTTGCACTGGTTTAGAGACTGTTTTGAACTGTTGAAAAATGGCATCCATTTACTGTGCTTTGATTAACAAGTGTTTCTCTGTAATGTTTTTGTACATTTGACAAATGTTTCTTGAGTTTAAAAGGGCACTCTGCATATTCTGAATTCTGTATAGATATGCTAGACTAAGAAACAATTTTTAATGTATTTCCCAAAATAAAATATGTATGCATCCTGTGAAAAATTTCAGCTGTTCAGGATTTTTTGCCATTGGAACTCAACAGCTTGGTAGAACTTAATCTTAAATGCAAATTCAGCCTACACGTTGGCAAAAGCAGAGACTTTAGACTGCCTGTTTTGGGAGTTGTTTCATAGCACCTCAGTGACTTCTGCACGGTGGGAAGGGGCGGGAGCAGTTGGAGGAGAGGAAGATAAAATGTGGCATTACTTGAGGAGGCTTGGTTCATAAGAGAGGATGGATGCGGCGCCCTAAGCAAGCCACAGGGACAAGCAGAGGTAAGAAGAATTAAAAATTGAGGTGAGGGAGGTAGAACCCATGAAAATCTTGTTTGCAGGGAAGTCATGGCCCCTGGCTTCCTGGTAGAGCTGCTGGTCTCTGCTGACCAGGAAAAGCATCATTAATCGGTGGGTGGGAGGATGTTTCCTGGAGTTCTGGTTTCTCAGTGGCTTTGTAATGGACACACAGAGTGATGCTTTCAGTGGTGCATCCAGGCTTGCAAGAGACGTTGGTGGACCTCCTGCCTCATCACATGCTTGCAGGTTTACACAGATTTTTCCAGATGTTTTTTCAAATGGGGCAGGGCAGGGAGAGGAGTAAGGCTGGACTGAAATTTAAGCAGTAGAAGCTGCCAGTTTCTGTGAAGTGCTTCAGGCCTTCAGAACCGAGTGTCTTTAACTCCCTCATGCATGGCAGTCAGTTCGTAAAAATAAGAATACCAGACCCTACAGTGCTTTCTCTGTGAGAAAACTGATGTGTATAGCACAAACTGGTAGCTTGTGGAGAAGATGCACAACAAACTAATCTTTCCAGGCCTGCTTTTAGGTAGGGAGCTCAGGAACAGGTAGTCTTTTGGACTTTTATTATCTTGTCGGCATCACAGTGACTCTGCTCTGACTGCTTTTGTCACTGCTTTTTAATAATGCTGCCTGCTAAGAATACTACACTGCCTTCCTGATAAGTTGCCTGTAATGTGGCCTGCTGAGAGAGGAGGCTGAAGGGGGGAGGGCATTAACAGACATGAACAGAAAAGCTTGCGTTTGAGGAATCCCTGAAGCACAAAGACAGGACTTGGGGTGTGAAGCTGTAGGGAGGAGGGAAGTGCTATCTCCTGTGCCAGAATCACGTGGGAAACTTGAAGGAATGTGATGGTAGAAGGAGACAGTAGAAGGAGCTGGCTTAAGGAAGCTCTGGTCCTTCGTGTCTTCAGAGCTACCATCAGAATACTCATTCAGTGGTAGTTCTCCCTGGCTCTGTCCATGACAGATGATTCTCCAAGTATTTATGTGATTCTAAAGGAAGAGTCGGGAACTTGCCAGGCTGAAGATGTGATGGGGTCCAAGGAAGCATAAAAGGTCCTGCCTCAGGGCAGGAAAAAGCTCATGTACCCGTGCAGGCTGGGGGCAGAGAGAACAGGGAGGAGACCTAGGGTTCTTAGTAGACACCAACCTGATCATAATCCAGGAGAGTGCCTGAAGAGCAAAGCAAGCCAAGTGTCCTGGGGTGAAATAGGCAGCACGTTGGTGAAGGTACGTGATCCCTCCCATTTACTCAGTGCCAATAAGACATGTCTGGGTGCCATGTCCAAGTCTGGACTGACCAGTACAAAAGACTTGGACATCAAACTTCTCCATGTCAGTTTTTGCAGCTGAGAGACTGAATAGTAAGTAAGTGGATTTGTGAAAGGTACACTTCTTGTTTTAGTGACACTCAGGCTTAACAGGACCTGTATGTCTATCTTCACTATGAAAAGTATCTCGTTTGAAGTGAAACTGAAGATCTGAATGTGGCCTCCATAAAAAATATGCTGATGTATCTAGGTTATGTTATATAAAATGGTATCCTTATTAAAATAGCTAGCATTATTTAACTCATACTTAACTACTCTTGCTAGGCCTCTTTACCTCTTCCGATTACGTAGTTCATTTGTCATTCAAAAATAAAACTAGTATTCTCCCACCTCAGCAATCACGTGGTGAAAGCTTAAGTGGAAGTTTGGAGTAACCGCTTCAGCCAGGTCTCTTGGTCTGAGGCTTGTGCTGGGCACACACATACTTCATGGCAAATTCTGCCTATGTCATATCAGCGTCCCTTCACCCTAATGCAACTCAAAACTGCAAGGATGGAAGGAGGGCGATTTGATCCTTCTGTGCCCACACCCTACCGCCAGCAAGTCGTCCATTCTGCAGCTATGAGTTTTTTCTGCAGACTAGACTCACATTCTTTGTGTAAGAAAACTGCTTCTAGTCAGTCAGATGAGGCCCTGACCTAAGGGCCTTTGGCCTGCACACAGGGAAGGGAAAAAAAAAAAAAAAAAAGGAAACTTCTAAGGTTGTGGCAAAACTTAATGCGCTGAAGTTTTTATAGGGGAAACAGAAGCACCTATCTTAACAAAAAACTGAGGTGGATCCTGATTGCTATTTTAAGACCAACCAAGACAATCTATTTAGCCACAGACGATTCTAACATCAAACACTTAGCACTTTAAGTCAGAGCAGAATTCCCACCATCCTTACCTGGTACCAGACCTGCATGGTGCAGATACATAAACGAGTGCGTGTCCCCTCCCCCCCCCCTCTTTTTTATCCTTGAGTGAAATTCCTAAGCCAAACCTTTTAATGGCTGGCTTAGTCATGCTCAGTACTAATTTCAAGAGCAGAATGCTAGTTAGTCACAGAGTATCTCAAGTTGGAAGGGAGCCATAAGGATAACCAAGTCCAACTCCCCGCTCTTCACAGGACCACCTAAAACCAAACCATATGACAAACCACCATCCAGATTCTCCTTGAACTCTCGACAGGCTTGGTGCCACAATCACTTGCCTGTGGAGCCAGTTCCAGTGACTGACTTAATTTGCACTTAATTGTGCCAAGAATCAGCTGAAGGCTTTGCATTTTACCAACATGCCCCAGTTTGAAGTAAACAGAACCAATTTTGTGTTTAGTAATTTTACATTTTAGCTAGGGCTCCTCTCTCTGCAATTAACAGCATATTGTGGAGAAAACTGCTCAGAGTGGCGAGACCAATGTATGGGGCACATGCCAAGGAATGGAATGTAGAGAGGCCCCTGCTTATGCTTATTGCTCTAACAACCAAGGTCAGTCAGTTTTTGTTATTTGCCCCTTAGAGGGTCAGAAATGGAAAAAATGTAGCAGGGTCACACCTGTGGGGAGGAGTGGACAGGAGAGGAGACCCAAACCTGACCAACTGGGGTATTCCATCCCATCTGCCCCATGCTCAGTATAAAAGCTGAGGGATCAAAGGGTCAGTTCTCTTTCTTCCATGGCCGACATCCAAAGAGGACCCTGTCTGTTCACCTGCCTTTGATCCTGATCCATGTGTTCCCGGCTCCAGAGCTGGAACCCAGTTCCCATCCGTCACTGAGTCCAGTCTGGGATTTCCCCAGTGCCTGCTGGTGATGGGACTGTCATCCTGGGAGCCTGATACGGTTTTGTATGTATTGTATCTACTTCATTATTTTTTTCTTTTTTTTATTTTAATTCTTCATTGAAGTAGTTTAGTTCATTCTAAACTTCTAAATCTCCTCATCTCTTCCTCTCCTCTTTTGGGGCGGGCCATCTGTCAATCTGGTTTTGGTAAATTCGGCCAAAAATCACAAAATGATCTTACACTCAGTATCAAAGGCAAGTGACAGGATGCCTCACCTAGAAAAACTCCTGCACTTAAAAAAAACCTACCAAAAAAAAGCTTTGAACAGAACAAGTGAATTCTAGCTGCAGCTCCTAAAAATTAGTTCAAGTTTAATTCCCATGGTCACTGCTGAACCATCACACAGGATTTTACTGTTACAGGTAAATCCTGCTTGTGGAAAAACCAACACACATGCACAAGGTTATCATAAATTGGAACCTCTCACTAAAGATGTGAATGTATATTGCAATTCTGAAAGGGGAACCGAATCAAGATCCAGGTTTGTGGTTCCAGTGTAGTCTAACTGCATCATGCAGACCACTGTTTATTTTAAGAGATGGCCAGTAACAATATGCACTGGGAAGTCTCATACTGAAAGTTAGCCACAAAAAGTGTTTATTTTTAGTATCACGTACATCTTTACTTCTGACTTGACTCAGATTTAGATGTAGAAGCTCTCAACGAAGAAAGCCGGCGTCTCTTTGCAATCTGCTCCTGGCGTTTCTCCTTGGCTTCCTGAAGAGCAAAGCAGCATGAAGTGAGTACTGAGATGTTACACATAATCAAACTCGTCAGAACATCTACAAAGGAACAAACTAGGGGAAAAGCAACTTGAAGGAAGCTACCAGAAAGAATGGATTCCTTAAGTCAATAAAACAAAATAGTTTCCCTCTTTCACAGACCAGAATAATTCTACAAGTACCCAAACTTGTACAGACCCATGTCTTCAAACAATACGGGCTAGTGTCCCCAATTACAGTAAAAATACTAATAGACTTCACAGCATACTAGAGGTGGATCTACTCTCAGTTTCCTTCTGGAAGTCATGAAACACTCAAGTACTGTGCCAAATATTCCAAAGAGCATTGCTTCAGCAGCTACTGCTGCTTTAGGTGCAAGAGCATGCTCATCCAAACAAAAAGCTTCTGGCCAAGTTATATTCATACAGATCAAATGCTCGATTCCGTTTCTCCACACAATCACTCAAATGCTTGGGCATCTGAGTTCAAACGAATTCTAGTTTAAAATTGCTACTGCAAAACTTAACAGGCCGTGTTTACTGTTTTATGAAGCATCAGCTCTCAGTTAAATTAATTGGTCTGGTTAATTTCTACTATTCTAGGACTGACAAAAATGGATAGAAATACTCATAAAAACATCTGACCAGCAACGTTTATACATGCATTCAGGCATTCCTATTCAAAATGAGCTAGGTCTAGAGCAGTTTTAAGTGTGCTTTAAGGTTTGTCAGAGCTGTTGATTCTGGGATGTGAGGTATTCCCAATATAGCCAAGTTTTAGGGGCAAACTCACCTTCATTCTCTTGGCCAAGAGCTTCGCATATTCTGCTGCTTCCTCCTTATTCTTCTGAGTGCGCTGCTTCTTCAGAGCAATACGTCTGCGCTTATGTTGCAGAACTCGAGGAGTCACTAGTCGCTGGATCTTAGGAGCCTTGGTCCTGGGTTTCTTGCCTAATAAAGCATTACAAATCAGCAAAACAACAAAGTTTAGGTAAAGCATCTCTAACTATCTGCATTTTTGTGGAAATTCCCAGCTTCTCAGTAGGCCTGTCTTAAATAAAGCCCCCCCAGTCATAGAAGTTTAAAAGGAAATAGAAACTCATCATCTAGGCCTTCAGAACAAGCCATTACGGTTTCAGTGCTAAAAATCTCTCTACAATTCTACACAGGCTCACCCTTTCTGTTCCCTGATCAAACACAAAAGAACCCAAAATTAAAAACTTACACTGTAAGAGACAAGTGGGAAGTCAAACAGTTCCGTCCCAGGAAAAGCTCATTTCTGAGACTGCTGTAAGCAATGTGGGAAGATCTCTATATACTGCTTTTTCCCTCCACCTTGTAAAAATGTTTCAGAAAAATCCCACTTAATATTTAACCTTCTTTTATCAACAATTATTTTGGGATTATTTTTAGAACCACTAGTAAGTGTTACTCCAAACTCAATCAAACATTTAAAATCAAACCATGCCAAAGTAGATAGAAAGGGAAGAGCAGAGTGTAAGAAATGGGGCAAGCAAGAAACTCCACTTCTTATCCCTACATTACAGCTGACAAAACATAAATACCACAACAGTCAGCTGCTCAATCTACTACTATAGTGTGCTTCATTCACTGCAGAAGGCTGGACAGCTCTTCGCTGATAATTACATGAAACCAAAGAGTTGTAAAATTTAAGTTCTTACCCTCTTTGTTCAGAGGCTTCCTCACAACATACTGGCGAACATCATCCTCCTTAGACAGGTTGAACAGCTTGCGGATTCTGCTAGCCCTCTTGGGACCAAGACGACGGGGCACAGTTGTGTCTGTCAGCCCAGGAATATCCTTCTCACCTTTGAGAACGCAAGTTTAAATATGCTAGTTAATCCCACACCTAGCATCTACTAAATATCTACTTTGTTAGTGAATTTCAATGATAACTTTAAAATGCATAAAAATTCAAAAATAATACTAAATAACCCTTGAGGTTCAGCAGCTAATCACATTACCTCCAGCTACACTTTGCTGATTTAACGTGATCGAATTGCTAGCAGCAATAGAAGTGTTTCAGTGAGCAGTTTTAAAATGAAAAGAAAGTAATGGTCAGAAGGAATCTCAAGACACATTCACACTGTAAAACTGGGAGCATGTTTGCATTCTACAGAACTTCTTAGCCACTTGCAAGCAGGCTCTTTGCAGGTGCCTAGTTCTACCTATTGCTTGTTCCATCCACACTCTTACCTTTTTTCACTATGACCAAGTTCAGAACACTCAAGTTGGCATCAACGATGCAACCGCGAACAGATTTGCGTTTTCTCTCTCCGGTTCTTCTGGGACGGTAGCAGGAGTGGCCCTTGCTGAGCAGAAGACGGACACGTCCATGAGTCAGGACACCTTGCTTCATGGGGAAGCCTTGCTTGTCATTGCCACCACTGATCCGGACAACATAGCCCTACAAAAACACAGATACATGCTTCTTAGTTGCTCACATTTCTCTATCATAATCTCTATCATCTTAAGTAGAAGCGGTGAATGTGACAACATACTATTCAAAACAATGGGGCACTGCACCCATGATTCAGAAGTCACTGTTCCTGCTGATGCAAACAACTTTCTTAACCAACACCACTCCAACGGTTGAGGAATTTTACTTAACAGATGTGCAAAATGCCTCTGCGTATCAGAATTTACATTTATTCTACTTATCTTCAAATAGATATTAAAAAATTAAATTCCTATCCATTTAAAGTTTAATGAATTTTGTCCATTATTGCCTAGCTTTTCTTTAACCCTAAACCTAACCAAACCCTGCTATAATATCAAACAGGAAACATGCATACAACACAAGAGTGTCTGGAGCACGAAAATGTGGATAAAAACAAAAAGAAAAGTAGAGCTTTTATTGCCTTCCTTGTGGAGATGGCAACAGAAAATATCAATTTGCCCAAAATCAGTGGGACCATCCATATTAACACCCAACTATTTCAAGTCCATCCACTAGGCCCAACACACTTTTCCTCAAGCACTAGCAGCAGTTTTAACACCATAAAGGCAATTTTGAACTTGTTCAGTAAAAAAGGCTTAGCAGTTTTACAGTACACATTTAATTTCTCCTGAATACCAAGATGACACTCGAAGAGCAAAGAGTCTACTGCAAAGACCAGTAAAAAAATCAAACAACAAGGCTTTAAAACAGAAGCTCTTAGACAAATCTAAGTAGCAGATCAGGCTAGCCTCATCACCAAGTTCAATATATATAGGAAGAGAAACTTTCAATGTACCTGCCAAAAGGACACCACACAAACACTCTAGCATGACAATTACACACTTGAGAAATCTTGTAATTTAAACTCCTCAAATCAGCTCTGACACGTCCTTCTAACTTCTTACCTTCCACTCCTCACCAAGAGAATCAGCCGCGACCTCTGTGGCCATCCGTTTCTCATAGAATGTTCTCAGCTTACGCTCATCGTCCACTTCAATGAGCTTCTGGCAGCCAGTGGCTGGGAAAGAAATGTTCAGCTAATGGGAGGAGAAAAAGAAAATTAAAAAAATGAAATAGACCCGGGTTAAAATTTCTCATCAGGCATTTTAACAGAAAATTACTGTTTATCGCATGGTTTCACCTTAGCACTTTAAAGCCAGAATTCCTCATCTGCTCACATGAGGGCATACTAGTCATTACTTATCACTACCATGCTCGGAGAGCCAGGCAGGTCTGTCCTTGGCCACGCGGGGCTGTATCGCTCGTTCAGTTACACAGAAAACTGGCTCCACCATTGCTGGAGCGTGATCACCTTCAAACACAACCAAGCAAGCCAAGGTGAGGGCAGCAGAAACCCGTTCCTCCTCCTTCTGCAAACCCTTCGCAACATATATACTATCAGAAAACTGCATAAGCCACCTAAGGGGAGCGACACTTGCCGTTGGTGATCACTCGCTTTTCTCGGGGGCCGGTAAAACGCCCAGAGCCTCGCCGACGCCTGCCTCTCCATCGTGGCCTAGTGTCGGCACAGGCCCAGCTCTAAGCGGGCACGGGGCCTCCGTGCCACTCGCAAATAGCCTCCTAAGCCGAGGAACGGCCGCTACCGAAACCCGGAGCTCCACGGCCCGGCGGCAGGAAAGGCCTCACTGAGACTGAGACACCCAGGCCAGCACGGCCGCCATGTCACCCCGCCAGCAATCCGCTCCCATCCGCCCCACCGGGGCGCTCCGGCCCTACCGCCAAGGCTCATCGCTCCCCGCCAGAGGCCCCAAGTGCCGCACCGGAGCCATTTATAGAGCAGGACACCACAACCTCCCGAGCACGGCCCGGACCCCCCCCGCCCGGGCCTACCTTCA
>JAHREE010000067.1:968598-1039607 GCA_033628505.1 Tringa tobata
CACACGTTAATCTTTGGAGGCAAAACTGGGTTTCGTCCAGGTAGGTTTGGCTCCAAGAAGGCAAAGCTGCCAAGAACAGTTTGCCTTCAGGTTGCAGGATGAAGTCAGCAATGTACTTTCAGGAGGAGAAGAGAAGTCTCTAAGAAAGTAACTGAAGGAAGGAAGGAGAGGGAGGAGGACTAATGTAGTTACTACTTCCTTCCAGTAAGCCGTGGTTCACCCTTGAGTCCTCTCGGGCCATGCCAGTACCTTTCAGCTGCTGGAGAGAGCTTGTGGAAACAGCCCCAGCAACAGAGCCGGACTCCCCTGTACCATGCATCTTGGAAGTGGAGCAATGCTCCTTGTATCGTGTTGATGTAAAGAATTGCAGTGACAAATAGATCCACCAGACTGAGATAATGCATCAGGCTTTCTGGTAGCTTTTCCATGAAAAACAGATGTCCAGNGGACTCCCCTGTACCATGCATCTTGGAAGTGGAGCAATGCTCCTTGTATCGTGTTGATGTAAAGAATTGCAGTGACAAATAGATCCACCAGACTGAGATAATGCATCAGGCTTTCTGGTAGCTTTTCCATGAAAAACAGATGTCCAGGAGAGAACCCTGCAAATCGCCTGACCAATTTCTGTTGTGTAGTGCATGGTGTGTGCATGATTGAGGAGGTGGGGCTTCTGCTTTGTCTCTTTTGTATTTTAAAATGGTCTTTTACGGTTTTTTTTTTTCTCCCAAATTCCATCCTTGTCTGGGCAGTCTTTCTCTTTCAAGCTGTGTTTCTTTGCTAACATTCAGTGGAAGAAAGCAGTAGGTGTCTGGCTTCACTCACTGGAGCGGGTATCTTGGGGGATGCTGCACATATAGAGCAAGTAATTCCACGGTGCACGGTGTACGTTGCTAACCTGTTGTTTTTTCTTGTAGTTTGCTGCCAAAGTTGTCTGGGTGGTGGCTGGTCTGTGCCACTGGAGAACTTGGAGGGTGTAGGGGGGAAGCTGCCTGTTTTCTTTGTGTCTGATGTCACTGTACAAGAAGCAAAAACAAAGGGAGGAAAAGGTCAGGATAAACAAGTTTACCGAAGACAGCAAGTGTGTTTTGGGGGCAGCTATACAGGGGTATGGCTGTCCTTCTGACAGTGCTGAGCTGATTAGTATTAGTATAGAAGCTTGAAAAATGCTAAGAGCTGCAGGTGTGTCTGGATGAGTAACTGAGGTTCCAGACAGGTAGACAGAGACACAGCAAAATGTTTGCCCTGAAACCTGCTGTATTGCAGCAGCTGTGCACAAATCAGTTCTTTTCAGTAGTAACAAGTCCTTTTAAGGGTTTGACTTGTGCTAGCAGCTTCTGAAAATTAAGACAGTGACTCGCAGTGGATTGATGGGGTTGTGTGACTGTGGCCCCAAAAAGCCAGGTGTTCACAGGAGAGTTGGGAAATTTTGCCCTTACTCTAACAGGCACCTTAAGTGGAGTCTGAATTTTATTTCTTCTAAGGTGGTTCAATTCTGACTCAAACCCTCTTGAAGTTTCAGGAAGGACTCTTCAGCAGACCTGAATCTGGCATTTGGGTCTTTAAGCTGTAGATTAAAACCTTACTAATCCACGTTTTAAACTGTCACAGCTGAGGTCAGAGTTGCAGTTGAGCTCTCACGCTATATTCATGTCAGCACAAAACTGGAACGGCTTATCTGAAATGTATTTTTAAAAATTCATTTATTTATGCTGGTGGGACTCAATCTTCATCTGTCATACATAAATTTAACATGAGCTAGTTAAAAAGCAAACCAAAGTGCTCAACTCAGAATTAAATCAGTAGGAGAATAGCTATTCAGAGGTTTTGTACAAAGTGATCAGACTAATTTTTTTAAAACATACAAGAGCTAGACTGATGTGATTTTGTTTTCACGTCTTCCACTCTTTCAGTAAAGAGGTCATGAAACATTTAATAACTCAAATTGAAAGAATACTTACAGGAGACTACCTTTTTCTTTGGTGGTTGTTTTTTTTTTTTTTTCTTCTGAAATGTGTCCTCATGCAGTGTAACCCTCCAGAACATAAACAAATGCCTCCACAAGATCAAAAAATCTTACCTTGTGGAATAGTATTTGCAAAAAAACCCCTGTTGTTTATGTTCTGAATGCTTGAAAACAGTAACTTTTTAATTTCTGTTGCTAGGAAAGTCAAAACTTTGCAGTTCAGTATGTTGCATTCAGGTATGCATGCACTACATATTTCTTGAGGAATTTCCTTTTAAAGAGGGAATTGCCGGTGCTGTTATTCCTCTTCTTTCGTTTCCTGGTGACGCAGAGATAAATGTTTTCAAAAGCTGTCAAATAGTCTTAAGGGTGTGAGAGAATGCTCTCGCTCTCTACGTAATTTTTTATACTACAGAGGTCTTCTAGCGTATGTGAGTGACATGCTCGTGGATCAGGATATAGAAGATGGAAAGCCTTTGAATTCATTGAGAGCTACGTAGTCCATTTTTGCTTTCTTCTCACAAAGAGGTGGTTCAATAAGTGTTGCCGTGGTGGTTGAATGCTAGAGCATTCAGTAAAGAGTACTTGAGCTTTGGTAGGACTGCAGGAGACGTCCTGTGTCAGAACTGTGGCCAGATGTGAGTGAACTTACATGGTTGTGATCTGAGTAACTCTCTGACATTCCTTCAGTGGCCCATGTCCTATATTCCGTTCATACAATTAAGTAGTTGGAAATTAAAACTAAAGGTCTGTGATGGTATGAAGGCAGAGGGTGGACTGTTATTGCTGGGCTACTTAACTTTTTCCAGAACTGTAACTTTCAGTCATTGGTTTTTGCAGATCCCAAGGAAATTCTCTGTACTTGTGTCATTAATTTTTGCACTAATCTTAACTGTATGAGCATTTGAATTGTACGTGATTATCAAGCCATGCAGGCCAATTGTGTATTATGTAAAAAATTGCACATGCAACATACTTTCTGAAACCAGAGTCAAATGGATATATGCCTTGCTTGCTTGTAAGGGTTGGTGTTAATAACTGCAGTGGTCCTCATAGGGAGCCAGGCTGATACCAGAGAGTGAAAACCATCTTGTGAACAACAAAGACAAAATTTGGCACCTTAGCGCAGTGAAGGATTTCCAGAGGAAGAGTCCTTTTATTCCTACCGAAAAATGTGCTTGGTCTATGGCATTATTCATCAGTTGGTACCCCCACAGGTTTTTCACATCTGGTGTATGAGGCTGGCTTCCTATGTGGCAAAACACCCCGTCGGAGCTGGTAACTGGCGAAGGGATTCAACCCTTGCGTCGGTTCAGAAAGGGCAGTCCGGCATGAGGTGGCTCTCTGGCACCTTTCCCTGGTGGGACTGGTGGGTGTTGTGGCCTGACTGCAGGGAGCCCTCTGCATTAGTAAGTCTTTGCTTGGGCTGTGTGCGGTGTGCTGGGCAGGGTGCTGTTGGCAGCGATTAGCATGCTATTTGTGGCTATAAACTGCATGGATGATGGCTCTTTTGAAGTATTTTAATGACATCTAAAAGCCAGGGCTTTGGAAGGAAGCGCAGCTTGTCTGTAAGGATGTACCTTTAGCATGAGGGAGGGTGTCAGGCATGAAGTAGATGGTGCTAAGAAGCTGCCTCTGTAGTTATTGTCATTTTGAATGCCAGCCTAGGAGTATGTTTTTATATGCCTAGCAAGTGTTAAATGAGATGTGTCCATTCTAATCATTGTAAGCTCTGTTCTCAGGTCGTGTTGAGTGGTAGACAACGGTAGCTGAACGAACAAATATCTTATTCATATATTGTTCTTGAATATTTTCTCCACTAGATTTTAGTTGTCAGTAAAAGTTTGTAAGTCTCTGCGAAGAAGGCAGTGCTCTTTTCCCAGAGTTGTTTTCTATGTTTGCTGTAGGGGAGTCTTGTTGGGATGATTTTCTCTTGTGCTTGGGCTAGGCAGGGTAACATGAGGAAGCTGAGGCTGTGGAACTCATCCTGTCCCATTCTGAAGCAGCAGTAGAATCATGTTTCCATAAGTGTTTAGTTGTAGTGCCATGGGTGGCCCTCAGCACTGGCAGCTCCTTCGTAGGAGAACCAGGTGTTAACTAAAGCGACAGTTCCTGCTACCTGCCAGGAAAGTGTTTTTAGCTTTGAACTAGAGAATCATGTTTTGGATTTTGGGTAAGCAAAAGAAAATATGCCTTTGTTCAACTCTTATGTGTTAAATTAAAAAACAACTAGCAATGGTCTGAAATGCCGGTCTTTTCACCCGCCTATCACTAGTTTTCCATCATATTTGTTTGTTTCTGTTATAGAGAACCAAGAGAGAAAATGAAGTCTAAAAGGATTTATGGCTTCAGCCTCTCTTTACCATGCACAAAAAGGGTTCTAACTCTTCTAGCTTAACTTTGTTTTTCAGATGTTCCAGCCAATAACTATTGCACAGTGACTTGACTTTGACAAAGCTTGGCTAGCCCTGTCTAGTGCCAGTATTTCTAGCGCTTTATCCATGCTAGGCTTGACAGCTGTTGAGAGGACAGATCGCTTGCCAGGACGTCCTGTTCCTCAGCCTCTTGCTTATGTAGGCTTCCTGAATTGCAACAGTCTTGAGTATTTGTAGACTCTCAATAAAATTCCTCTGAGAATAGACTTGAAAGGTAATTTAAAGATGTGACTAGCCATATTTTACGTTGCTTGAACTTTTTATACTGTTATTAGTTTAATGATATTAAACAAAACAAGTTGATGCTTTGCAAAAACAGCTCAGATTTGGCAGAAACTGAGTGCTGTAATTTGTTGAGGTGGGGCTTCACTGGATGACACAATGTTTTTATAGGTGTCTTAGGCAACCTATGGGATATATTTAAGGTTTGTTTATTTTCTGTCCTTGTGATACTTTTTTTTTTTCCCTAGATAAGCAACATCTTGTTTTTTGTTTTACCACCCATATGTATGTGCTTGTTCCGTCAATACGCAACCTGCTTCAACAGTGGAATATATTTAATATGGACTCTGCTAGTTGTGGTTGGTAAGTTGGATAGTCTCTGTTTGCCTGCTCATGCATGAACTGAGACAGGAAATTGGTTTTTCCTGCTTGTGCTTGATTGTTTTGCAAAACAAAGCAATCCTGACGTCTAAGGAGGAGTTTGCTTGTACTTGCTTGAAGCTGAAGCAGACACAGTTTCTGAAAGGAAAATGCATTTTGCAGTTTGAGGTTGATTCCTGTCTTTCCTTTGCATAACTTCTTTTATTTG
The DNA here is from genome assembly GCA_033628505.1 of Tringa tobata. Taxonomy (NCBI): domain Eukaryota; kingdom Metazoa; phylum Chordata; class Aves; order Charadriiformes; family Scolopacidae; genus Tringa; species Tringa tobata. The sequence goes on from JAHREE010000067.1 coordinate 973,808, forward strand.
TGTCTGGGCTTACTCTACTTCAGTGCTGACCCTCCTTCCTCTGTTGTTGCTTAAATGAGAGCTGAAAGTGCCCAGGATAACTGTAGAGGATAACACGATTTGCATTGTAGTGAGAAGGCCCAAAGCCTTACCTGTTTTGTAGATGTAAGATTCTTAAGCTTTTTCACTCCTAGGGATACTGGGAACTTTTAAAGGGATGATCGGAGCCCTGTAGGGCAGTGTGACACTTTCCGTCAGTAAATCTATATCATGGAGTAGTCCTCAGATGCTGCTCTTCATCTTTGTCTTACCTATTCTCACACTGTTGAGAAAATTGAGAAGCAGCATGTGGCTTTTATTTCTTAATTGGTTTTACATTTAACTTCACCACTTGATGTTTTTTCACATACATTCTAATAGGAGCCCGCATCTTTAGCTGCTGCTTTTGTAATGTGTTTACTTTGTAATTAATGAGGTGCTGATTTGGATTGCTGCCTTAGGAAAGTTGGCATTTGTTTTCCAGTTTTCCTTCTTTTTTAACCTTTTCTAGGCCAAATGGTATCCACCATTTGCTATGAAGTTCTAAATGTAAGCAGTGTGTTTTGGTCTATACAGTATTGCAACTGTTCATATTGCCTTTTGATTGATTCTTCCAGGAATTGGATCTGTTTACTTTCATGCCACCCTCAGTTTCCTGGGCCAGATGCTGGATGAGCTGGCTATTCTCTGGGTCCTGATGTGTGCTCTTGCCATGTGGTTCCCTAGGAGATACCTGCCTAGAGTTTTTCGGAATGACAGGTAATCATACAATCCTACAGGTGCACTTCCATGTTTCTTGAAACTTCTTACGCTAACACTTAAACCTGCATGTAATGGCACTGAGTTATCATCCAGCCTTGCCACAGACACTGTCACATCCATTTTAGGTAATTGTACCTATTGAACACGCCTAGAGAAACCTGATTTTTTTTACATTATTGAAATAATCTTAAGATTTCTGTGTTTAGTAATTAAAAATTTTGAATTAAAAGCAGTTTTTCTTCCTCAAAACCCTTACTCAGGAGCCGATTTAAAGCTGCTGTGGGTGTCCTGTCTGGAATTACTACCTGCCTTGCCTTCATTAAACCTGCCATCAACAATATCTCACTAATGACTCTAGGTGTTCCCTGCACAGCTTTGCTCATTGCTGAGTTGAAGAGGTGAGTACATTTGTCCTGAATGCAGCATTGCTTTCTGAGATCCTTAGGCCATCGTGTGATGATATGCTAGATCTGGCTTCAGTGCTTGTGGTAGCAGATCAGAAATGCTTCTTCCACATGCAGGCACAGATCTGATACAAACTTGCTCTGCCAGCTCAGACATTTTTGGCAAGGATTTTTTTTTTTTTTCCCTATGCCATTATACTAGGTCAGATATTGTCTGTCTTCTTGCAACATACCTCTTGCTGCAACCTAACTCAAATTAGTTTGTTTATTATGGAATCAGGGCAAGGGTTTCACTGTACTGAGAGCATTTCTGCTGTATAGTCTGCATAAGGGCGAGGTGATCGCATGATCACAGTCTGGGTACTAGAGGGAATGTGTAGCAAGGCCCATGCACGCACGGAAGATGTTCCAGCTCTAAAAGTTGTACTGTGAATCTTACAGTGCTTTCTTTTCTAACATGTATAATATGGTGGAGTCAGACTGACAAAGATAAAGTTAATCACTAGGTTGTAGAGGATAGCTATCAGTCAGGGCCTTAGAAACGATAAAACCAGGATGCAAATAGAGAAGATAGTGATGCTGGCAGCTTTCCAGAGCCTCCTTTTTTTTTTTTCCGCATCTCTCCACATGCTGCAAAAAGGACCAAACAAGTACTAGCGTACGAACTTGTCCTTTCCTCTTCTTCTCCAGTGTCTGAGAAGGATTTTACAACTTATGCTGGCTCTTAGATATTGCATATGTAAATGTCCATCAAAAGAAGCAAGAGTATGTCTGCATTCTGACTGCTCCTGTTAGCACAGAGGCTCTCCTCTTTGCTACCTTACTCTATGCTGCTGCTGCTGCTTCTCCATACAGTGGAAGCCACTGCTAACAATGTTTTCTAAAGGCATTCATGAGCCTTTTCTTATTAGACATCCTGCTGAGCAGCGTTTATTTCTGTGGTCAAAGAAACACAGGAAGCAGCGCACAAGTTATTTGTAGATAAAGAAGTTGAATAATGTCGGTGAAGGTTTCTCATTTTGATGAAAGCACTGAAGAACTACTGACAGGGCAAATGGAGATCTGGTTGTGGCACTGAATAATTTAAGTGAACTCTCTACATATCAGTTTTCCAGGCATGAGCTTCTGAGAAACTTAAAAAGACAAATAGTGTCCCATAAGTTTGAATACTGTTGCATCAAATCTAGGAATTGGTATGCCTACAGATACTTGCTTTTTAAAACTCCTTCTGAAAGGTAGTATCTTATTAAATGTGTAGAGTTTCCCTGTCTGTTTTTTGAGAGAGAATTAAGGACACAGATAAACCTTTTTTTGAATTGGTGATTAAAAGGGACCTAAAGTGACATATGGCCCTCTTAATAATACATTGGGATGAGATACATTCTGTAATGAGATATATTAAGTGAGATATATTCTTGTAAACTGAGATGAGAGGAGCCATCTCATCCCTTTTTGCAGAAGAAAAAATAATCTAAGCATTATTTAAAAGGCCTGCAATCCTCCAATTCTCTATTGCCACAGTCAGAAGGGGGCTACGCATCCGAGTCCTGGCAGTCTGCAGCAGAAATTTATCTGTGAAACAGGTATTTGGAGAAGGAAGGAGAAAAACTGCCAGAGTAATTTCTTACATTCTGTGCTGAAGTTTGTGATGTTTGAGACCAAAACTCCCAGTTGTTATGCCTGTTCTAACCTAGTATCAGTCTTGTACAGAATTCTGGTAAATCACAAGTACTGTGTTTTCAAAGTAGAATTTTCTGCCTCATTTGTCCTTGATGAGGAGATAATATTGTCTCCTTCTCTGGAGATATTCAAGGTGAGGCTCGACAAGGCTCTGGGCAACCTGGTCTAGTTGGGGTTGTCCCTGCTGACTGCGGGGAGGTTGGACTAGATGACCTTTGGAGGTCCCCTCTGGTCCGGACCATTCTATGATTCTTTAATAGCAAGCAGCTGGGGCACACCAGTGTTTGCAGAACCTCTGGTATTTAAATAACTGCTGTTTGTGTTAAACCAAGAGCACCGTGCACTGTATAGGCAAAAGGTACAAATGGAAATGCAAGCTTTGTGGAATCCAGTTTCTTTCAGGATAGAGTAGGGTAGGAGCATGTCACAGATCTGCACACAGCAGATGAACAGCTCTTCTAGACCCTCAGCTGACAGGTTCTGTTTCAGTGGTAGTTTAAATGATCAGTATCCGTATCTATGGAGAAATAAAAGAAATGGCTTGCATCCATGTCCGTTGCTAGTGTCCACATGGTATTTGTATTACATCTCCTCATTGTGGTAAAAGCAGTGGCAGGTAGGAAGCTTTGCAGTCCCTGTCTCCTCAGCAACCCTGTCTTCAGCCCATCTGAAGGACAGTCACTTTAGGAACTGGAGACTCTGTGATGGTGATCACAGAAAACTCGTGAGTAATACACAGATCAGCAGGCTGTGCTGCCCTTGTTGTGCTTGACTTTCTGCCTGTCTTTTGCACTATACCTTGCAGCATCCAGTCTTAAATTTATAAAAATACATTGCAATAACTGATGGTGCTACTGAGCAAACTTGTTATTACAGTCTGTACCATTTCTACGGCTGGTGTTGTGTTGGAAAGGTTTCTTGAAGTAAGCTTTCCGTTTTCCTTTACAGCCTTGAATTCTTTGAACCATGCAGGTTAATTGTCTTCTCCTCTTGGTGTTCAAACTAGTCAAATATTGACAGACAGGGTCACTGACTAAGGGAGCTGGATGTTTGAGGCCAAGCCTCTTACCTTAAATGGGCTGCAGCTGCATGTGTTTGTCCTTCAGACAAGGAAGCCTCCATGATCTCAACACACACACCCTTTCCTCTGTCATAATGTACAAGTACCCATTGCAGCAGTCTAGTTTTACCTGTCAAATGTACAAAATTGATGCATGCATGTATCTGCTTAGGTACACTGTTTAACGAACAGTTATGTGACTCACTGAAAACTGTAAATGTGCCTTGGCATTAATGGGAGAGAATTAAGCCCAGTATGCTTAACACAGTGGTGTTTTTTTCACCAACAGCAGTTTTCCCTCTTCTTTTATGAGGGGGTCCGTGCTGTCTTAGCATTTGGTAAAAACATGAATCCTCCAAAATCAGGAGGATTTACCAGTATAGTTTTACTGATAAAACTGGGCCAAATCTTGGATGTATTTCTTACTGGGTTTTCTCATAAAAGATTGTAAGGAAGAATTCATATGGTTGTGTTCTGGAACTTGATAGACCACTCAGAAATGCCCTTACCCTTTCTTTTCTTTGTGTTCCTTGTAGCCTTTTTAAACAAAAAGACACTATTTGAGAAAAACAAGCCTTTTTTTACAGTAAGTGGCACAGAGAATCTTGAAGTCATCTTGGGAAAGCCCTGTCTCCTCTAACTGTGACTTGGTGGTTTGTCAAATAGATTTGAGGATTCGGGTCTCAGAAAAAAAGCATTTTGCTTTATAAGTTATGTGGAATATTAATTTTTGTGGCAGTCATGTAGGTGTTTTTGTTATGAAAACAACTATTGTGGTATCTTTCTTGTGGAGGAGATCACAGTTTAGCCAGTAGTTGAAGCACTTTTTTGAATAATATAGATGTGATAATTTTGAATACCACATTATTTATAGGTGGCTTAAAAAAAGAAATGCCAGATCCTAAAACCAACTTGTCCAAAGGACACTGGAAAAAATCCCCTGTCAACAAGATTAGGCAGTTGGTACCTTTTCTGTCATTAATCCTGTAGCTGTAAAGATGCCTTCTGCTCAGCCTTAGGAGTTTCTTAATCCCAAATGGCTGTTAAAATGTCAACTGAAATAGCATTTCAAGAGTGAAAAAATTATCGTACAGGGGAAACTGTACTGATTCTTTAACTTGCAATACACCAGAGCCAGGTATATTGCTGCTCCTCCAATGCATTCAGAAAAGTGTCCCTGGATGGAGTAGTCTCTGTATGTTTTTAATTTTTCGTAATGCTTAGTGAGGCTCCCTTAGCAAAGCTCCGGTACCAGTGGCAGTTCTGCTATTCCACCACAGAGAGGCAGAAGTTATTCTCTGTCCCTGTTCTCCTCCAAGCGAGTAGATGGAGATCATCTCACACAGACGGGAGGGTTCAGTGACGAATTTTAGCTTGGGGACAGAGCTGGCTTTACAACTTCACTGACAGTGGTTGCAGGGTAGCCTGTGGCTTGTAGGCTGTGTGTGACAATGGAGAGAGCGGTAAATGTCGGAGAATTAAAATTCCGTAAATATCTCAAATGAGAACAACAGGTTTCAGGCTGACAGGTATTTTGTTTGGAAGACAGAAGGACCAAAGAGCTTTTTGATCTGTGGTGCACTGTGTTAGTCAGTTGCCAAGGATGGTCATGTATGAAAAAGACCAGGGACCATAAATACTACTGCAGTGCAGACAGTGAAGATGTGTTTGCCTATTCTAACTCCCTCCTTCAGGGATACACATTTTAATTGCTTCTGAGTATCACAAGGTGAAGTGTCCCTTTAAAGGACCTGTTTGCCAGGCATTGCTCACCTTCCAAATGCAGCGAATCAGCCTAAGAATTGTGTGGCAGAAGACTGGTGATTCAGTATCAAATCTATTGGGGTGACTGGATTGGAGCAGAGAAAAAGAATGGCTGGTGATCTGCTAGAGAGGAAGAGGCAGAGAGATTCCCAATAACCTTTTGGCAGAGGTGTAAGACATAGAAGATCAGTGTGGATTAGAGGAGCCTCTCTTGAAGACCTTGGAACAGAGGAAGGGATTGTGAGGTGGTTGGTACTTACTTGTTCTCCTTCTAGGATGTAGCAGGAGGAAACAGGGGCCTGTAACCCTGATGAAGGCTGTGAGTATTCCTTGTTAAACTGGGTAGAGATCTGGCTTATTGGTTTACTCTTGAGACGTAGATCAAACAAGTGACTTAAAACAAATTGTTCTGTCATCTGATTAGTAGTGTGCTTTGGGAGGTCGTATCAGTGACCTATGAAGAGCAGTTTATTGAAGCAAGAATTTTCCAAGAGCGCTGAGCGGTTCTTGGATCCGTGGGAAATTCACCAAGAGTTCAACAACAACAAGAACAAGCAAAGGCAGGGGGGAAATCCCAAATCGTAGCTTTGTTCTTGCAGAAGGCAGGGAACCTGAGCCCTTCCTTCTCTTGGCCACATAGGGCTGGTCATGTCCCAGTCTAGTTTTGCTTTATAGATATCAGTAACAGCACAGCTGCATCTACTGGCACCAAGAAGCCTAACCCCAAACTAGCAGGTGTAGGCAGACAGCAAATTAGCGACCTTAATAACATTTGAGACCTGAAGATTATATTAATGCCTCCTTTTCCCTGATTTTATGCTTTTGAGCGAAGTTGCACAGTTGTTAGGATAGTTCAAAGATGTGGAATAGAACAAAGCTTCATACAGGGAAATAAAATCGTGAGCTTTTGAGTAGACCTGCAACACAGGTCTATGGCACGGGTAATACTATGGCAATATCCTGGTATCTGCTGTTGTATTCAATGCTGTTCAACGGCAGAGCACGCTGCACATGACCACAGCAAATGTTTTGTGCTTTGTTTTTCTTTGGAGTATCTCTATATGAACAAGTCAGGTTTCTTTTCAAGGGGGAGAACTGCTTGTTAGCCAACATGCAGAATTCTGTCTGAGATGTGGATGCTTGTGCTGTCTTGTAAAACATGCTTCTTTGGGCCCTCTGGGTAGAGGCTTCTGCTTTAAAAGTTCTCTGGCACTGTTACTCTGTACAATACTAACTTGTAGGGGGAAAAATCAACTAAACAATTTAAAAAACTATCCAGTTCCTATTTTTACAAATGTTTATATAGTGACAAATACAAACAAATATGAGCACTTGCTGTGTGGCTGGTTGTTAATAGACAGTGTGTGTAACTCATCACTAGTTGTCCTAGATACCCCTCCCTAGATATGGAGATGCTTTGAAGTTTGCCCACTAGTATTTAAGACAATATCCAAAACACAGCCACTGATTAAAAGATTTGTTTTGTCACCTCACCACTGCCTTGCATCAGTCATATTTACTGTAAGTAAAGTTCCTCTGTTAAGGACATTTATGGTGGAGCCATTTTAAAGGTGTGTCCCTGGCCCTATGAATCCTGCCCTGAAATATGCACGTCCAAAAAGCATTAAGCTGCCATTACAAAGCAAATTTTCTTTTGTTTTAATAATAAATTCTTTGTGTTTTTCTCCTCAGGTGTGAAAATCTGCGTGTATACAAACTGGGTCTCTTTTCAGGTCTTTGGTGGATGCTAGCACTTTTCTGCTGGATCAGTGACAAAGCATTTTGTGAGATCTGGTCCTCATTTAACTTCCCCTATTTGCACTGTGTTTGGTAAGTCTTATGTATAAACTCCACAGTTTCACTTAAATGTGATACGTCCTTGCCACATTACCCTTCTGTGCTGCCTGGTGGGTGTTTCTGGTTAGTGCTAGTTAGAATTACTGGTAAGATTATAAGTCTGGAACAAGTCTCGCGCTGTCCATGGTGGCAGATCTGGGAGTCTTTCTGGCCTGATGAGATTCTTCAGATGCTAAGTTCATTACTTGTAACTGAATTCCTTGCCCTGATCCCACAGCGCTGCTGAACTGAAGCAGTGACTGTGAAAGCTTAAACTTCCACTGTTGACAACTGAGTGAAGTGGGGGAGCAGTGAAGGGCTTTGATGCGTGTTCTTTTTCACTACCCAGCGACTTGTGCTCTCTTATTCAAGGAGGCATATCTCAGTGTTTCTACACAAATCTCTTAGGTGCAGGGAGGCCAAAAAGCTGTAGCCAGATTAGACCAAGGAGAAGCTAGGGTTTTGTAGTTTTCCTTAGTCTCTGTATTCTTTGCCTGCATTTAAAGGTCAGGCAGCAACCCTATGGGGACTCAGGGGAAGAAGGTGAAGGACAGACTGATTTTTAAAGCATGGTGATGTATTTGCTTGCTTTACTGAAGTCATGTTACTCATTCTTTTTTTCTTTTTTTTGGGGTCTATTCACAGGCACATTTTGATTTGCCTTGCGGCTTACCTGGGCTGTGTCTGCTTTGCTTACTTCGATGCTGCCTCTGAGATCCCTGAGCAGGGCCCTGTCATAAAGTTCTGGCCTAGTGAAAGATGGGCATTCATTGGGGTTCCCTACGTCACCCTCCTCTGCGCACACAAGAAATCACCTGTGAAGGTCACATGAAGTTGGCCGTGCTATGGGGATGGAGTTTCAACTTAGATTCCAGTACAGACCATATTTATATAATGATAAATGAATAGGGTTGTATTTTATCTTCTTCCTAAAATATGCAGCACTTCAGGTGTCATAGAAAGAGGAGGCAAGTGTGTTCTTTCTCCTCTGTGGAGAGGAGAGACGAAGCAGGAAGGTGGAGGCTCTAGAATTCTAACCACTAGTTTCGTTGGTTGGCTCTGTTTTGCACTGTGTTTTCAATGTAGCATTTCTCTTGATAAAAGCTCTTTCCAAATACCAGGGTCAAGGAATGATGTTTCTGCAGCCAGTCACCTCTGGTGCTTGATTCACTTCTTTTGTGACTTCTGGCTTAAGGCCTTCTTTGCGAAAGAAGCCCGTCCAAGATGCTGGCATGCCATCTTGTGCCCTCGGCTCTGATTTTGATAGGGTTGCACATGGCCACAAGAGTGTGCTCGAAGCACATGCTCCTCCCAGCCTGGAGTGTAACACGGGGAGCCCAGCTGTGCGTCAGGTTGAACCACAGAGTATGTGGTTGCATCCCCAAGTACAACAGGAGACTGGTGCAAAGTATTTGCAACTGGGTAAAGGGATCAGTGCAGTTAGGCAGTGTAAATGCAAGAGTAACTGTCAGAAGATTCACTTCCTAAAACTAAATAGGAGTTCAAGGGTTTTTTTAATTTTTCTGTATTTCCACTGACCTGTGGACATTTGTATGCTGCGTATTTCCCTCTTACCGAAACTTCACAGAAATCCCTCTCTACCTCTGGAGACACATTTTGTCTTGAATTGGGTGTTGAATCTCACATAGAAGTGTGTACATTAATTTCAATAAGAGCTCAGGTCAGCATGGATTGACAGTGGTATTAAACTATAAAAACTCATAGGTGCCTAGCTGTACGTCTAATTTGAGAGTTAACTTAAACCAATACATTGCAAAGTGACATGAACAATAGTCCAGTGCTCTGCTAGTTATACTGGGGAAAAAAGTAGATAGCCACTTAAAAACCAAGCTGAAGACTTCATTTCAGTGAACAGTGAAATGTGACATTGAGTCTTTGCATTTTCTGTTTGTTTTCAGCCTGTTTTTTAAAGCTAACAGATGTCTAGATCCACTTAGTTTTAGGGTTATACTTTGAGTTTGAGGTTCAGGAATAGCTATGGTTCCTGCAAGGAATTTATGCTAGGTCTGTTTAAAAAATGATGCCAAGTGCAGGCATTTTTTTCAAATATTAGCAATTGTACCTGCTAATAGCTGCAGTCTTGAAGAAAATAAGGTCTGCTTACATTACACCTAGTATCACCACTGTAAGTGGGTTAAGGCTTTTATTAATAAAATGATATTTCCTTTTTGAATACTAGACCAGGAAATACCATTTCCTCTGTGCTTTGCTAATAAGTCTCATGTTGTACTTGTTTGTTATCAATATGAAAATGTACTCTGTACAGTATCATCTTTAGGAAAGTGGCTTTTAACAAGAACTTTGGGGTGACTTAACTTTCAAGCATTATAAAATGTTTCAGATAACTTTTTAATTCAAATTTATGCTTAGAAAAAAAGAGCTAAGGTGTATGTTGTTACACTTAAAGCAAAGTTGTTAGTGGGAGATAGGACTATCTTCTTGAGAACTTCAAAGCGGGTAAGTAGCTGCCAGATTGACTGACAGATCATAAAAGCAGCAAAATCTGTCTAGGGAACAATGCAGATTTATACCACTTACAAGTAGATTTGTCTGAAAAATGTGTTTTTTGGACAAGCGATCATATAGGTTTTGTATGAAACTTGTTTGTAAAAATTCATGCAGTAATGTTTGTTACTCTTTGAAACACAGCTGCTTTTTCCTTTTCCTTCCTCTCTTCCTAATTATGAAACGCTCAGTTTCAAAAACTTCTCAGGTATTAAAACTCATGTGATTAGATCCTTTTACAGACAGGCTTGCTGGCTGGAACCCAGCTAAGTTTGCTGATGCCTGACATGGTCCTACTTTGAGTAAGACTTTTCTATATTGTTCACTAAATTATTGTGTTACAGTAAATAAGTTATTTTCAGTATTGCTGGGGAAATTAGTAACTGCAGACATAATGTACTATTCAAAATGACTTGAGCCTTCCTACTGAATATTTTGTTTGAAAGCAACTCTGACTTAAAGGGCTCTAATCAACCTGCTGTCAACTGCTGTCTTCTGCTCTGCAGAGTCTGACTGCTAACAAAGAAGTAATTTTATAATTTAAAAAATGGCGCTAGTGCATTCAGCTATTGCAGAGGTGAATGAATGCAGGTACAGGCCAAGAATCATCTCCTGTATTTTTATTAAGTAACCTCTAGCCTTTGTACTCTTCATAGGACATTCTGTGAACAAAAATCACTATCTGATATTCAAAGCTCCCCTGTAGAACTGGTTGGGAGTATTCCACTGTAACAGCAGCCCACCTCTTTTAGATGTAGCTACTGCACATTACATTAAATTAATACTAACTTATATGTTCTGACAAAAGCTACATTTATTTCAAAAAAGAAAAAAAATGCAGTTTTTACCAGATTCACAGCTTTACAGATTGCACTTTGGACTAAGGCTCCAGTTCACGATAAAGTTAGTACCCAAAGAAGTACGTGATTGGCATACAGAGGGGTTTGTGCACTGCCTTCCCTGATCACACAGATGAACAGACGTGCACAAATAGCATAATATGTTGGAGTATAAATTGATGTATGTGCACCCTCAGGTTTTAGAGCCCCAAAATGCTTTCTTCCCTTGTGGGCAGGAAGTGAGTGGATTTCTAGTCCTCAGTTTGAATTGGTATTGTAGTTTAATTAGTGGGGTGCAATACTGCGTCAAGCATAGTTTAGATCCTGCACATTAGCATATGATAAACATCATTCCTTGAATGTTAAACTTTAGGTTATTTAAGAAAGGATGTTTAGCTCTCAGTGATGGCAAACCCTTGCCCAATTCACAGTCACTAAAAACTCAGTAAATAGTATGTAAGGAGTGGTGTTGGGGTTTTTTTTTCCATCTCCATTGAAATCTGTATTCTGAATGTTTGTGGAAAGCATGTAATACTTTGCAACATTAAATTATATTCAGAATAAATATTGTTTGCCTTTTCCTACGTTGGGTTTGTGGAGAAGAATATGGAATATGGTATAATGCTCTGAAGTATAGTAAGGGTAAATTCTCCCGTACATAGGTAACAGCAGTTCTGAGTCTTAGAGGAGGAGTGAGACTTCATTACATAGAAAACCATCAATTAATGAGATAGATACTACTTTGCTGAGCAAACTTATTTTTTGCAAGTAGAGCAAATCTTGGAAAACTACAAGCCCGTGAATCGACAGGGACAAGTAGCAAGAAATGGCTAAAAATGAATGGCCTATATTTCCACAGACCCGGAAAACTGGGTCGGAGTGAGTAGATACGGGAGAACAAAGTGTGAATCTTCAGAATTCATTACCCAAGACTGTGCTCCCAACTTAGAGAGGCAGATAATGGCTGTATGGCCTTGCAGCTGCCACTCCCTTCCTGCTTCCCTTTTACCACAGTTCCTCTCGCCCCACCTAAAAGACCTTCTTTGAGACATTTGCAGATCCCCATAAGCCAACGTGATCAGGCCTGAAAGCACTGTTGTGTGAAAGCATAGCTATAATTCAGGAATGTTGCTCACTCAAGAGTTAATGTCTATAGTTGACAAGATGTCAAAAACAGCTGGTGGATTGGCTCATATATCATCCTGTCACTCAGGCTGCACTATCTGGAGGTTATTAACAGTGTTTCCCATGGAAACAAGGGGAGCATCATTGTACCACTGCATTTCTCTTATAACTTCAGAAATCCTGGCTTATTTTGACCAAATCTTGACAGAGGCAAGAGCTTTAAAGATAATTTCTTACAAGCTGCGCAAGATGGATGGTCAGCTAGAGAAGCCAGGCTTCTGAGACAAGCTGTGTCAAGCTTGTTGTTAAAATAACAGAGAACCTGCCCTAGAAGTAAACCAAAGCAATGTTTAAGTTTGGATGGGCTTTGATTGTGGTTTGTACCTGCTGCACCGTAAGGAGCTGGTTATACATGGAAGGAGTTTCAGAGGCTTCTGTTCCAGAGCTGGAGGAATTACTTCACTGTAACACACACAAACCTGCCTTTTTCTCCAGACTTACTGAGGCAGAACCTTACAGTTTCTCCAGACTTACCGAGGCAGTGAGAAATCTCCGATCACCATTCACCTGGCTGTTAGTTTAACACAGTGCAAGCTGAGAAAGACTGGAGTTTGAAGGAGGTAACTTCTGCGCCCACAAACTCGAGAAGCATAAAAAACTGCTTGTAAACTCACAGCACATGATGAGGAGGTGAGTAGGAGTGAGAAGGAAGTGTGCGAACGTTCAGACGGGGCATTGGGAATAGTGAGGTGCAGGAGGCACAGGAGTAGGCTGACTGTGGAGGCTCACAATCCCTCTTTCTTTATGGAGACAGATATTTAAGGAGCGGCTGGAGAAGCTATAGGCACTTACATAAGCCATAGGTGTAACTGATCCACAACTAATCTGTGTCCAGCTTTCTCGAACATAAGCACCTTTGTTTAAAATGTATGTCTGCCTTACCTTCTGGGAAGTTTACCATTTCATTCCTGATGCAATAATCAGTCCAAACAAAGCAATGGCCTACACAGAGGCAGCCCAAAGCTTGGCTTTCTCAAAGCACAGGCAGAAAAAGACTCGCGCCGTCTTGCCTGTGCTCACCCTCAAGCACACCATGTCTTTAAGATTTCAGTAGCTGGTTTGGCAGATGCAGAGCTGCCAGGATGCGTATCTCCTAAGAGTCCAAGAGCAAAGTGCCTGGCATAGTATCAGATCCCGTAGCTTCTGGATGCTGCCCAGAGCTTAGCTTTGGCAAGGAGTTGGTTCCTGGTCACCACTTTTATTAGCCGCCAGGACTTGCTCGTGCTGAGGGGCTTTCTCCTAGTGAGGAGACCTGACGGTCCTTCCTTCAATATTCTAATCATTTAAAAAATTATTAGCAAAAAATTCTCAGTCCCCTGGATGACAATTTAATTTGTGAGAATTTGCCCCAAAAGACTCAGCAGTAAGGGAAAGCATGGTATGACATAGCTTGTCATTGGCCACAATGTACCCTACTGCCAGTTTAGAAACCAGATTGCATGATACAATTAAAGTATCACAAAAAAGAGAGAACCAGTGAGCAAAAAGTCCGCACAGCATTCTTTCTTCTTCCCATTGTCTTTGAAAAGTTACCAAAGACATTATTGTCATGGTTTAACTGCAGCCATCGACTAAATACCACATAGCAGCTTGCTCGCTGCTTCCCCCTACTCAGTGGGATGGGGAGGAGAACGGAAAAAAGAATTATAAAACTCCTGGGTTGAGATAAAGACAGTTTAGTAGAACAGCAAAGGAGGAAATAAGATGATGGAGAGGGAAAACAGTAATAATAATTATATATGAAACCACTGATGCACAGTACAATTGCTCACCACCTGCTGACCAAGCAGTGATCGCTACCCCCTGGCCCAACCCCCCAAGTTTATATACTAAGCATGATGTCCTATGGGAAGGCATATCCCTTTGACCAGTTGGGGTCAGCTGTCCCAGCCATGATCCCTCCCAGCTTCTTGTGCACCTCCTCGCTGGCAGAGCACGGGAAGCTGAAAAGTCCTTGACTTCACGTAAGCACTACTTAGCAATAACTGGAACACTAGTGTGTCATCAACACTATTCTCATACTAAATCCAAAACACAGCACTATAGCAGCTACTAGGAAGAAAATTAACTGTTCCAGCTGAAACCAGGACAATTACTCTACTTCTCTTCCGTAGCTTCTTATAAAACATCAAGAAGTACTGTGGTTCTGTCTGTATTCCCGTTACATCAAGGTTCCTACCTCAATGCCAAAGCAAGTAAAGCACCTTTATTTTGTTGCATGGCTTCTGTTAAGTCAGTTAATCCTGTAAAATTTATTTTTAATTTATCTCGTAGACTATATGAAACATTCTTACAATTACAAAGGGATCAGCTTAATAAGTACTAAAGAAGAAGGAAAATATCTGCAATTCAAAAAAGGCAGAACAGAATTATAAGTAAGTTGTTTTGGTGCTTGTGTTCTGTATAACCTTGGTATCAGTGAGGAACATGGAGGGCTCAAGGAATCTCAAGAGTCTGGAATGACTTTCACGAGACTGAATAAAATTTGGTCAAGAAAGAACAGTTCAATACAATTAGGGCATGGAAAATTCAAGAGTTACAAGATATATAATCAGCAACTAAGTATAAAACGAAAGCAAAACCAAAAAGCAGATATGTAATGTAAAAAGATAAAGGTTATTCTAAAACACTAGATACACTCAATATTTACATTATTGGCTGTAGGACCTCACGATGTTTGAAATGTATCATTTGTGTCCACATTGTGTCAGGTGCTCTTTCTCCACAAAAAAGGAGGCTACAGGCCCTTGCAGATGCTAATTTACAGTGGTGAGTGAGTGACATGGCCTGGAAGAAACTTTTCTGAGAGAAAAAAAAAACAAAACAAAACAAAAAACAAACCCAAAAAAGAGTGCATACTTCAACTATGAACAAGAGGGCAAAATCTGTGCAGGGCTGGATATTGTCTTTGTACAGAAGTGATACCCATTATTGACATTAACGACTACTTGGAGAAATGACTCAAAAGCTGGGATGCCAAACGAGTGCCTTGCTAGACATCTGTGGGGGAGGAAAAAGAGCCGTGGAGGAGGTGACTGTCAGTTGAGGGAAGATGTTCTGCTGACAAGAGGAAACTGCAAAGTTGGCCATGAGAGAAGCGGGGAGCGGGCTGTGAGTGACAGCCTTACAGGTAGCTAAGAGGAAAAAAGCCGTAAGCAGAGAGCTGCTTAGGGAGAGACTGTGAAAGGAAAGCCTCAAAGGCAAAGTGGGAATTGTAAGAGAATTCCCTGCGGAGAAGGGAAGATGAGGTACTTTGTTGTAGAAACCCACCCAGCGCTGCAATGTGATTCCCCACAGGAACATTTGGGAGTGATGCACTACTTGTACTTCTGTCTACAGGGGAGAGGTCCGCTTCTCAGCTGACAGTGCGTAGAGCAGCGGCTGCAGTCTCATAGGCTAACAGATAACTCTACCTTTCAATATTGTACCGTCACAGCTGCACACAGGATCTCCACCGAAGTGTGATGTGGTCTATCTTGCTGACCACACTGCCTGTACTACCTTTGCTCATTGCTAATGTCCTTCACTAAAAGAAGAGAAGTTAGTCAAGACAGCAAAAGCAGCGCAAAAAAAACTGCTCTCAAGGAGTCACAGCAAAAATAGCAAGGTTCTCAGGAACTCCTCTAAACCACCAGCAGCTCAAAAGCAAGCTCAACTCTTCAAAAATATCCCAGGAAAATTTTTGTCTAGCCTGCTTTTTCAAAACTTCCAGTTCTCCGACGCCCACGTTTTCCTTTGGTTCCAGTGACACAAGCTGAAGGCACTGGTGGTCAAACGGGCGGCTATTGCTATCAACACACTTGTACGGTACGAGGAAGAAAGGTGCAGCGGGGGAAGGCCTCTCTGCTGGTCCTGCACTGACACTTCTGGCTGGGACGGAGCTTTAACAGCTCAGAAGCACCCTGAGTAATGTGCCAGCTGATTTTCCACCTCTGTGAACTGCGGTGAAAGGAGTGGGTCAAGCAAAGGATGGGAAGATTCTAACAATCTTACCTTCTGAATTAAGCCATCAAAAAAAACCCAACAAACAACAACAACAAAAAAACCCACAAAACTAAACCCAAAACAAAACAAAAAAGCATGGCAGAAGGGAGTCACTAAATCAGTGATGCCAATTACATCTACCTGTAAAAGCAAACAGGTGCAATCAAAACATGACTTTTACTAATCCACTTTCGTAGCCTGAATAAGCCCTGATCCAGAAAAAGGGAGGACCTAATGGCTGTTATCTTTGAAGTGCCATTGTGGTATCTGGAATAAATCGAGAGGTAGTGATGTAAAGAGTAGATTAATTCTAAACTTAGACTGAAGCAATCTGTTTCCAGAGCCTGCCCTTGGCAGTTTTATAAAATGGGATGGTTTATCTTGGTTTCTGTAAACTCTTGGCGGTTATTAGGGCTGCTGAAAGAACGAGATGTTAAACCCATGAGCAGAATTGCAACCTGTTCTGTCCTGCTCTTTGTCCCTCAGCAGATGCTCTGGATTTAATACTCCTGATTTTTTTTCAGAAATATTTAGCGTAGTAATTTGCGATGCTAGTACACTGTGTCCCAAGCTCTCTATCTCCAAATGCCCTAACTTGCGGTTTTCCTGGTATCCACAAAGCTGCAGTCTCACGGAGAGCTGATGAATTTATTTTTGTAGCTGTGTGCTGTCCCACTTTTGAAAGTCAATGTAATTCCTGCCTCTGGTGGCGTGGAATCAGACAGAGGCATCTAATGCCTTTAGAAGCATATCACCAGTGGGACTGCTCTGGCATATTCATGTATGTGTTTGCGTGAATCCCCTGAAATACCACTGTAACCATATCCCATATCTGCAGGGTCTTGCTGTTGTGCTACCCTCAAATAAGGCTCTGGCTCACTGCTCACAGGTGATCAGGGAAATCTTCATCAAATTAGTGATACTCTCCTGTACGTTAGGAATCTGAGGACCAGGTGGGAAGGCAAGAGAGGCAGGCCCTAGATATGTTGTTGTGAGTCTTTCCAAGAGATCGTGAAGAAGTTTGCATCAAAATGCTACACTTTAAACTACAAAAGTGAGACATTCTGGTGACACACATGCAATGTCTCCATTCCTTGCTTTGAAATAAGAGCTATGTCTTTGGGCCAGATGTCAACAGTCCACGTTATTTCTATGGAAATATCACAATCCATACACAGAACTGAGGCAGATCATCAAGAAGTCTGAGTGACCTACCCTTCATTCATGCAGGAGAATTAAGTCCTCTCTGGCTTGGATCTCCTTGTCTCTGAACTGCAGCATGATGTTAGTTCCCAGGGACTGCTTGTTTCTTTTCACACTGTAGGGGTGTGCCTTTGTCAAAATAAGGTGTATTTATAAAAGGTTTAAAGATAAATAAAGATCCTCGCCCCAGGTTTCCGCAACAAGAGGTCTTTGCTCAGCTGAGATGATGAGGAGCAGACTGGGTAAGTGGCGCCTGTCTTCCCCACAGACACAGGGGAGAGGAAGAGGGTTGTGACACAGAGCAATGTCTCTTAGAGCACAACGTGAGGCATCCAGCAAAGGGGAGGCTGTGTCTGTTCTCTCTCTAACAAATGCTCACTTCTTACTTCATGCTCTCTGTTAATTTTGTGTCACTTCCCGAACTGTGATGGACAGGACTATGAGGCTCCACCAAGGGAAAAGGGTAATTAGCCCAGGGAGGAATGAAGCCTAGTGGGAAATAGAAGAGCTGTGATGTGTGTTGCCAATACCAGTTTTAGCTTG
Organism: Tringa tobata; assembly: GCA_033628505.1. NCBI lineage: Eukaryota > Metazoa > Chordata > Aves > Charadriiformes > Scolopacidae > Tringa > Tringa tobata. Next base: position 991,612 of record JAHREE010000067.1, read on the forward strand.
TATGCAAAAAGGAAGAAGTGCTGCAGGGGAAGAAATACATAGGAAAGCAAAAAAAACCCCTACAGCATTGTAACTGATGGTGGTGAGAGCGCTCATGTTTTTTTTGCAATCAGAGACCATGTGGCCAAACAACCTTGTCCTTTGGCCTCACTGCTCAGGGCTTTTTCCTTAAATCCTCCCATGCTGGTCATCTATTTTGCTTGTTTCCCTGATGTGTGGTTGTCCACTTCAACATTCATTTGAATTTCTCCTCTTTTCCTCTCTCACTTGCTCAAAGTGCTGTGTCATGGCTTTCAAGCTAGTACCTGTGCTAGCATTATTCAATCTTTAATTCTCTGTGCAACCACTGTGGTTGCAACACTGAAAATGAATACAGACTGGAGAGCTACAGAATGCCATTTAACCTGCTAATACTGGTGGCAGTTTGTAGCCACAGCGTTCAGCAGCATAGAAGTGCCTATATACAGTAACATACATTGGACCTGAGTATACAAAGCATAAGAAATTTTGCCATATGCTCTAATATAAAGACCTACCCACAAGGAGTGCTCTGCTTGTGTCTGAAGTGAAAGGTGTTATACCTCTTGCAAGAGGGACCACCTTCTGCTTAAGGACTATTTTCTTAATGCTGTGCATTGCTATCATTTATAAAAAAAGCAAGTCCTTCACTGAACCGTGATGAATGCCTGGCTTTGAATATATGTTTTAGCTGTGAGCATCAGAGTTTAATTGTAAGTGTAGGGGTTAATTCCTTTTTACAAGGGTTAAATCTTTTGATTCATCATTTTTGTACTGGGGAAAAATGAGGAATAGAACTTGAGATCTGTCTGTCCTTAGACTGTAGCATGCTGGTTTATAGCTGATAATTCTCTATGATAATGAAGAATAATTAAGATAACTTAAAAATATATGATTTATCCAGGTCAGTAGTTAGATGCAAGGATTAGGTTTTGCTCCAAGGCTCTATGGCTTTTTTCTAATAAAGCTGAGCATTTAGATAAGAAAATAATTCTTACAGTTTTAATTAACCACAGCTTATTTCTTGCTTATTTACTACTAGAGAAGTGTATTATCTGTCAATACTACTAATTCCTTTTGGGAAGCTTAGACATGGCATTTGTAATACATTCATTGTCTGTGTATCTTGCTGGTCACTGCCACAATCAAAGCTATAGCACAAGCAGGACAATGACAAAGATAATATAGAGTGGAAGACAGACCGAGGAAAATCACAAAAGCCTTTCACCCACCAGCCCTGACTGACATTTGTGGCAGATTAAAGTATTACTTCATACAAAAGGCCCCATATGCTGCATTAGTGATGGTATTTATTGGACCCAAATAGCTGTTAAGAAATACCTGCAACCTTGGGAATTTCAGCCCATTTAGCACCTCAGCTGGCTTCAGAAATGGAAGGAACAGAAATGCAGTAGGAACTGTCATTTTTTGTTATCATTTAGCTTGAATGGCTGGGTGATAGCATCTTGATAGTGTGAAAAAAAAATACATAGAAAAAATCCCTAGACTGTGGAAACAGCTTTGAAATCATTGACAGAGGTTTGCAGCTAAATGCCAGCTTAGGTGCTCCATGAGAGTTCACATCAGGCTCTCTGAGAACCACTCTTTGTTCCTTTTTTATGCAGAACTGGCATAATGGAATATGCGATTGGCCCTTAAACTGTACCTATCAATAACCACAGTGTCAGGAAAGAATGGATATCTTAATGGAAAAAAAACTTTTGAAATATTCCACAGTGTTCTCATATTTTGCTCTGTTCCTATTGTACCTCCCTTCTCTGAACTCAGATGTTCATCTTAGGAAAAGGGTGATTCACACAGCAGAAAACTGTCTGAGGTGAGTGCGAGCATGTATGGCGTTATTTGTGACTGTACAAATGTGCATCTTAAAGGGCTGTACAGCCCTGGGCCTTGCTTTAAAAGCAGAAATATCTTAAAAGGTCAAAGCATTTAGAAAAGTGGGTGAGATATTGCTTTCTGTATGCACCGCATTATCTGAGTACCAAAATGCATGCTAGCTGGCAGAGAAGATGGAAGTGGTATTTGTGTCATCTAACATAGATACTTCCTTTTTTCTCATAGCAGAGGTTCGGGATGTTGGTTTTTTTTAGCACTGGAGGATTTTACACTCCTGCTAAACACAGAAGTACTTCTTCTTGGTGCCTCTCATCACTCAGCTAGCAAAGCCAGCAATAGGGATCCTGCTGTGCTATATATAGGATGCAGACATTCAAAAGTATTTCTTTCAACATCTCACCTTACAGACCCTAGTGGAGGGTGCTGTTCATTCTGGATTAGCTGTTTGGTGAGGTAAAGGGTGGGACTGGTAGCTGTTAAATGCTGCTGGATCTAAGCACTTTACGAATAGCCCAGCCACTCCATCTCCCCTTCCAGAACTCTTGGTGTGAACTGTTTCCCTCCGCAGTTTCGGGGGAAGAGAGTTGCTCTCTGAGGTTGTGATCTTGCAGGGGATCCTGTCCCGTGAAAAGTCACTGAAGAGAACAGACAAGCTTGGGAACTTGACCTTGCATGTGATAGAAACAGGCTGTGGAGGACGTAATGGTTTGGGTTCCTAAGTGGCAAATGATCAGTGAAGGTTTAATTCCAAGCAGGGAGAAGTTCAGTACTGTATTTTTTTGCCTCTTGTAGAGCACCATCTGTGAGTTTACCTGCACTAGATTTATTATCAACCTCATGACTGTCATCTGGATGGTACTGTTCTTCAGAGAGTAAGAAGAACAGGGAATGGTGCAGTCTGACAGACATCTCAGTTCCATCCAAATCATCCAAATATTCTGTCATTTGAGTCTTTGTTGTCTTCACATGAACCTTACCGCCACTAAATAGGTCTGCAAAAAGAAACTCTTTTCTTTATACCTCCCTCAGACAGGCTTTTTATATGAAGCAGTAGTTCACAACAATGTTTTTTTCTTTCACAGTCTGGTTGGTGCAGCCTGCAAATGACTCAGCTGTATTTTGTGATCCAGGATAGTCATATTTGACAGTAGTATTTTGTGAAAACCATAAATAGACCTATCAGCATGATTATCTCTAACTGGCTAAAAGAGATACTTCAGAAAGATTTCAATGGACTTGCTTCTAGAAAAAGTGGTGAACTACAAAGATACAGTTTGTGAGGTTAGCAGAGTATAGCAGTAATTTCTTGGGCACCTTTAAGCCTATTCTTTTCTTTCTGATGGTGGTAATTTTTACCTTAAAGAATTGAGGATGTCTGATTTTAAGTGTTACTGGTATTCTTACCTTCTCTCCATTGCAAGGGTGTACCCATGACATCAAATTTACAATTAGCACAATCATGGGTAGAATCTGAAAATTCTGCTAGCTCTGCTGGGCAAGGTAGGAAACAGAAAGTCTATTTATTTCGGCTATATTTGGCATGTTACTACTGTTTTCAAAATCAGTTCTGTTGATGGCACACAGGATAGCTTCTCTGTGAGCTGGATTACTCATTCCTTGCTGCAAGAGGTGCTGGGCTTCAAAACGAAATCAAAACTCAATGGGTGAGTATTTATGATGCCAACTCATCAGGCCATTGCTGAGTGGATGCTAGGGGGAAGACCTGTTGGAAGGATTCTCCTGCGTTTAGTCAGCTCTGGGGTTTGGCCTCAGGCTGTGATAAAACTCTTTTGAGTCTAATTCTTTTGCTGCTAGAGATCCATAAGAAGACCAAGGGTACTGGCAGATTACCACATGTTTCTGTTAAAGTTAATCACTAGAGAGAGAATTCATCCTTCTTCTCCTTCAAAACATGCTTAGCTGTATTTTAATCGGAAGCATAGGAGTTAATTCAATGGGCAACCTTCCAAAAAGGAAGACTTTACAAAAATGTCATCATCCATTAGTATTAGGCCTGCAATTTAGATACAAAGGTCATATTTTTGTTGTGCATGTTTCCTTTCAGATATCTGCAGTAGGAGAAATCAGACATCAAATTTCCTTCTTAATAGAATCCCTATAGCCTTTTTAATAAAGAGTTTGGAAATACTTTATAAAACATAAGAAGTTGCTCAGTCCACTCAGATGAAGAAACTTTTCATGTTAAGCAAATAAAGGTCTCTGACAAATGTTAGTTTTTGATGGTGTTAAAAAAAAAACAACCCACAATGTTTTTTACACAGTGTGGTGTAATACATGTAGAGGAAGGGCCTAAATGTTACCCCATTGCAGTGGAGCATGATATGCATGTTGGGTTTTTCTTCATCCAGAAGATCTTACATTTATTCCTCTCAGGAGACTGATTTTATATTCAGCACTGCCAAACTTCTAGCCCTGCTAAGGAGCTATCATCTGGGATAAGAAACAGATCTCCTCCCTGTGCTGCCTGCCTATGGCTGGCACTGACCCCCAGGGTGGCCCTTGCCTCAACCCCAGCCTGGGGACTCTGTGCAGGACCTCAAATGCTCCACAATTTTCCTAACCCTATACACTACTTGCAGGACTGCTGCTACAGAGGAGACTTTAGTCATTACAAAAGACAGACAGACAGCCCAGGAAAGCAAAGGTCGCGTGGACCTCCACAAACTGATGAAGCTGGACTTGCTATAGATCTCTATCTTACACACAACTTCACGTCATTGGGGTATTCGTAAGGTCTCACTCCCATGATTTCTCTGTGTCTAATAGTGCAAAAGGTCATTCATCTCTTTTTAAACAGAGGCACTTGATAGCAACTACTTCCTCCACACTAAGGTGGCTGCTTCTATGAAAGTCATAGGAACTGAGTTGCCTTTGAGACCTTCACCTTCTGCTAGTGAACTAGCAAATGAGTAAAATACAAGAAAAAGTCCTGAGCAGGAGAGGTATAGAAGCAGACATCCTGCTAAGTTTCCTAAAGAAATTATATCAGATTTTTAAAGGAAATAGGGACAACTGAGATAGTTGGGTAATGGGTCTTTTAATCCCCTATTATTTTGACTGCGGTAGGCTTCATATGTTTAGGGTATTTCTTCATTATTTCTTATTATTCTTCAATCTTTCAAGATTGAGGTAATTGTCTAAAATTAGCAATTACCATCCTACAAGATGCATTTTATCTTTTTGTTTGCCTATAAAAATACAATGAATTTGAACTCAATGTACTGTCTCCCAGCCCTTTGGTTCATGAAGAGGCTCTGCACAAATTGTACTCATCAGTGTGTGTTTTCAATCTTTCGTCTTCACTAATGGATTTATCTCGCTTTCAGTTCTCTTGATACAATCTCCGAGAGCAGCAGTCCGACAACTAAGACACAGAGTCCCTCCTTTAGACTCACTCTTCCTGCATACATCTCCCACTCTGAAGCCAGTGGAGATTTCTTTACCACTGAGGGCAAGACCAGGCCCGTAGAGGCTGTTTAGACTGTGAAACAAGCTAGTGTGATAGTTAACTCAGGCTGCACTACAAAATTAAAGAGAATACAGACTGCAGTAGGAGTAATGCAAAGCAGTTCAAGGGGATAAAGAACTATAGACCTGATGGAAACAAGACAAGGGACTGCGTCATGCAGAAATGGAAATGCTCCCCCCATTTCTCCTTCCTTTCCTGTCATACATATCTCTCCGTTTTGTGTGCTCTCCCCAATGCCTCCTGTCAGTAACTAAGGGTTGGTCATCACTTGGGCAGCAGAGCTGTGCTGCCTGGGCTTTGATCTCAGGGCTTTAGAGAACCCAGTCACTGAGGTCTCCTGACTTTCCTGGTTGCTAGGCCATTCAAATTAGCTGCATCTTAACTGAGATTAAAACAAGACTCCAAACTAGGGGAAAGACAGAGGTTCATTGAGACTCCTCCTTTTGCTGTATCTAGAACTGTGTAGGCTGACATAATCCCCCTTCCCTGCTTCTCAAAAAGCTCAAAACCTTTTTCACCCTGTTGCTGACTCACTGGTGTCCACAGAGGGAAATTGGCATGGCCACAATGCCTTCAGATGCAACTAGTCCAGACGAATCACGCCCTGCAGCCTGCTGAGGGGTTGTAGGTTGCACGGTGAGTTTGTGTAGCTCTGGATGCTGAGCAGATGTGTGCTCTGACGCATTGCCCTCCTGCAGATGCATGGAGACCTTCCCTGTCCTTTCCTCGGGAAACGGTGGGATGCGCTCCCTTACTTGGCATGCCACCAGGACACATGGTGAACAGGAGATAGAAATCCGTTCAGTTCTCGGTGTAGAAGGAATGCACCATCCCTGGCTCTTCACAGGCGTGTGGGGGGCTGAGGAAACTCACCCTGCGTGAGTCTAAGAAAGGAGCCACTCCCTACATGGCTGATGGAGAGAGGCAGCAATCCATGTAAATCCAACTGACTCCTGGTGCAGGAGCCGAGAGAAACCTAGAGCTTTGTTCAGGCACCTACCCTCTACTGGCAGATGTAGCGTTCCCTGCACTCTGCCTATTATCTCTGCCACTGCCCTTATTTTGCGAAGTTCAGAGCTGACATCAGCCCGGAGGATGATGCTTTTGTCGCAAGGAAAGCCAGCAGGGACTTTGACTGGGGAGGAGAACAGCTGCCGTAAGGCTAAGAGAAGCATATGTATTTGGAACAAGGACACAAGGAGGTGTGTGCCCTGCTCGCTGTGCCTGCCATGGCCGCCTGCTGCTCTCTCCTGCGTTAGCGCTTTTATTACTACCTCTTTGTTGTCAGCTGGGGCAACTGCCTGCAAACATCAGCAAACACACCTGCTGCCAGACACTTTGGTGTGGACGTAATTCCAAGAAAACAAGAGCTTCAGCAACCATGCTGGCATCAGCTATTGATCCAGATAAGCCACCTTCTGTGCACCGAGGACAGGGCCTGTTTGCGGGTGCGTTCCACCTGTCTCCCTTGGCACTTCCCAAGACTAGTGCCTCTCTGGGAGGTCGCTGAGCCCACCTCTTCCTGGCGCAGTGTGTGGCAGAGCTGGTTGTGACAGCTGAGTCTCCTACCCTCTCCCCCAGGTGCCAAACTGACCTTTATCTCCCGTAATACTGCCCAGGCGATGACCACCAGTGGTGGTGTGCATCTAGTCGTGATGGCTGCATCTGGCTCAAGGTGGTTTCACAACACAGTAGCCGAGGGCTAACTTGAGCAATGCCGGTACTGTGGTCAAAATGCAAATATGACTATAAGTCAATCATCTTACCCCCATAAATAATGAACAGTCCAAGAGCCCTTTGAGCTCTTGTGCACGGCAGCAGGCTGTACGACAGGATCTCACCCTGAGTCGGGACGATTCTCAAGGTCACTTCTGGAGACTCAGAGACTCCTTATTGCAACAGATCCTCGGTAAGTGACTAATAGCGTGCTGAACTTTGAAATCTCAGTTAAGTGATATAAAGGATGGATTGTACATATATAATCCTTTAGACATAAAGCGTTGACCAAGTGTGGGACTAGGGCTGGATTCAGCCACACTTAGACTCCTCTCTGAGAAGGGGTTTAGAAAGCAAGGGGGTCCTTTCTGAACCTCATGACTCAATGGGAGGGTCTCCCTGACAGTTCTGTCTGACCCTGTCCTCTGTGCAGTAAATAACCACGTGTGCCTTGACATCTCTAATCTTGTTAAACCACCGTCACATTTACTATTGAATTTCATTAAATCCCTGTTTTATATCAATAAATGTATTGCTGTTTCCCTCTACGAGCAAAATGCATCACTCCCTTGGCAACACTGGTAGCTAGGAAATTTTAATTTTTTTGCCCCTTCCCAGAAGTGTCTGCTCATAAAGCCTGCGTGTTGGGGGTGTGTGTGACTTTAGATGCTCGACACAAGCTGGAGCAGGTGCGAAAGCACCATTGTGCCAATAAATTGTTTCTATTTCCCTTCTGTAAGCCAGGAGCAGTAGAGCTCACCAGAGCAGGTGGAGCAGTGGGTGCACGGTGTCACCTTTCTGTTGGTACCCAGACTTTGGAAAAAAAAAAACCCCACTGTGCAACCGCTGAGGATGCCTCCGCTTATGGCAGCTGCTCACTGCTCCTTCCACGATGCCTGGTGGTGCCTGCAGAGCTGACCTCCGCTGCTGTCCTTCCAGCTGCCGAGTGATACCAACCAAAGACAGTTAAAAGTAGTGTCAGTAGCACTGCCAGCTGCAGCAAACTGGCCTCGCCTGGAGGACAGCAGTGCCTGCAACGTACCTGAAGGAGCATCACTTTGGCAGCAGTCCCTTACACTGCTCTGAGCAAACCCCACACTGCTCTCAGGGTTGCAATAGATTACGAAACCACAAGTGGCCTCCTGAGACAGTAATTAAGATGAAAAAGGGTGAAAATCCCAGGTATAACTAAAACAAAACTGCAGTTGGTGAACCTGAGTTACGCCAAGACAATTTCACGCCCGTTCAGCCAGGGCTGTGGATTCACTTCTAGATGGGAGTCCTTCCCACTGCCCAAGCTGTGTGAGTCCTGAGCTCTTCATGCTCTGAGCATCACCTGCTCCCACTTGCTAGGGCAGCTCTTGAGACAGCATTTGTTTTAGATGCTGAGCAGTGGGGGAACAGAGAAAACAGCAGTGTGGTGGGGCCCAGGACATTAAAAACACAGCTGAAGACAGGGCAGGTTTGGCTCCACCATGCTTGCCCATGATTTGCCAGGACAACACCCTGGTTTCAAACAGGTTTTTAGCAGGACAGGTGGTGGCGGTGGGCAAGTCAAGCTCTTTAGAGCTAGTTTTGGCTAGAGATATCTCGTAGCTACAATGGATCAGGCTACAACCCCTTAGTCAAGAAAATGCAGATACCGAAGTAACAAAAGTTGGTCATAGCCATGGAGGCAAATTCTGACCAGGAATATGTCATGGAATCAAGGCAGGCAGGCAGTACAGGATGAGAAGAGCAGGTCTAGATCTTCACAGGGGCTTAAAAAAATTCTGGGAGTAGTGTCCTTTTCCCTTCATCCTAGTTAGCAACCAAGAATAGGAAATAAGGGGGGAGGGGGAGGAGAGCTGTGTTTTTTCACTGTCACCAAATTGAAGCAGTGCACAAAACCATTTTACAATACAATTAAATTTGGCTGCAGGGAGACAGGAAGGAAAGCAGTCTATTAAGTGTCCTTTTAGACATGAACTCCGACAGTTTTCTTGCATTGGTTTTTCTCACAGTCTTCCCTTCCTGCCCTGCTCTCTGGAATACAGCATCAAACTCAAGGTCCAGCGGAGTGGTGTATTTTCCCAAGCCAGGCAGTACACACAAGCATACTCTTACACTCACCTCCTCCCCTGCCTCAGACAGCAAGCCAGACCTCCTCTGTGGCCCTGACCTGGCCTCGCTGCCAGCAGTCCTCTTACAGAGGAACCAGCACGGGCAGTTTCACATATTTATGGGCAGCAGTCAGGGGAAAGTTGCAGTGGAGGGCTGGTATTTACTCATCTTTACTGGCGGACAGGTGAAAAGTGGTTGCAGGTAACTCCAAGCTTTGTGGGACACTTTACGTTCATTCAAAGATCCTTGTCAATTTTCCGCTTAAGCATCCAGTTTGGTGCACTTTAACTTAAGGGATGCTGGTAACTTTTCTGCCCATGACACTTATATTTGGCATGAGAGAAACGGTTCAGTTTGTGTTTGATGCCTCAGAGGCAATACTGTAGATTTACAGACTAATCACTGATACCTCATCACCCTGCCCAAAAAAAACCTTCACCACCACAAACATATGTTATCCAAACTGTGAAGAGGAAATTTGCATTAGCAGGAGATGAAGGGATGATTAAAACACCTCTTTCAGGTTATTACCTATAGTCTATCTCTCTTTATTCTTTGCAGGTATCTGGCACAAATATTTGTTCCTCTGGGACATGTCAACAGGAAGGAAATTCCCTGTTTTAAAGGGAAGTGCTGAAGTCTTTCCAGGGGAGGGACCAAATACTCAGTTTTAACAATGCACATCACTTTTCTCCTTTTCAATAACACCCCAAATATAACTACTTGTAAATGATAGAGTAATAGTGAATTAATAGAGCTTTGTTTTTTCAGGCACTACAGATAAGGCAGTGAAGTACTTGCATGTGGAAGAGGAAATATGTGGAAAGAAAACTTGTCATCATTCCCCTAGGCAGGATTGAGGATGATGTTAAATGTATTTTTTCTCCTTCTCCTGATCACACTAGTCACGTATCATCAAGGCCTGATGTTGTAAAGAAGGATTTTAAATCCTCTGCTTTCTTTCAGAAGTGGCTGAAGTTGAGGCAGGGTCCAAATGCTAGCAAGCAGTGGGGCAAGACAACTCAGACCCACAGAACACATTTTGTGTGTTTGTGTGTGTATGCATATTCACTTCTCTAGATAAAACTTAACACAGTCTTTCTTTCAAAGTCTCCATCACCCACCTAAATTTCAAAGCCTCGGTGACTTGCAGTGAACACCACCTTTGCTTTTTGCAGGGTATGCTAGACCTTGTTGTCTTTTTCCCATTTGGCTGGCACAAATACCTTGGGAACATCACTTTTCTCAACTCTTCCTTAGTCTATTTGCAAACTTCTTTTGTTGTTTCCAGTCTAAAATTTTTAAGCTCTAATATGGTTAAAGATGAATGAAAAATCGCTGTCCTGAGCTCACAAAATACTTCATATGAGACGCCACTGTGGAGAATGACTTCCTGGGGCTACTACAGGATAACAAGTAATAACGTCTATTGCAACCTCGTATAACTTGTGAAGATGGGAAGTTTGGTTGATTATGGGAAATTTTTAACATTACCGATTTCCTTCTGCTATTACCTACTGAAGATCATTCTTCTGTTTAAAACTGTAATTCATCCAATGACAGACTGAAAAAAGCCAAACACCCTAGATGGCAAGGACAACAGACTACAGAGCCTGAAGACTAAACAAGAAGGTGTCTAACTGAAGAACGGCATTCAAAACAATCTGTGAGCAAACATGTCAGTAAAGAAATGTAGGGGGACTTCACCCAAATGTGACCACAAAGCTCCAGTCATACACAGCTCCAAGAAGCTGTCAACTGGTGGATTCACATTGGGCTGTAGAAAAAACCCCCTTGTTTAACTAAATATTAGGCTCACTGGAACACAGGTGTTTTCCTTACTCTGCATTTGCACAGTGACACGGCAAGAGGCATTTAGTGCTGCTTGAACACTCACGATGAAGAGTAGCATTGCAGATCACCCTTCAACGCAGAGCAGGTAGTTAAAATGTTATTTTCAGAGCCATAGCCAGTCCAGAACAATTAAGACAGAAGACACTGAGCAAACTGACACACTGTTAAGTCTTTTTATTAGTATTTATTGTTGTTATTGTTATTCACACTTAGACAACTCAATTACATAAAGTGATTCATATGGAAAGCTCTGTATTGATATCATTAGGTGAGAAAGTGTACACGCCACAGTGAAACATTCTGTAGATACAGTGAAGTAGGACTTTTGATAGAAGGGATTATTTCTGAGAGCCTATGTACAAATAAAGCTAACTTTCATACTATATACAAACTTATATTCACAGAGAATAAACTGATTCAATGACACAAGAGTTTCATGTAGTGAATAATGATCCGTACACATAAATACATGAGAAAAACTGGAATTTTCAGGGGGTTGCCTGGACTGGCTTCCATGGCAATGTATTTTTTTTTTTAAGTTTGAAATGTGTAAGATGGGGGACTTCTTCAGATTTTTCTTACATTGTTGAAAATGAGAGATGAAGGAGTATGAAAACTACAAAGTTAAACAAACAAGCTAAAAAAGCTATATTACAAAAATAGCATCTGATTGTCAGTTATAACACACTACTATTATTTTCACATGACAATACAATGACCTGATCTTGCCATCTTAAGTGACAGAAATAATTTCTACTCATGTGAGTCAACACCCCAGAGTCAGGATTGCAAAATTAAAACTGCGTAACAGAGATCTTGATAACGGAAATTAACAAAAAACCAAGTGAAATCCCTTTGGCATCATTTAATTTTGTTGGGGGGCTTAAAAGAAATGATTGATTTCTGCTGGATATCCTGACCCTGAAAACTTTAACTCTTTTGTGAAACTGACGTGACAGAAGTAACTCATCTCTTGTAAAACATGAGGAGCTTCCTTTACTGTGACCTCAGTAGAAGCACTAGAGTAACAGGATGATTTAATTGCTTCATTGGGCCTGACTCTGCGAGCATCGTATTCCTTCTCCTGGGGTGAAAAAGGATGGCAGGACTGAGCCCCTGCTGCAAAGACAGTGTGCAGCATTTTGTACAGTCCCACAGGGAAGCTCAAGAGTATGAGCAAACTCCACCCCCCTCCCCCCACTTACTCACAGCTTCACTAAGGCAAAACCAGATCCTGCTTTACTGTACATTTATTTGACAGTATTTTACATTATACCTTAAACAGAGACACGAAATGGATTCTTTACTTCAAAATTAGCGATCCCCTTATTTAGAAACCCCATACTAGTCTTCTGGGTTTTTTATGGCTTCTTTTTGCATTAAGACAACTATGTGACATAAAATAAAAATAAAAAAAAATAGTAAAGTGCAAGATTTTTAAAAACACATACAAATTTCATTATTTGGATTGGTTTTATGTTTGATGAGTAGTGAATTTACAATAAACCTACATGAATGTACAGTTCATTTACCAATCTCGAATTACATTATTTCTTACTTATTCTTGTCCTGGGCCACTTATGGCTCATGTAGGAATGTCCTGGCCAGTTGTGTGTCTGGTCTACCCATGCTCCAAGTGGTTACGTGGCTTCTAGGATGGGGCTGAGCTGCATCTGGCTGGCTGGGAGGAGGGGCTCAGTGCCACACTAATGGGATTACATGGCTTCTGGAGAAGACATGGCTTACGTCCAGCCAGGCAGGAGCATGGGCAGGGGAACGTCCAAACTATTTGCACCCATCCAGGCAGACAAGTCCTCAGATGGCATACACTGACAACTAGCAACACACAGCAGATCTACAGGATGACTTGTCTGGACCACGGGGCTGTGATCCATAAAGGTACTTCTGTATCGGATGGGTACACCGAACTGCCTGACTTCAATCTGGAAGTTACTCTCCCCAGTCCCAATGGAAATTACAAACATCTCAGTACTAATACTCCCGTGACTGATGGCGACAGATCCAAGAATGATCATTTTAACATCAACCGGGAGCAAAACCCACATCTGTCGGAGGGCTAGAGCAGGACTCTTCTCCACACTGTTGAGTTCAAACTATTCCATTTGCTAACCACAAAATCACTTTCTGCAGATGTGTTTCCAGCTGCAAGTTCTTGCATCAAACTTTCCAGGAATAGCAGGAAAACAAAAATCACCTGCTCAAAGGAACTAACCATGCCTCCTTCTCAGTTAGCTGTGTCATTGTTATTTACAAGAGGTAAAATCGTTTCCAAGAATACAAGTGAATGCAATTTTTTTTTTCTTTGTACATAGCTCCCAGGACAATTATGTTTGTTACACAAGTGCATTTATGAAATACAGGAACCTAAGACAAAAATCTACATCTTACCCAAGCTAATGGTGGAAATCATCTGGATTTCAGTGGGCCAGTTGTTGGAGAAGGGATTATTTCTTTGTTATAAGTGAAATAAATCCATCCATCTGATACAGACTCATATTTGATCTAGAACATAACTTATATGGACCACAAGATGCTATTTTAAGGAATTACTGCTGAAAGAATAATAATTAAAAAACATTGTATATCCCCTTTTTCATAAAATATGTAATGAAGTAAAAGACAACCAGAGAAATAATCCCTTAAAAAACACCCAAACATTAAGAGTATTTCTAAGCATCTATTTTTTACAGTACTTGGATTAACCACATGTTTAACCTACTGCTTTGTGGACCTTCATATCCACACACAACAGTACCATGAGTGACAGCGGCCATAAACTACTTCAGAGTAGTGTATGTGGAAATTACATGGTAGGTTCATTGCCATTACAAACATCAAATGACATCTAGATAAGCTTCTTTGTCACCCACTGTGCTTTATGCTTCGTGAAGATTATGCAGACAGCCACATCAATTGAATAAATAAGCAGAGGCATACAGACACAGAGAGCCTGCCTGCACTACAAGAAAGCACTAGCTGTCAGTAAAATTGCTGATTTAAAATACACTGAGCTTTGTTGAAAGATTTTTCCATGTCTACATGTAGTTTTTGAGGAGATCATCCTTATATCACACTTTTTATCACATTTTTGTAGCATTTACCCTACAGATTCGATTCTGGCTTCTGCAGAGGGAAGCCAGGTTTTTTTTGGGTTTGGTTTTGTTCTCACCAGAAAACAGAAACTACTTGTAGGACTCCAATGGTATTTTGTACTGATGGGGCCCATTCTCTTCTTTAATTCCAACGAAGCTAGTGCAGAAAATCTTTAAAACAGGTCACAATCTCACCCATGATCCTACTCAGATGCTACTGGAAATCCCTTCCAAAAATCATGTCCAACATTGGTTCTGTTCAGGTGTGATGGTGCCACAGAGAGTTTCCCATTTAACCTGAAGTTGCATTCTTATCTTATGTACTGCGTGGCCAACCTGGTGTTGTCCTGAACACCCTAGGCTAGAACAGGACCTTGATCATAACACCGATTTCTGCATTAATTATTCATTCATGCTTCATAAGGATTATGCAGACAGCATAGTCAATTGAATAAATGAACACAAGCACACAGGCAGGGGGAAGAGGCTTCAACACTGACCAACTCGCTGTAGAATTTGGGCAGTTTTCTGGACCAGATCCCTAGTGAAGTCTTTCAGAACTTTGACTGAAGAAAACTAATTGTGGCTTCTAGGTGTACAATGTTGAGAAACGTTCACGGATCCCACATGGAAACAGTTATGAACAAGGAGAAACATTTTGTGCTGGGAAATCTGCTGTCGTTGTAAAATAGGAGCGTCCCACCACGTGGTGTGCATTTTTGCCAATGTAGAACCTATAGAGGTTACGGACGTCCAGACACTGGGTTGCAGCAGCTCTGGGCTGTTCTCTCAGCTCTCCAGTTTAAGATTTTCGAACTCCTCCCACATGGTATAAGGGCCCATGCTTCTCCCTCCATCCCATCCCTGTCTTTTCTCCACCAGCACAGCTGTTGTGTTATAACTGAAGGGCACATCAGCATGCAAGGATCCCAAAACAGTTTACTCCAGCAGTTATGTGGAAAGCTGCCTTGGTAAGTGTAACCAGCTTTGGCAGCCGGCCTCCACAAAAAGCGCCACACAAGTGAAATCTCTGCTGTTACCTCTGGAGCTGAGCTGCCCACTGGCCACACGGTTATTCAGTTATTTGAATTATGATCTGCCCAGCAGATGCAAGGCAGTGGGAGCTGTGAGGTGTCTCATTCCCAAGGGGAAAAGGTTACTTTTAATACCTTCTGAGATAAATACGTTGAGAGGGGCAAACAGACACAGGAAAGGAATGAGTCAGGTATATTTTAAGACGGCACACAAACGCCACTAGAGGATACCAGCCCTTAGCCATACAGATAAAATTCCTCCTTCAAGCTGCTGATGCCAGCTTTGGGCTGAAACATTCCCAGCGCGTAGGGCTTTTGATCAGTTACTCCTTTCTCCCTGCCTGCCCTCCAAGGGGCAGTAGCCCCCCCCGCCGCTGCCCTCACTTTGCAGGGTGCAGCAGAGTGCTCTTACAGCTCTCCAGGCCAGGCAGGGCTTCTTCCTTTCCAGCCTGGGAGTTACACGAAATTACGAACGAAAAAAAAAAACCACCCGACACCAACCAAACAAAAAAGGAGTAATGTACTGAACAGAGGTCAGACTCTTGCCCTTCCTTGGTTTTTGTGATTTTAAATGCCAGACCAGTGAATCCTGGCATCTTTGTGTCGTAACGCCCGCACATACAGACCTATTTTGTTCCTGCACACGCTCGTGTGGATCGCTCTGTCTGATTCTGCTCACTTGGGAAAGGATCTGTGCCTGGTTTTGTCAGAAATAAAGAGAGTGTGGTGACTACTCTGGGACAGATTCTACTGCAGAGTCAGCCCCGTATCTTAGAGCAATTGCTTCATTTGAGCTCATAATTTGGGTTGCAGGTTTGCTCTCCGTTCTTGTCAGTAGAGGGCACTGTATGTATATATATTTATATCTTTCCATTGCGCACACCCTTAGAAACGATTATTAAGAGGTGGGCAGCGCTATGTTGAGACAGGTAAGGATTCCGGAGCAATGAAGGATCTTAAACACACAGACAAATTTTTTTGCTCACAGTGAATGAAGCTCACACTAAAAAGCACTAAGAAGCAAGAGATGTTGCAAATGTGTGGTTAAGATCAAATACTGAGTCTGAATGTAGCTAGGACTTAGTATCTTGGGACAAGACATGAGTGGCAGACGTTGTAACTCCTAGTTTCTTGCTTTTGTTCATTGTTATTTTACTTTTTTCTTCATGATATTGCATAATATTAACATCTTAGTAACTTATAATATGTATTTTTTACTGTTTTCTCTACCTTTGTTTTCTGTCAAGTCCTTAGTCTCTAACCAGATATTGTTATATACAAACACATATAACAGGAAAACAGTAAAGGACAACAGGATGAGTGAGAAGCAAACAGCATGGAACACAGAAAAACAGACAAGACAAAATGTGCTGAGCCTTCTGTTACACAGCTGTGAGCACAGCATTGCCATTGTGAGCACAATACGAATACAAAACAATGCTGAAACAGGTCACAGAAATGCTCTGAAATTTAATGAACTCTAACTGCACAAAAGAGTTGAACAAACAAATGGTTATCTTAAATACTTTCTTAATATCCATTCCAGTCTTCTCATTTATTTTTTTTAATTATCCAAACACTTCATTGCTTCCTCTTTTTTTTTTTTTTTTTTTTTTTTTTTGTTCTAGGTTTGGACCTTCTCCTTCTCTCAGGATTCCAGTAAAAGAATACTGCATTTTCACTCCTCCCTGGGCTTCTTTAGACATTCACACTTCCAGCAATACCGAAAAATTTTCATGTAGGTTTCCTGCAGCTCCACTATATTTAAATAGTTAGTTTTCCCTACCTAGTTTTGAGATTTATAAAAGCAAACGTGAACAGCCCCAGCTTTGTACAGCAGCTGGGGATCTCTTCCAGCAATGGCTATATGTAGCTGTGAAGGTCTTTACACTCCAAGTAATGATGAAAGACAGCCTGTAAAACATATATCCACTTCAGCAATTAGGCTGCCACTTTACAACTACTTCTATTTTCTGTATGAAATACTACGCATAAGCAAATTAGCCTTTTTCTTCTGGCATGAAAAGGCAAACTCACAATGGTAACAACATCTGAAAGCCATTGGTACTGTTGTTATTAGTATTGCTGCATTAGAAAAAACGGTGTGTTCACATAGTTGTAGTATGATCTCTCCGCATGCTGTGTTGCTATTAGAGAAGAAAGAGTATCCCCATTCTGGTCTTTGCATGTGAATGCAATGAAAATCTGCACCAGTCACACAAAATGGCCAGGCAGCGTGGCCCCTTCAGCACCACAGCCAGAGTTTCTGGAATCTGAAGAGTTTTGCAAGATGTAAATAAACCACCATTAACATCCTGCTGATTGCCTTTACAGACCTGTGATGCAGAGGATCAAAACACTGATGAACTCCCTGGCTTTGCTGAAATGGCATCCCACAAATCCACTTACACGAAGAGATGTGCAAGCTCTTCCCTATCTGTGACTCCTGCGCTCGGTGTACGCCTTCCGTTGGGGAGTTTCAGCGGATTATCAGAAAAATCCCATACCAGGGTGTGTGTGTGGGGGGGTGGTGCCTCCACAAAGTTAGTATTAGCATTCCCCTTAGAAGAGGAGAGCTGCAAGAACTGAGTCCGTGTATGCTACGACAGCGAGCGAGAAGTCTGTACCAGGGGCAGAGGAGGAGCAGCCCCCTGCCTGCGGCGACAAAGAGAACCTCATCGCGGCTGGCGGCGGCCCCTCAGGTGGGACTGCGCTGCCCAGCAGCGGCCGTTCTTCAGCGCCGAGATCCACCCTTCGCATCCTTTTTTTTTTCTTTCTTTCTTTTTATTTCTTTCTCTCTTTTAAAATCGAGGGAGAGGAAATTCACAAATCCAAGGGTTATTCTCACATTTTTTTGCTGTTTCGTTTTGATTTTTTTTTTTTTAAAGAAATACATTTGTTTTGTTGTTGTTGTTTTTTTTTTTTTTTTTTCCTCAAGAAACAGCACTTTCCACTAGACGGAGACAGGACACTGGATCACTTTGTCCTCCAGGAGGACACTAACAATCAGGAATATAAAATAAAGCCCAAACATGAGAAAGCCCAGGATTTTATTCATCCTCCACTTGCAGAAAGCGATGGAGAGGATGACAAAGAGCAGCATGATGAAGAGGAGGACAATCGCACAGAACAGGCCGTTGCTGCTGACTGTCACCGGGGCAAAGCTGTTAATCACAGCATACAGGAGCCATGGAAGAGGAAGGCTGTTAAGAAACAGAAAAATAAATTGGAAATGTTGCAGAGGTGCAGAAAGGAGCACTAGAAAGTGGCACTAAAAAATGCAACCAGAGACTTCCTGCATAAACTGAAGCAGGAAGACTTTCAGCTCTTCTGATATGTACATAAATCTCATTTCTCAGCTTGCTTGGGGAGAACACATGGCTCCCCATGCTTCCAGTAGTTACACCGGTGAACTGTATTTCCTTTGGCCGACAAATCACCTGGCATCCCATCTGTGAGTCAGAAGACCCCTTTCATTTGTTCCTGGACTTCAGACCACCTGCGGAAGAATCTACTTCCACTCTCTTTCCAAGAGCCTGCATGACAGCAGGGGGGATTGCATAAAGACATGTCCTTGCCATGAAGAACCAGCACTCTGCAAGGCACTGCCCCCCAAATTTGGCCCTTAAAAGCCTTGATCCACGTTTACTATATAAACCTGTGTCAAAATGTGAACTTCAACTGAACTCCAGTTTAATTTCTATTTCTGTATTTGCTGTCATTGCATTTCTCATCTCTGATGCCGCAGAATGAGGCAGCATCCCTCTGGAAGATGTCAAGCTGAAATAAATATTTAAGCCACTGATTGGAGCTTAGCAGGCTTAGAAAGCATGAAGAGAGCTGTCAGAAGCTCACGACATTCAAACTTTGAATAAGCAGCTCAAGAGAGAATAATTTATTACAGCCTCAGTACTAACTACACCATCCCACAGCTCAACTGTGCCATTTCTGTTGTAAGTGTACCAGGTCTAGCAGACTGGTACAGAACAACAACATTTACATTGGCAGGAAGACTAAAAAATTTAAGAAAAGTAAGAAAGCATTGTGAAAGATAAAAGTCTTGTATTGCACCCTACATGCTCTAAGTTGAAGCACATGGTAGTGAATAATGTTTCCATGTATTTTGCGGGTCTGCTGCTTATAGATGTTATTTCAAACACTTCATGCTTCTGGATCAATAGAAAAAAGTGCCCCATTTTTTCTGCTGTGTCCAAAGATACCGCCATTAGCTAAGAGACAGGGTAAAAAAGCCATTTACTATCCACTGTAACTTCAGGATCCCTTTTTTTAACCTGTGCAGTTGCTGGTATATTTTTAGCAGCAAAATCCATGATCTGTTCTACAACTAGGTTGTTTGGTAATACAGCTATGACTAGACCTGTTCTTCTCCATGCTTGATAGCAAGAAACAACCAAAGATGGACAAACTGAGAGTATGGACATGATTCTCAGTGCCTCTGTCCTGTGTTGAAGATGGGAATGTGGGAAAAAAGGCAGTTCTGTTGTGCATTTCCTGCACATTTTTGAAACAATGAGACATAGATTACATTATTTCTGGAACTGATCTAGCTTGGTCTCAAAAGGTCAAAAAGGAATTTGAATTCCAACTGCAGGCCACACATCATTATCCTAGAGCTGCCGTGAAGCAATAAAGTGTAAACAACACATTTCTGCACAGTCTGATGTTGCTTCACATTGTCAGAGCTACACAAAGGGTCCTTTGTGTTAATAGAGGATTGTTTTGTAATTTGGGACTTGCCAGGTATATAGAAAATCACATGTCAACAACAGCCTAAATGAGCTACGTAAGACAATGACATTCTGTTTTTAATACAGCAAACATGCTGAATACTGCAGAGGCAATGAATTGGTTTTGATCATCGTATTTACTGAGAAAGCTCCAGTATAAACACAATGAGTGGTAACACAAGCAAACAACAGTAACCTGACAAAAGCACAAAAAGCTTCAGAAATTCCTTCTTGGAACGATGCTCTTGCATACTTTTTAAAGTGCAATTCACTTGCCTAGGCAGCTCTGCAATGTATCAAACAGATAATTAGGCAACAAATTTGTAAAAATTCTGTCACGTAAATATCTATAACCTTATGAGCACTTGAAATAGTAACATCCATTCCCTATTTGCATCACTCTCCTTTTCAAGCAGCCACAGCAGAAAATCGTTGCAGGCAACCCCTTGGCAAAACCAACATGCTAAGAACCAAAGACTTGTTAGAACAGACACAATTTTCTTGCTCTAGGACTTACCCCACTGTGATGTCAAATATGTTGCTTCCAACAGAACTGGATACAGCCATGTCCCCCAGACCTTTGCGTGCCACAATGACACTGGTAATGAGGTCAGGAATGGATGTGCCAGCAGCTAGAATAGTCAGTCCCATGATTTCTTCACTAATACCAATGGTCTCTCCAACCTAAAAGGGTTTAAGCAAAAAAACATCCTGTGGTGAAAAAATGTTCTCTGCTGTAAATCTGTTTAACCAGGAATACTACCCTGGAGCTCGATGACTAGCTTGGAGAATACAGGCAAGATTGGAGAATTACTTCTTTTCACAGATGTCCACAAGTTTCAGGAGAAAGATAAGGTTGTCAAATAGAACCAGTAGGTATTGACAAGAGGTGGCTGATGGGTCTGATGTTACCAGAATGATCAAGTCCTGTGGTCAGGACAACCACAGCTCTCTGAACTACTTTCCATTTGCTGAGTAGTGATTTACTTCCTTCATGGTTGCAGCTTCTAAAATAAAGCACTACTCAGCATGAGATAGATGATGGACTCCGATTCTAAACGATCTCTCACAGTGCAAAACACAACACAGGGCTTGCATTTTGTATCAGTATCACCTCCTTACCTGATGTGCCCACCAGACCATTAAGTAGGAAAAAAATGCAATCCAGCTGATAGAGCCAAAAAATGTGATAGGAAAAAATTTTCTTGACCTCTGAAAAAGAAACAAAGAGAAACAGTGAATGCCTATGTTGACAGCTGACGTGCTACACTCTTACCTGCTTTTCAAAATGAGAGTGGCCTCTCATTTTTTCTGATCGCCTCTTCTGACCAACTGCTCTGGTCATCATCAGACGATCAAAATAAATGTCAAGAATGGTAAGAAACTGACTCCCTACGCTGGTATATTCTTACTGATGCCTCATTCTTCCAACCATTGTCAAATAACACTCCCAGCACCTTGTATGATGAATAGCAAGTTTTGGGTTGTCCTTTGTGTCATATACTGTTATGCTGCAGTTTGTGTATACATTTGGCTGAATGGTAGTTTGACTTCTAAATGTATTAATAGCTTCCTGCTTATTCAGAAGGAATGTTTTCAAATTGCTAGAAAAGGTGCCCAAACCTTTCATTCACACAATAACTTTGTGCAACACTTTTCACAGTGTATAACAAAGGCTGCCATATGACGGAGGTAAAAAAATACGTATCTAAAATTTATTACAGTATTTAGTACATTACTTTTCTGAGGAAAACAACCCACTGACTCAATTAGAACAGAAGATACATTAAGCACATATTTTCCATGCTTTGTTTTGTAGAGGTTTTTTATAAAAAAATGTAAAACACACTTGAAGGCCCTTCAATTAATAACACCAAAGTAACTTCATTTCCATTTTCATTGTCTCCCTTACTAATGTAAGGGAGCACAATGTACTTTGAACAGATAGTGTTCTTCCAGCCAGTGAATTAGTTATATTAAGATTTATGATTTGTTTTGCTTTCTGTTCTTTGCAGTCTTTTGCATCATCCATATTTCCTGTTGGCTAGTTAGATCTGTGTACCAAAACCAGTTCAAGTTAACTACTAAAGGAAAGAAACATGACTGCAGTACTGTACCAGCCAATCACTGTCTAAATCAAATTAGTTTTTAAAATGAAATTTGTACTGTGAATGAATGCTACCAGTCTTGAATATAACCACATTATCGGCATCAGCCTTCTGAACACAGATCCTCATCCCAGAGGACTCCTGGCTTGCCACTAGCAGAATCCTACGAATTTTCATGAATAACCAGTAGAACTGGCGGTGGAAGCAAGTTGTATTTGAATACCCTGTTCCAGGTGCTGCTTGATCCTGCACTACCTTTTCCTGTTAAGTCCTTGCTAACTCCACCTCCACTCTTTCTCTGCAGGGGCCTCCAGAACTTTTGGGTAGTGCACCTTGCCTGTACCCCCTCCACTGCAGGACGTGCTCCTGCTGCACCGGGAGACTCCTCAGCCTGTGGGTCACCCCTAGGTGGTGTGGGAGCAGATGGGACTGCATGGATTTCTCTTTTGGAGAGAAAATACTGTTTCGATTTTGCCAATTCAGCTTGTTCAAGCCATGATAAAGCCCTTTTTTTTTTAGGGAGTTTACAGATCTGCACAGACAGCTCTTCTTGCATAACCGACACACGAGGCATTTTATATGGGACAGCCTCATGCTTAGGAACTGGTCATCATCTGCGGCTGTGGACTAAGAGGTGCTGAGTAAATTGGGCTGGCCATTAGAGCTGGTCATGAGGGAATGATGCTGCCTTTTGTCAGCTGAACCAAAACAGAGTGAAGCTGGACCACAGCTCATTGAGACTGTGTAGACTCTTTCTGCTGATGTAGATGGAATGAGATTAGGTCATTGCTGATGGGAAAAAGGTAAAGTCAGCAGTGGCAATTGTGCACGCTCATCTACAGGATGGGACAACTAAAAGGTCCATGTCTGCTCTAGCAACAGGTGCAGCTGCAGTTCTGTGCTACAGAACACTCACTGACTCCCTGTTGGCACCCTGCATAATGATAAATGCCCTCCTGAAAACTGAGCTTGTAAACATTGGCTACCATGACCTATATAAATGCCACAACTGAATACACATAGGATCACACATTAGAGATGGTACAGATTAAACAGCGCTCCCAAGCCCCATCATATATAAACAAATAACTGAAATACTGCTAGAGTAAGAAAATCACTCCAGTGGATGTTTTAAAAAAATTATCTTTAAATATAGGCACAAATAGCCCCAGCGGCATGTGGAAACATCCTTTCCATATCAATTCCAATACTGTCACAAGCACTGTTTCTAGAACTGCCCAGGGTACTTTGGTTGAACTGCTTCTTAACTGCTTCTTAACTTTTTACCAAGGAAACAGAGTTACTTTTTCAAATCAGAAAACCTGATAATGAAATTTAAACCTACCCAGACGGGGTTTTAATTTTAAAATCAAAACTTTACATGCACTGGGGGACAAAAAACCCTGGTCTGAAAAGGAACACAATTTGAAAGGAACACAAAGATTACTGTTAAAATAGTGATTTGATACCAGTGGGAGCAGAATTGAGTACAGAATGGATAAACAGCAATTTCCATTTTTAAAACTAAATAGCTAGCACTTCCTCTTCACCATTCTTAGTAGCCAACTCTTTCAACTCTCAACATTTTTTATCTTCCTTGTAAAAACTGGGATTTTCTGGCAACACATACAGTGAATGAGATGAGGAAGCTATAAGCTGGTTGCAGCTGGTCACAAAATCTACACAGAGCAACCCGTAGCTATCCAATTTGAATAATCACTATACGACATTCAAAATATACACATAGATTGGCTCACGCAAAACTAAAACAGCAAGAGCTGTAGTGGCCAGTAATAGCTCTCTGTCAGTGCGATTATACATTCCAAATGGTTCTTGCAAAATGAGGAGACATTGCCTATCTGAGTCAGACACCCACAGAATTCGCATGGCTAAGAATTACGAGTCAGTAACTTCTCAGCATGTGTATTCCTAGCCTGTCTTAGCAAATCCTCTCCCAGGAAAATTAACTGATAAGCAGCAGTTCAAGACTAAGAGCACTTTAATAGGCTTAACAGTTTAATTACCTATTTTAAAAGGAGGAACATTTAACCTCAAAAGGGCAAAATTCAAAGCTTGTACGTATTACAGGTGATGTAATAAAGAATGGACTCCATAGATGCTGCTATATAATTTGCATATAGATTAAAATTTTAAAAAGCAGTAATGAGAGTGCTGATTCTTTTTCGGATGCTGCATTTTATTTCCAGAGTATAATAATAATCATGCTTATTTTGTAACTAGTGACAGCATTCTTTTGAGATTTATCTCATTGCAACTCCCTAGCTCTTGGAAATACAGATAGCTGCCAATTCCGAGCATTTTCCTAGAAGAATTAGTCAGAGACAGCAGACAACAGTACTTCTCTCCACCTTTTCTGGTAGCTGTTCTGATGGTTGCCTTGGAAAGAAAGAGAACCCAGTTTATTACCAGTTGATTCTGTTGTGGTCATGGTAACAGACAAATGAGAAAAGCCATGGCTCACTCAGTTCATATGCTATTTTCTTTTAACAAAAGAGAAAGAATTTTGTAGTTTCACTGTAGATTGGTAGCACTGGTACTGTTCCTGTCTATCAGCAAGTGTAAGGACATTTTTCTTGGTACATTTCTGCACTGATTTCATGTGAGTGTCTGAAAAACAGGACTTTAAGTAGCAAGAATGATCCAAGCATGAAGGTTTTTCTTCCAAGAGCCAGATCCTGAAATATAGTGAGTACTTAATAATTTGCAAAGTAACTGTCTTAATTTTAGCCAGTATTGTTAACACCACCTTTACTTTACCTTTAACCTGAATGAATCACATGTTTTTCTTGTACATAAATTTATCTGGATTGCAAGCTTTGATTTTCCTTTGACAGTGCTTAAATCTGATTACTCAGAACCTGCTTCTGTAACTAGATCTGTGCAGGAACATCTTGTCCTTGTCCCCTTGGTAACAGTGCATCTCTGTATGGCAACAAGAGTTCATGTAAGTGGTACCTCTTTGTTGGTATTGGGAATTTGCAGAGATACAACAAACTGCCCCATGGCTGGACTGGAGCCCTGATGGCCATTTTTCTGGCCTGTAACACAAATGGATGGAATGTGCAGTATGGCTATAATAAAAGAGATGGTGTTCAATATCTGCCACTGGGCCACCCTGGTCACGTCATTTTCCTTTCAATATTCCTCAATGCAGAAGGTGGACAGTTATGTTTGTGGCCTTTACAGACTCACTGGGGAAATAAGCTGTTAGTACAGGAAAAATGCCTGTTATTGTTCAAAACACTTGAACACAAAGTCAGGAACAAAATTCCCCACGGGCACACCTACCTCTGGGGTACTGCCAGCAACATTGTTGATGTTATAGTAAGGATTTCAATATATATTGCCTTAATGTAAGCAGGTATTATTAAGGAACTAAACACACATTAAAACATGTCAGCTATTGAATCAGCTGAGAGTTAGCCGAACTAAGGTATAATCTACCCTAAGTATATAAAAATCTGCATATGTACACTGGTGCATAATAAGGCAACAAGCATTTTGCTAACTTTATAACCAGAGACCTTGTATATGAAATAATTTTTCTAGAGCTTCGGGGTCTCATGGAGCTAAATATAGCTTGGCATAAAACAGGTAAATGCAGTCAAACTGTCTCAATTATGTGGAGATAAAATATACTTTAGAAAAGAGATACTAGGAGGAAAGGAGAACTCATTTTTGAGAAGTGGACACCCACAGAGGATGTCAGTGGCTCCATATGATCTCACAAATCAGTATATAGCACAGAAGTGTTCACTTTATGTATCCACATGCTAATCTGAGCATCCTGATGCAGAATTTGGGGTTCTGACTAAAATTACCACACTTCCAAATCAAGCTCCTCACAATAGGCCTACCTACAAAATCTATTTAAGTATTGTTTTAGGTTTCTTTTAACTTTTGCCTCACAGATTTCACGAAAAGTTGTTTTCTGATGCGCGTGCTGAGCTGTGATATTGTGGGTTTTTTTGTCAGGAAGAGAATAGCGGGGACTGCACACAGGCATAAGTGAGAATATTGTTGCGTTACAGCAGGGTATTTCAGCTGTAGGATGTAAGCAGGTGGGTTCCGTTGTGAACAATGCCAGTGTTAATGATCACATGCATCACACAGTTGCACACAACTTCTTGTGATGCTTGCTTTCCAAAGCCAGTACTGTAACAACAGTTCTCATTTGTACAACACAGAATATTGGGTGAGGCTACCTGTCCTTTGATGTTAACTTCAGATTTTCAAAATACAAAATGAGGCACAGACTTATTTCTTAGCAGTACTTACTCATTTTTGACCAAATTTTGAAAAAAATTACAGGAATGGTTTTGTACAATAAAGGGAGGGCACAAATACAGAAATAAACAATCTTTAAATTAATGTAGTACGCTCTCTGTGTTACCAAACAAACAGTGTTTACTAGAGTTGTTTGAAAACTTAAAGCTTAAAGATTGG
This sequence comes from Tringa tobata, assembly GCA_033628505.1. Classification (NCBI taxonomy): domain Eukaryota; kingdom Metazoa; phylum Chordata; class Aves; order Charadriiformes; family Scolopacidae; genus Tringa; species Tringa tobata. The sequence continues at coordinate 1,018,120 of JAHREE010000067.1, forward strand.
AAGGGAAAATGCCAGTTTATATCCTTTGAGAAACCTTTATCTAAAAACAAATCAGAGGTCTTATTTTAGCTTGTTTCTTGCACTGAATTGCAGTTTTTCAGTGTGTGGGATGGGAAAGTTTTTCAGTGTGTGTGAGAATGAAAAAAGAATTCAGGGTGTTGATTTTATAACCTTCTAAACTGTGCATCCCTTTCTTGCAGCAGTTTTAAATCTATTTTTGATCCAGAAAGAAAAAGAGATTAGAACACTACTAAGTGATTTTTTTCAGCTCTTGACTTTTTTACTTTTACTTTCCATGAGTCTCCCTAGCCAGGTCTATTTATATATGTGAATACAAAAGTGGTAAAACTTCATAACTTCTCACAATAAGCCATTTGTATTAGTAATCAGTCTTACATGACTTCAACCTGTGTTTGGGATGAAACTAGCAATATTTTACACATGGAAGGACTCATGAATCTTGTTGCACTATGAAAATTAAAAGATGATGAGTGGAAGGCAAAGGTCTAGTAGAACATGCATTTAAAAGAAATGCCTATTATTATTCTTGAACTACAGAGAAAACTTAGTCTAAAATCTTCCCAGGGCACTGCAGATGGACAGATGTCCTCAGTACTTATGTGATGTTCAGTGGAGATCTAGAAATGCAGACAAGAAGGCCCCAAAGAAGTTTTAAGAGCTTTCACTTTGTGCCATAAAATAGTAGTGAATATGAATGGCAATCTTTATAGAGCTATTACCACCCATAAGTACCCACTTGAATATTTTACAACTGATGTTGTGACCTCTTCTTCAAAGAAGAAACTATCAAAAAAAAAAAGGTTAGCTCTGTTTTTGAAAAAAATCCTCTACAGTCCCTTTTTGGCATTTAGCTAGAGAACCACCCGGTTCTGTAGAACACACCGACTTACAACAACAGTTACTTACAGGTTTTCTGACATCCGGGAGGGAAACCCACAGTGGAAAAACAATGGGTAATACAAGAAGGTAAGTGAGCTGCTTGCGAGGGGTGTCAGGCCAGGCCAGGCTGAGAGGCTGGTCCTCATCCTCTTCATTCTGTAGAAAAAGCCGCAGTGAGCAGAATAGTGAAGTGGATGAATGAGGTTAGGGACTCTTTAAAGAGGAGTCCTGAGGACTGTGCTGTGCTTCAGTGAGAACCCACAGGGTCTGAAAACATTGTATTAACACCGCACCTACCTAACAACATTAGCTAGGATACAGTAAAACGATTTTGGCCAGACTATGAGGTATGCCTGCAGCAGAGGCCACCTGAGAACCCCTGTTTGCAGCTAGGCTGACAGTGATGCTGGTCCCATGGGATGCATGGAGCAATGTTGTGCCTTCTCCCTGGAGGGAAGCCTTCTGGCTCTGATATGTCTTCCCACAGGCTCTCCCTTGGGATGTGGGCTTGTCTGGTCAGGGATCAAAACTGGTCTGGACTGCATCAAGCCTGGCCACATAGACAGAGAGAGAGCTATGTGTGTGCATGTGTGTGTGTGCGCGCACACACAGAAACATATATATACATATAAATAGAAATACATCTATGTATAATATGTATGTATACATATATCTAACTTTTAAAGTTTTTGCGGGTAACTTTAAAAGTTACTATATATACATGTGTGTATGTGTGTTTTCTTGTTCATAGGACTATAAGGTAATTCAGGCCGTCAGGAACCTGGGGAGTTCCACTGCTCAGCTCGGGGGGTCAGACCCAGCTGCTCAGGGCTCTGGCCAGTCAAGCTGTGAAACCACCAGGGATGGAGATGCCCCGACCTCCCTGGGCCCCATCTTCACTGCTGGGCTGTCCTCATGGGGAGAAGGACAGGAGCAAATGTCCTTATCTCCAGCCCGAGCCTCCCATGTTTAGACCAGCCACAACACAGCACTCTTCTGAACAACTTGGTGCTAAAACTAAAGGAAAGATGTTCCTCTCCAATTTGTATAGGTGATTTTCACATCAATCTCTAGTCTCCTTTTATGTGTGTTCTGTTCACCTGTTATCTCTATTATGCAGTAGGTGTATAGGGACCTTTTCCCATGACAGAAAGCCTTTTGGCTGCCATACATTTCTCTTTCCCGAGGCTGCTTCTGCTAACAAAATGGAGCCCTCTCAGACTGCCACAGAAAGAAAGCAAAGGGAGCATGATTCAGCCTTTTCAGCATGTATATATTAAAATAACTTTTTAACTTTTAACATAGGCTGGCAATGTCTTCAGAATTGCACATGGATCTAACCTACACCACAGAATAAGGCAACAGAAAAAATGGCCTAAACTGCTCTTTCACTTAGATGTCTGTAATGCAAACCCTGTTAAGCCTGTGGAAAGACTCCTAGACAGCTCAGTGAAAGCTTCTGGAGGAAGAATTCGAAGAAGTCCAAAAAAGAGTACCTGATGAAAACTGTGCTCGTCTGAGAGCATGAGAGGTACTTCTTCATGTAGTGTTCTTGTTTTTTTCTTTTGCAAAAAGATAGTAATTGAGAATTCAGTCCTCTCTGCAGTATGCAAGTTACTTTTCCCATAGATTTGTAATCAGTTAATTCCCTGTCTTAAGATTGCTTACATAAACCTCATGGCAACGCTGTAAGAAGCAGTCTTTCCAATGACCACAGCAGTTATTTTTTTCTAAGCAAAAGAGTTATTGATGAAATGTCACCATATGTTGGTATTGTTCATGACATTTTCTACTTACTGCTAATTTTGATTGAAGAACCGGTCTTAATTATTCGATTATCACGAACTCCTGAATTGTTCAACTACTCAGGTACCTGAACTGGTCAGTGCCTACAGAAGCAAGCCCAACTCTTAGCTCAGGCTCTTCCATCATGACTGTATCACCTGACACGGATGGACTGGAAGTGACTCCCCGTCTACCTCTTGACAGGCATTGCAGCTGACATTGACAGGCTGCAGCTACTTTGACAGTTATGTGCTGATCTCAGCAGAAGATGATATTTTGTTAACTCCTACACTTTGTAAAACTCCCAAGTTGCACGATCGTAAGATGACAGTAAAGTCAACAGGTCCATAATAGGTACAATCATTAAAAGATTTTAAAAATGTACATAGGCACAATTTGTCACACTCCTCACAGTACTTAAAAGGTTCCTGAGCTTTTGCCTTTAGCTTTCAGCTCTTTACCAAAGTGGGCAGATGATCTGTGCTTCACTGCTGCAATCTATTGAAGCCCAACTTCTGGAGGCTGGGCTGGTGCAGGAGTTTGTGGGGGTACCTCCTGAAAACCAAATCCATTCCTTTTCCATTTTGGTAGATGCTGTTGGCATGGGAAAATCAATCTGAAATGGACGCTCAGCTTTGAAATATGACGAATGAGGTAAAATTTGAGCACAAAAGGACCAATTGAAGGGTTGCCTAGGTAACTCTTTCTGAGTGGCCTGTGTATAATTCAAGCAGCAGACTCAGCCGGAATAAAGCTCCATAAATGACTGCTTCATAAACAGCACTGAGTGACAAAATACTTCCTGAATTGCCATCTTTAGAGACTAGCCATGATTAAAAACTGTATTTAATCACAACAAAAGCCTTATATTAGTCTGAGTTTACACATGAGTCTGCAAAATGTGCAGAAATTATTACCTAAGTTGTTTCACGCAGTGCTGTACCAGTACACACTGTACTTCAACACTGGACCTCGTTCTGGTCTTCTGCCTGTGCCAAACAGCATTGGGCTAGCATGGGCACACAGGCAACAGGAGTGGTTGTAGCAAAGGACCACAAAGAACTACATATTGGGATTGCCACATGTCTCCTGAGAAACCTCGATCCATCTATTTGAGATCTTTTCACCTTCAGGTGGTGCTGCCTCATCCCTCTCCCCAAGACAACTATCCCCAAAATCTAAGACCAAACTCGAGCTCACAGTGCCGTAGGGCAAACCCCTTTTTCTGGCTAGTTGAACTCCAGGATGCATTACAGATGCTGCAGGATGGATCTCCATTTCCTGGTTTGTAAATCAGAATCAGATTTTCACAGAAGTTCAATGTATCTGTTAATTTAGCTTCCATGAGTTTCAAAGCAATATTGAACTATCCACTGAGGCTGAAGACATGAAAGGGAAATAACTTTGGCAGCTGTAAAACTGCGCAAATGTGAGAGTTATGCTCTGGACTCAGCAGCAGCGATATAAAATGACTCAGCACATATTTATGGCAGAGATTGCGCGCACTGTCTGTGGCTCCAGCCTATACGTACTGAATATGCATTCTCACAGTTTGTAGAAACTAATACTGAAACCATAGGTTTTATTTATTTTAGTATGATGAAAACTCAGCATTTGCAATGTTCAGTGTGATTCTCTTCTGCAATGCTAAGAAGACGACATACAAACTGGAATTCAGTTGTCTAAACACAGATATAGTGCTGCCATTTAGATACCTTCTGGTATTGCACTTGACCTCCACATGCTCCATCAGAAGTGTAAAATATTCTACTTGTTTATGACATAACTGCCACCACTATCCAAATATCTCCAATTCTCTAGGCCAGCTCAGGTGGCACTACTTACCCATCTATATGCAAATGAGTCCTAACAATACTGAGCCCAGTTGTGACCAGACGACAGCTGGATTTAACTCCATTCACCGCAACTGGCCACCCAGCCAGTTTTTTACCTAGCAAAGTGTAAATCTCAAGCAACGAGCAGCCAGTTTCCCCAGGAGAATGCTGTAGGAAACGGTGCCAAAAGCTTTACTAAAGCTTAGGTAGACAAAATCTGCTGCCTCTCCTTCATCCACTAAGTGGATCCTGCTACCTTTTTGGGGGCAGAAGTCCTAATTCCTATGTGACTGTTGTCTGGTGCTTCGGTGGTTTCTAAGGCACTGATGACCCTTACGTCTTTGCTGCTGTGTGGACCTCCATCCCCTCTCTCCACTGACATGGCTCGGGTGCTATGTGCATTAGTGCAGGGACATTTCCAACGTGCTCTAGTGTACTCAGGACATCGTGGAGCAGACCAGAGGACCCCATTAGCACACTGTCTGTCAAACACTGGTGTGCCACCCCCAGGCTCATCTCTAGTGAGCCTGGTTTTATCCCTTTCCAGTTTAAAGCTCTTTCAATGAGTGCTGCTAACCCCTGCACAAAGATCCTTCTCCCCTTTTGAGACAGGTGCACCGCTTCTGTCACCAGCAGGCCTGGTGTCACATAGACTAACTGATGATCAAAAAATCCAAGATTCTGCTAGTGACACCAGTCCTGGAGCCAGGTATTGATCTGCTGGGTCCTCCTGTTTCTTTCCTCATCATTCCCTGCAACTAGAAGGACAGAGGAGAACACTACTTGTGCTCTTGATCCCTTAACCAGTCATTAAAGGTTTAAACATAAGCTCTGTTAGATCTTCATATATAATAGTCATTAATGTGTTTGTATGAAATTCTTATCAATGGTCATAATTCTTTCTACTCTTTAGTTAGTGTAGCCTCATTTTTTCTTGCTTGTGCTTGGGACTGCCTTTTTGTTACAAATACATTTACTGTGCTGAATATCATATGTATACTCATGCCTAGATGGGATGGATGTGGCATCCTAGTGCATATTATTCAGTAACGATAATCAAATTAATTCTCTAATGGGAAAGGGATCCCTTTTCATATTCTACTAGGGTTAATGAGGTACATATTTAAGCTACAAAAAATATAGTTATGATTGTCTATTTTCAAAAAATGAGGTTAGAAGTGCTGCTTTGCTCTGTGTTCTCTTTTACACATCTGTAAGAAATATTCTTTTCTTTTGAAACAATCTATGTATATTCATAACCCTATTCTTTCTACTAAAATTCTTCTATGTAATTCATTACAAACAATGAAAAAGGTGCCAAATCTCTGGACATTCCGTCTTTCACAAGTTCTTCCAAGAATATCTATCTGATGTTGTCTGTAATCCCACAGAAGAAATCTCTTACTGGTTTGCTCAGTACTGGTTTGACAACTTCTCCCAACCTCCCAAGAACATTTTTCCAATCAGAGGAAATGATGGTGTGTTTCACATTATACAAACAATGCAAACATATGGTGACATTTTATCAATAACTATTTTGTTTATAAACAACAGCTTATAGCAAACTCCATCTGCCAAAGTCACAATGTAGTCACTGCTTCTAGCAAACATCAGAAATGCATTGTCTGTATGGATGTTTATGCTCATATTATCTTAGGGAAAACAGTTGCTTTTCTGGAACATTAAACTGCATTTTTATACTTTTTTCCTGACAGTAGGACAAAATGGAAAACAAGTACAATGAACCACCTCAAACTCGTCTGAAATACTGAATCTGCCACTATTTACCAACTAGTCTGCACTGTATAACAGCTATAGCATATGATTTATAAATATTACATTCTGAGGATTATTCTGTTAGCCCAACAAAGCTGAAGAGCTGAGCTATACATTCTCATGTTTGTTCATTTCTTGAGAATTTTGACTTCTGATATCATTAATCAATACAGCATTAGCATCAGGGCTCCAGAAGAAAGGAAACTGCAAACAGCAACTATTTGCAGTTCAATTTGCTTACCCTAAAGAATAGATATTGTACCACCTATAAAAAGGCAATTGCTTTCTTTGCCTGACAGTGCTGCAAAAGGCTGCTGAGCTTTTTTTCCCTTAGAAGTGAAGAGCCCTGTACAACCCAACTTCTCATAATGAGTGAATCAAGAAAAAATTATGATGTCTCAAAACGTTACCTGTCTCAGAGGTAAGTGCTGATTTTCAGAATCGAGATTGATTTTTTTCTTTAGAATAGTAAATCTCACATTAATTTATTTCACTAGAAAGGCAGACAACAAAGGCAAATGAAGCCCTACTGTGAACATCCTCAAGTCTCTGCTTTCTGTTTCTTGTTGGTAACTTGAATTGCTCATTTATCTTCTCCTACCTCTCATTTGGAAAAAAAAATATGCGAAAGAAGGTGAGACAGCAAGCTAGTCCAACAGTATGTAATTTCTACGGGGCAACTAAGAAAACAACATCTTTCCTCATGAATTCTTGAGTAAAATTCAAGGAAGGAGCAGAATTAAATCCCAGAGGTTTCCAAATGCATTCTGCATATACAGGTATGCTTCTCAGGGCAGCTAATTTGTATTAATCCTCTCTGCACTGTGAACTCACTGAAAAGAGTTACTTTTTGAGTGGAGCCTACGGAAAGGAGCAAGGCTCAAGTTTTTGCTCCAGATTCTGCTATTGGGCTTGTGACCTCTTGGGCTCTTGCACAAGTAACTGAAAGCACAGCTCCCAGAGCAAGTTTTTTATGCCCATGTTACTGCCAGTACCATTTGAGGAATTTGAAAAGAAATAATAAGAATGTAATAGTCAAAACTGCAGTCAGCCCACCAGGAGAAGTAACAGCTATGGCGTGACGGAGATTTATCTGAAGAATAAGCCTTTGTCCTCACACCATTTTTCACCATCCTGGTTTTCAAGTAAGTCAAACTGGTATATGGCAGAAAAAAAAAAAAGTGAAATAGGCAACTGGCAACTTTGAGAAAATAAAGATCAATCCTTTTTGATGGCAAAGCCATTTTCACTACGTTACAAAGAACTATACCAGTAAACAAGATGAAAGCATTTACTTTAAACTGAATGTGGCAGCTGAAAAAACATTTGGGCTTTGGAAAACGTATTTTTAATGATCAATCAAGCAAATATCAGGGATGCTGGGATATATCATTGCCTTACAACAAAGGCTGCTCTAATCTTCTCTACCCTCTACAAAATCGAAATGTTTAATACGACCCAGAATCATAGCCTGAGACAGAGAAAGCAACAGTACTCAGATTCACATCACGCTGGTTTGATGCAAATGGAGTGAGTACTCCAGGGCAGGGGAGATCTGTCCCCACCAGGGGCTCTGTCCTGACACGCAGCCTATCCTGCTGCAGCTTCTTTGGTGGGCAAAAGCATGCTTTACCACGTTGCTGCTCAGGTAAATGGACTAGAGCCGATGAAAACATTAAAGCGTTTGTGGCATTTTCCTATGACACACAAGTTGCCTCACATTTTCATGGAAAAGTTCTCTCTGACATGGTTGGCATGTAAACATTTTCCAGTGGGGTTTCCATGGAAACAGGTAGAAGTGTGCGCATGTGTGTGTGTGCGTGTGTGTGCATGTGCATGTGTGCGCGCATGTGTGTAGGTGGGAGGAAAAGGTGTTATCTTCAGATTGGAAGCTATTTTTAGGAAAGCCACAGGTTAAAACGACTATGACTGAACATACTTAATCAAATGCTTGTTAAGAAGGTGGCAGCAGGGGGGGAGGAGGGGGAAGGAGGAGGAACGGAGACAATTGGGCTTCTCAGGAGGATCATTTCTCTGAAGGGCACCCTAGAAAACATTTAATGAGATAGTCAGTGTCCTTTTAGTCTTCTTTCATTTTCTCATACACGCTAGGTGCCACTCTACAAAGTTTTATATAACAGTCTTTCTTCTCCTTTGTGGCAACCTGCTAAAGGTTAAGAGACAGAATGCCATAAGTAGAACAAAATCCCTGAGGAAGATGCAATATCCAGCAGGAGGCAAAGCAATTTCTGTCTGCAAATGAAGCAGGAACGTCTTACAGACCGTATGGTAGGAGGAGGTATTGTTCCCTGCTATGCTGGTTAGGGACTGGGAAGGAGATCACAGCCGTCTGTCCTTCTTAGCTGAGGAGCCCCATTTTATCAAAGTGTAAGAGACCTGCTGCTTACAGTGGGAGTGGGATTATATGAGTCTTACTGTCGGGGCCAGCAAGAGGACAGCTAAGGTGCCCTGGAGGAGAGCAGAGGTAAGGGCCTGGGAAAAAGGGAAAAGCAAGAAAGTAGAGTTTGGCAAAGACAAACGAAGAAATTAAAAGAAAAAAAAAAAGATCAGGAAATAAAGGAAAAAAGGTTAAATTCACCTAGTTCCTGAAACCTTGTGAAAGCCATTAACTGACAGTGCTCTTGACTTTGTCTTGTGTAGTGTTTCAGTTTTGAGCAATTGAAAAAAAAAGGAAAGAAAAAGAGTACAGAAAAAATATGAAGATGACAAAAAAAAACCAACCCTAAAGAAACCAGGAGAGGTTTAAGGAAAACTAAATCATGGCACTGGAAGAATTATGCTTTTTAAAAAAGAAGTTGAATTTACCAATATATAAAATCCTGACTCTACATTACTTTCTGTTGCATCAGGAAAAAGACCTCAAAAATTCAAGCCACCAGACTGAATTTTACTCATGTAACAGAAGCAAACAGTGTTCTCACTGTAAAATGAAGAATACTTGTTCACAAAAAGATGAAAATTCAAGAGCTTTTGTAGGTCAAGGGTGAGCTATAATGAGTTTGTTCTTGTCACTCAGCTTTAATGAGCGAGTTTCTGAAAGAGAAGTAGAACCTATTGATGATAATTGGCTGACATACTACCCTGTGCCTTCACCATGACTTCCCTGAACAGAGCTGTGCTTAGAACTGATACCATTGTCTTTGAAGATACACTATTTCCTAGGGGTACATACTGTCTGCATAAAGTTTGAAAAAGCAAGAAAGAAGGCTTGGCAGGGCAACGACCAAGTTCCCTTCCTCAAATTCTAATCTTCTTCAAAGAAAAAGGTCCCATGAATGCTGTGTGTGATTCTGTCACTGCCTACACTTCTGTAAGTCAAGAGTAATCCTGTTGGTGTCCATGAAGTTCAATATACAAAGCAGAAGGAAACTGAATAACGCAGTGTTAGCTTCAGAGTGATGCCACAGCTTGGGAAGGAGTATCAGGACACTGTGCACAAAAACCTAGGCAACACACAGAGGAAGGATCCCCGTACCGTACAGAGTAGGCAGAGAACCTCAAAGTGAAGTATGGTCCTAAGTTATCACAGAGACCTACTTATTTGTTACATGGATGAGCAGACTACTTTTATTACAACTTTTCAAAAATTCCAATATAAGCTTTTAAATTACAAAATAGGTTCCAGGTTATCAATAACTGAAGCAGCCTGGGATAGCAGCAGCTGTCAGGTTATCACTGGAAGAAGACAAAATTAGAAAGACAACTGGGGAGGAAGCCAGCATGGGCCATTTCAAAACGTTATTAGGGGATTGCTATTTTTTATTGTGACAGCTGACACCCAAAATCCTTCCTTTCAGACCGATGGAGCTAAACCTGCAGAATCACTCCTCCATCAGTTTACAAACCTCCCTGCTTGCTCCATCTTGTCACTTGGGTAGGGATAAATAATGTATCCCACCTCTGATACAGCACAATAGTTTTTCAGAATGTCCTAGTACTTGCTGAAATTAACATAAAAGTTCCAAACGCTGCCTCACTGAAAGTTTAAAATGTCTAAAGGGAGATGAGAGGAAGACATTGCTGAGTAATGTACTCTTGAAATAATTTTCCCTTCTTACCCTGCAGTTGCTTGAAATTGAAACCATTGTCTTGAATGATGAGGCTGCTTGACCTTGCAGCTTTCTGAACAAGCTTAGAAACTGCTTCATTACAATGCAAAATGATAGCATATGGACATTGCTGTAAGATGTGATTGCTTAAGATTGCTTTTCCTTCATTGTTTTCACTGAAAAATCTCAGTGGAAAAAATCTTACAAAGCAAGACCAATTTCCTTCTTAAGCTACTGAACTCTATTAGAGTCTATTAGAGTTTTCATATATCCCACAGACTGATTTATGTACAGCCTAACAGGTTACACCAGGCTACATCATCCCTTATTGACCTTTGAGAACAGAAACCTAAAAGCTGCTCTTCTTTGGATTTCGTTTTGGTTTTTTTTGCTGAATTTAAAAAATAGTCTAAAGACATATTTCACTGCAGCAGTGAGGTTGGACTCTCAGAACACGATCCAAATGGATCTGAAAATTGATCTCTCTTTACCTTAAAATGTTGCATGTTGAAGTCTGGTGCTGAGATTTTTTTATTACATTGATTTTACTCATCTCATTTACCTAAGATTAAAGCTTTGTTGGGCTGACAAGGATGTTTAAGTGACATGTCAGCCTGAACATTACTGACCATTCAGGATATCAAAAACTGCCCATCTCAGGATCCTTGATTCTGATTCTCAATTTCTACTCCCAGAGACCAAAATTACCTGGAAAAAGTGAAGAATTAAAGCTATCTGCCAATATTTGGTGCACTAGCACACCAGCTTGCCAGCATCACCTTGTCATTTCTCCACCTCCAGCTATTTAAAGCAAACAGAATCTTTCCCCAAAGATTCAGCCTACTACATATTGAAGTGTTTTTTCCCAGCCTTCCAGCAAAATTAGGATACCCTCTCCCTGTTATAAGTATGTTCCCGTATAAATTATGCTCCTTGTGAGTGATAATTGTGTTTAAGAAGCAGCCAACAGACATAAAAACACTCTGTTACTTGTACACAGCTTAGAACTTATCCTGTGGCTTGCAGAACCTTTCAAGGAAAGCATTTCACCTATAGTGATATTGCCAAGGTCGTGAAGAAGGCAAGATGACCTCTAACTTGGACTAAAAATTTTGTTAAGTGATAAATAAGTGAAAGCAACTAAAATATCAAACCCTAAAACTGGAACCATTCAAAACAAAACATGTCCTTTGCCTTTTTTTACATGATTTTGCTATATGCAAGTGCAACACAGCTCATTCCACTTTTAATAAGGGGAAGCTCATGTTGTAGTATAGACCACTGCTCAGCCCCCTCTTGCAGTATCTTTCTTCTGTCACTACAGCCCAAGGAGAAAGCTAAGAATTAAAACGTACATATAAAACCATTACAAGAACTTTTGTGTCACGGCTAATTTTTAAAAAGACTTTTTCTCTCTACGCAGGTTTCACTCTCTTGGTCTAAAATCCCAGTGCCCAAGTTTAGTAAAACCAATTCACCATCATTTTTCCACTTGTTTGTCTCCTTGGGATGCAGGTGGTATTAATAAAATTTGAAAAAAAAAATTAAGGACATTAAAAAAGGCTTGGCAGGGCAAAATTTTTAAGTCAGCTACTTTTGAGAATTACAACTCATTTAAAAAAGAAGCTAGCTCAACGAATAGCTATTTCAGTAGTCATTATGCAAGTTAGACACAGTTATGCAATTACTTATTATCTACAAAAGGTATATGTTAAAAAAATATTAAGTGTTTAATTACTTCTTTTCATATTTTAATCATATACAATAACAGTCATAGAAACACTAGTATATTATTCAGCTTAATTTGTTATTTGTCTCATGATAACAGAAGGCAGGATGGAGAAGAAGTTTTTGTACAGCTCCTCTTTTATAACTACTTTTAACTATTCCATGAAGCACAACATGACAGGCTACCCTCTGAAGAGAACAGGTTTTGTGCAATGTGATGATAACCAGACAAGCAATTTCCATTAGCTATATTTAGGGCTGGGAACATCTTATCTGATAAGTAAAAATGCATTCCCTAAAAGAATACATTCCAGATTACCATCTTACCTTACAATGAAGGGCAGGGGCACAGAAAAGCTTTTATATATGGCAAACCATGCATTGGGTTCAGTTGTAGATGAGGATTAAATATATTTTAGACAGTTTATTTTAACAACTTTTTGCTATTAAGATGTATACTTTCAGTGAAAAGCACAATCAAGCATGCAACGTATTTAGCAGTATAAAAATAAAAAGTAAAAAATAATAAAAAAGTCATTAACCTCTTCTTCAACGTTATGGGCGATTCCATTCTGCACTGGTCCTGAATCACTTGGTGGTGTTACTGCAACTTCAACTTTTGCACTTTTTTCTGTGGCATCCATAAATAAGAGTGGGAAAACAACAGAACAGAATATTATATATTAAGTAACAAATCTATAACTGAAACTGCTGCCATATATTCAGTCTGTGTACATCATAAAATACTGAAGGTGGACCAACATCTACCTTTAAAAGAGAGAGACAAAAATTTTATCTTCCATTTGACTAATACACATTCTGAATAAAATTCTTATGAGTGGTGAGCTTATATTTGAAGAAGCCATTCTATTGGTACTCACATTCTAGAAAAATTTACATTCTTTGCAATATTCAGTGCTCTTTGTTTATGCTAAACTCACTGAGCTTTATACTTCAGGTAAAAAGTGACATATAGCGTTCTCCCCAGACATTACAGAATGCAACATGCTGCACTTACAGGTGACGGGATATATTCAACAACATATTTAAAACACACTAACCCCTGCAATAAGTCAAGTTACTTCCAAGATGTAATCATACTCTTTCTCATGCAAAAATGTGGGAAAAGAGCAAATGGCTGGTCTAACAACATCCAATAACAGAAGATGATCTTTAAAACAGAATCCTGTAGTTTTTGTGCTAAACTTTTACAGGAATTAAAGGGATAAAATTGGGTCTTTGGTTTCTGATGCCAAATTTGTTCAAATGTATTCTTACTTTGACTATCTTATAATTCTCTGAACAGTAATTATCTCTTTAAGTATGTACTAGATAAAAATGTCAATGGCCAAAAATCCCTCGGACATTATAAAGTTATGGGGAATAGCAATACGAAATGTCTAACTCGAGTTCAACATGCCTTATGGTATGCTCCTGTGCACAGAAGTAAATACAGCTGTCTAGTTACATTACTGCTATCCTGAGATTCTTCTAAATTAAAAATCTGAGATCACAGCCACAGCGGAGTGCCAGACTATCTGTAATTATTTCAGTGCATGTGTGCTGTCTCTTAACCCCACAGCCAGCATTATGGTTTATTAACAGAGTGTCCCATCCAACTGCTTGATTCTGGAAGCAAGTAGTATCTAAACATAGCACAAGGTCAGTAAAAATGTCAACTGACAAAATGATTCAGCTTTTATCAGATACATTTGCATCTGGTTTTCTAAAGCCAAGAGCATGCTGAGGTAAAGTAGAGAAAACAGGACATAGTACAGATTTTCTTTTAGTATAGGAGCTTCTCAACTAGAATACAAATTCTCACCCTTAATGGAAAACCATAGTAAGCTTATTTTGCAGAATTAGCATAGATGGGCCTAAATGATGCTCAGCAAGTAGTAGACAGACAAGTCAAATCTTCAATAAGAAGGTTGTTCCTTTTTGTGACAAGGGTGATATAACATAAAACACTTATTCTCCTAGAGCAGCTCAATAAATTAATGTAATTTTCACATATAAAAAGTGAGAAAATTTTGTCTCTCTATTTCTGTCACTTCAACACATACCCAAAATCAGCATTGTTTTTTTTTCTTTTCAACCATGTCAGGAGGCTTTCTAACTGCCTTAACTGACTTCCTCTTCTTGACTTAACTCTTGTCCTGTTTGTAAGTTTCATACTCTTTTGTATAGGCAATCAGCACGTTTTTACTAAGAAACCATAAATGAAGTAGAAGGAGAAATGAATCCCTAAGGATTTTCAAGCAAAATAAAACAGTGAAAACGGCCCTCAGTAGCAGGTAATAAATCTGTACTGCTGCACTCACCATGATTAGCAGCTCCATTCTGCCTTTCACTGTCTTCCACCTGGCACTTCTTTTTGGCGATCTTATGCAGAATTGAGGCCCTTTCCTTGAACCTTCCTAAAAGAAAGTATTGTCATTATTAAAATATAGCCATTTAGAGATGCAAAGTTTCTTTGCCATAGCTGTGGCTCCATAAATCAGTGCTGATAATCCATTTCCATCCCTCCTCAAACAGCAAACGTGTTACTAAACACTATCTGATGTCCTCATATATACTTTTTTTTTCTTTTTAGTGGAAATAAAAGTCTGGGGTTTTTTCTATTCTGAGAAACCAGCAACAAATTGAACAAGAAATTAAAAACAAAAGCTGCTATTTTTCTTCAGAAGCAGCCAGCAAAGTTCCACATATATAAGTTCTGGTGTAGGATTTCAGCCTAAACAGAAGATGAATGCAGATGAATAAAGATATTATAAACAAACACAAACAGTTTCAGATCTCAGTTAGTAGTAAAGTAACACAGAATTTCAGATGAACCCACAAATTGCATCATGGTGACTGTGATCAAGTACGTCACCTTGCACTCAGCTATGTGCCCGTGACTTCTACAGATACTTCAGAAGAAGAAATCTCCCGAATACACGATTTTCATCCCAGTTTATTGAAGGTAAATTTTTCTTGTCAACCTGCCAGGTGTCTTTTGTCTCCTATGAAGTTAACCATGCAGCTCATTACCTGGACAGTCTCCAGGACAACTCACTCCTGTCACTCTTTATTGATCACTGAGTCCAAATGACACATTCAAACTAAGCAATGCCAAAGACGGCAAATATTAAGTGAAATTAATTTACTCCTTCCTCTACATTGGTTAATCTTTCTATTTGGACAGCTTATAACAGTCTATGTTGGGTAGAAAGATGATATATCTGCCTTTCTTTATTGTTACCCTTATTGCTATTGCTCTTTAAGTATTTTTTTATCTCTTTTAAAAGAAAACTGGTGACTATAGTACAGTACACTTCTAATGAAGAACACTATTACTACACAGGTCCTGTGACTGTTTTAATTCTTCATCTTCATTAAAAAAAAAAACAAATCCATTGGAAACTGTCGGTGTCCCTGCAGCAAAAACAGTGCAGGCTTAAGATCCAAAGATATTTCAATGGAATCACATAATTGATTAACAGAGGCAAGTAACTGCAAGAAGTAATGAATGAATTCAGTTAGTTGGATAGCAGTCACTGTTTCCAACCTAAAATAAAAGACACAGAAGAATACATCATTAGTCAAGAAAGAAGTCCTCTCTTCCCATCTCAGAAACAGAAGCTTCAAACCTCTCTACCAACAGTTTTGTATGTATGTTAAGAAGCATATGCACAGTCCTCAGCAGCTAGCAGCTACCCTTTGCTGGGAAGTGGAGTTAATTTATCAACAACAAATCACTTGGAAAGTAATAAAAATACCACAAAGATTTAATAAGCAGTATTGTCCTTTCGGCAGCCTCTATCTTTTCAGAAACACATCATGCTTCAAAAAAATAATCCATTCACAGTATATTGCAAAGGTTATCTTTTTTGGTACATGGAACCTAGAATAAAATTGCCTGCAGAAGAGTACCTAAGTGTAGAACACAACCATAAATAATAAGCCATCTCATCATTTCAATGCACATCATTAGTGGCAGAGATTTTAGTTAGAAGGTGAAGAAGAAACAAAGAGTTAAAGAAAGAAAGACAGAGAGAAAGGGAATTGCTTGGGATATCACATAAGAGAAAGAAAAAAACACAGGAAAAAATGCAAATCATAATTCCAAATATTTTAAGCAGAAATGCTAAGAGTCAAGTCTGTTCCTAACTTCTTTTGAAACACCACGGGCATTTAGAAAGTGCTTATCTAGAAGTATGTGTAGATACTGAAAGATGCCTGCATAATTTTCATACAACGTGTATGTCAGTTTGCTAAAACATGTCTTTGGGCTTCAGACTCCAACTTGGCTTCATACGTTCGAGAATTTGGCGTGTGATGCCCCAAATGCACAAGTGCATTTTTTTATAAGTGATGCAAATGATGCAACTGAGACATTTTCTAAGAAATATCCGTGGAACCATCCGTGTCTCCTCCTTCTCCACAACGGTGTAGGACCTTCTAATTTAGGTTCAATTTAAAAAGTTTAATTAAAGTGATACAGAATTCTACAAGGATACTCTAGTCTTTTGTTTGAGATTGTTTAAAATTGTTTAGGGTTTTTAACAGAGGAACTTGAACAATTATTAAACTGAAAAGATGATGTCTCCACAGAGATTCACACTGTCTTAGATTAGCTTAGCTGAAGTTGTCTTTAATTTTTCTCATATTTCCAAAAGCCTCCTCCCATCTTTAGGAAGAATTTCTTACACTGACTTTTAACATTGTAAGTTACACTGCTTCATTCAGGAGATCGTTCCACTGTTTTAAGTCACTGACATGGAAACTAACCTCAGCATTTGAAATGGAAAGTATATTTTGGGTTACTTTTATTTCTAAGTACATGCATGGTTCAGCTTACATTGTTTTACAACATTACCTTCCATTTGATTCAGTCACTGTAGACAACAAACAGTGTGGGGAAATGATTAAAAGACATAATACCAACTCTCAGAAGCATGAAACTGAGGAAAGCAGTAGTACTAGCCTGCACAAAGACAGCGAGATGTAAAAAGACAGCAGAGCTATGCCTCCTCCCTCCCTTTCCCTGCCTTTTCCTCCTTCAAACCAAATCTAAACTTGCTCAGTGAAGGGGAATCACAGAGCCACCAGGAAAAAGGACCAGATAAGGATATTTCGAAGTAATTCAAATTTACAGAAAGCCCCAAATGCTTTATGTTAGACACAGATCTTCTCTCATGCCCTTTTTCTCATCTTTAGGTCGGGTTACTAAAACAATCCACAGGAATTTTATGTTACTGTTTTTATTTCTAGGAGAAGGTAGGACCTTATGTTTCCTTTCAACAGCTCTGTGTACTATGGGTTTGACTACCCAAAAGCAATTTTCAGACCATCTGGCACCAGGAGAGCTTAGGTGAACGTAAACACTTGATTCCACAGACCCAAAATAGGATAGATTGTTATCGAAAATTCTTAATTAATCTAGATTCACTGAACTCAGATTTTGCAGCTCATTTTAGTTTACAAAGGATGGTGTAGAAGGAACAGGAGATCAAGGACAGGTGATTAGGAAAGAAGGTAGCTTAAATCTGAATTGGTTTTAATTGAATATATGCAAACAAATCAGTATTGTATAATATAGATATGATTTGATCTGCCTTAGTATCTCCAGCTGGCATCAGTTGGCAGAGATTTTCCTTCTGATGCAGGATATATTAAAAAGCCGATCCTTTGACTACAATCTGAATTGCAGACTACAGATTCCTTGGGTCAGAAAATCCTTTGATATGATAGGAGAATAGTTTATCTTCAGAAATTCACTTACTGAAAAGATTCAAGACTACTATTTCTCTAATTTTTGGTCTCTGATCAAATGCAAACTATTACATCTATGCAGCTACAGCCAAACTTTCACAAATCTGAAGACAACAACTCTCTGGCTGTTGAGCAACCTGAACTGTACCTGAACTGTACTGAGTCCTGCTTGTGGCCCTGCTAGTGGCCTGCTAGTTCAGGGTTGTGGCCCTGCTAGTGGGTCACAACTGACCAATTCCAGAAATCCACCTCACGTGCTTTCTCTTTTAGCTTTAAAATCCCACAGAAGCATCAAATGAAAATACATGCAGTTTTGTCATGTTGTAGGCTGTTGGTGGAGGTTACTTGACAGCACAAGGTTACTGTGAGGTTCTCTTCCCATCTGGTAGGGTATATTTTCTCTTCCAGTTGGGCCTGATTAATCTGCAATTAATTTAAATTCACTTTCAGACCAAATAGGAGCAAACAAAACAATGGAGATGAGTTTCTAAGACCAGTACCACATTGGCCCTCTGGCCATTAGGCTATATCTGACTGTGTATTGCGACCTAACCATTACTTTTTGACTCTGATTGCTCTCATGCAGCACCAAGGATATGTGTGCCCCTGCTTCACTGCAGGACTGAAAGATTTGCTGCCTTTTCCACTCAGGGTTTGAGGGCCTGGAGATAAGGATGTATTATACTAGAAAAAAAATCCATGAATTTGTAACTGGGTTTACATATTCCCGTGACTAAATTTCTGTGCAAAATGTACAAAAAGGTCAGTCAAAAAAGAAGAGAAAGAGGTAAACGGATTATGCAAATAAGTGTGGTACCAAGTGAAAATCCAAACAGAAAGTTCAAAATATAACACACTTTGATCTAAATACAGCTTTTGGGATACGCTATTCATTACGTGCTTAGTGAAAGGCATGTGAAAACAATGATGACAGTTGTAATTGAGAAGGTAAACTGTATCATAGACTCCTGTCAGTGTCAATACTCCTGGAGACAAGGAGCTTCCTTTCTTATTGTTGCTACTGGATTTTTGCTGTTGCTATAGTCCTGGATTATTTATTCATGAGGAGTGCTTTCTGAGATGACACAATATTAACAGCATTACTTCAGCACAGGCACAGTATTAATATATACATATATTGTATATATCACACTTGCATGGGTATATTTCCACAAATAGCTACATCTAACTGTCAATAGAGTATGATTATCAGAAGGCTACTAATGCAGTGACTATTTTTGAAGTGGTAGGCTTAATACTTCAGCATAAAAAAGAAAAACCTTAATTTAGCCAACTCTAGGCTACAATGAGAAATGACCTTTGCATCTTGATTGTCCTGAAGACTGGGATGAGACATACCGCAAAAGTTTTCGCTCTGGTAGCTGTATCTGCATGGCCTGGGTTAACGACTCATTTCAGGTGCTTTGGAGGTGTATTTAAACAACACAGACAGCACTGTTTGCCTGGTAAGATCTCTTTTCAGACATCTTTTCTTATATCGGTGCCACCCCTGTGATTCAGGTGGTGAGTGTGGGCAATGGAGGGTGGTGTGGCAAAACTGTCCTGTCCCATGAGCTCACGCCGGCTACAGAAGAAACCAGCATCTTCCATCATCAGGTACAAAGGTGGAAGGAACCCTCCTGTATAGCCAGCCCCAGAGTAGTACCATTATATTTGAGTATCAACAGCAGATACAGAAAGTGGGAAATAGAAGTTACCGCTTTTCACCCTGACCCCCCCACCTCCTGCGCCCTGAAGAAATGACCGTGAGTAAGTCATACAGCGAAGGTTTTCTTAAAACCTTTCTAACATCAAGGTTAATCTAAATTAGAAAACAACTGTGTTTTTGAAAACAGAGAATTAAGCTATTTGTCTTATATTCCCAGCATCAAAAATAAGTCGGAACAGGCTGATAACTGTTCTACAGGCCTCAAGTTTATCTCCATTCTCAAACACGCCACTAATTACTAAACCAAACATCAATGAAACCATCTGTCTGGCATTATAATCAGAGAACTGGACAAGAGGCCTTGATCCTACAGACAATCAGATCTCAGCTCAGAGAAACTTCCAAATTATAGAAATGCTGACCGCACTAGGACTGAAATCACACACTGGAAATTTAGTACACAGTTAACTGCTTTCCTGCAACACTTTTGAATCAGCAGAAAAATTTCCCAAGATTTCACTGAGCCCTGATTTGGGCTCTAATTACTTCCTTCTTGTGCTGCTAGAATCAGGATTTTAAATTGCACAATTTTCGCATTGCAATTAAGCACACACTTAGCACTCCAGGAATAGTCCTGCCTAGTTTCTAAAGTTTATTCATTAGTTTTGAATAATACAGTAAACTGAAGTCAATTACTAATTGTTCTCAAACTGAGTGACTTGAACACCCATAAGTTAATTCATCTTCTTGAATGCATTGTAAAGCATGGCATAAAATAAGGATCTACAGTCTATGTTATACTGTGCCATATAATTTATAAGTGTAGTTTTGCATGTATGTTCTTTAATAAAAGCATTCCACTGTATTTTCATATCTGAAATAGCAAAACTGAAATGCTGAAAACAAAAGCCTCAAAAAAGAGCCATAACTGATCACGGCGTCAATATAGACATGCAAAAAAGGAGTTACTCAAAAATGGAGAAACTGAAAATAGGACTAAGAAAAATGAAGGAAAAAGTAAACACAAAAAAGGCGCTTATAAAGGGCTTCAAAAAAAGCTGATACAAACAATTCTAAAATATTTCTTACCTTCTTCAGTCATTGTGTCATAATATTTTAGGTTTCCATATGATCCAAGCTCTACAACATCACAGTAAAAGACACAAAGATAAGGAACCAGCAGACATTTGCATGTGCTTCATAAACTCAAACAGTGATTACGCAAAAATTCTGCAGGATAGTGAAAAACGGATTACAGCAATGGCAGTGCCTTCCCCCTCCTGATATTTCAAAAGTCACTAGCTTTAGATAAGTAAATTGCTAAAGTGAGATGTAGGAGTAAGCACTGAAACCTAAAATTCAGCCTTTTCAAGGCGATTGCCTGTTCGGTGCCTCTACATTTGGGAAAACATAATAAACCTTGACAATACCTAGTCAACAGGAGCTTTGGAAACTAAAGTCTTTTAACATGGCCCAGGTCAGACATTCAAATACTTACACAAACAAATTAAACAAAAAAAATCTCAAAGCAGGTAATCTAAGAAACTGTTCATAATGCTGTCCCGCAAGCATCATTTTGATACCAGTCCTGGTGCTGACTTGCTTTAGACGGGTTACTTAATTTAAGCACTCTCTTGTCACTTGTGAAATCAGCAAAAAGTATTTACTCACTTCATCAGCTGTATGAAACATAAATTAATTAAATAATTAAACAGAGCTGAATATATTGCATTACTATTTTCAAGCAGGAGAGAGAAAAGAACGGAATACAGAGATCTCCAGATCTTTAGGGCTACTATTATTCTTCCGTGTGATACAATCTTGCATGAAATTACCTTTTTTTCCTCCCAGTATTGCTTTAGGCTTCATTTCTTGAAGTAATTTTTTCTTAAAGTTTAGCATAGATGTAAATATATATAAAAATATGTAATATGTAAAAATATAATATAAAATTTAATTTAAATA
>JAHREE010000067.1:1039936-1112433 GCA_033628505.1 Tringa tobata
ATTTAATTTAAATATAAATACAATTTCTATATATAAATACAATGATTAGTATAGACAGAGAAAAATTAAGCACAAAGAGGAATTTTTAAATAATTTCTCTGAGGAATTTGTGGATGTTTTCACTCATTATTTTTATGTAAAGTTTTACAACTGAGCATTCGAGCATCCAACCTTTGATCAAGTGTAATCATTAAAAAGTGGATACTTAGCAGTTTGGTAGTGCTGGGTTTTTTGGAAAGACTCTCTCTTCATGTTTATGAAACAGCTTAAGCAATTAAATGTACAAATACTCTCCAATTATTTTGTTTTTAGCTGATGCACCTCATGATCTTTCAACATTTTTCCACACAGGTGAATTTCAATAGAGGTCTAGCTATTAGTTTTTAATTGTAAAATTCTGTAATGATATTCAAATCTGATACTTTCAAAGATGTTTTTTTAAAATTCTATTTGCAGATACTCGAATCTGCCACATGAACATTTTTTACATCATTTGCAGAGGCAGAGAAAGCTTGATGCCTTGTAATTAAAAAATACAGGATATTACCAGTGTTAGATTTTAAAAATAATTATGATTGGATTGTAATTATTTTTTCATAGACATACTTTATCAAAACCAGTTACAAATATTGTCATACTCTTGCTCATACAATGCAGTGTCTTACTTGAACATAAGTATGCCCAGCAGAATATGACTTTAAGTTTCTGTTAAAGGAAAGACATCATTTAAAGACAGAATTTAATAAATTGTTTTATAATGATACACAATGCATATACTGTTTTGTAAAAATGTTCATAGTGTTGCAACGTAATCTTTGTATCTGCTTTTACATAAAAGAAGCTACCATCTTGATTTTAGTCCTAAAGATCTAATTCCTCTCCTGGGAAGAGCTCCCAATAACTTTAATATGGACTTCCCTGCAATACAGCATTTGGGACTACATGTGCTCTTTAACTGAGGCTCAGTACCTCCAGACTCGACAGCCAGGACCTTTGCTTAAACTTATTCTCACCAGTCTCTGCCCTGATGTGCCTGGGGTCCACTTTGCTAGAATCTGGGGTGAGGCATCTACTGGAGGATGAGGACAGTAGTGGGAAACAGATGCTAAAAGGACTCCAAGAGCAATCAGAGAAATGGAAGTACATGCAGGAGATGACACTGACACAGAGGGGCTGTATAAACTCATGGACAAAAAAGAGTACGAATGGGAGCGCAGAAGGACAAAGCTGAGGAGAAGATGAAGGTTGTACCGCAGCAACAAACTTAAAAATTAACAGAATGATAGCATGAGGCCTCTGACTTAGTGGATGAAGCGGAACAGTTTTCAGAAGAAGCCAAAACCAATGGTGAATTATGCCAAATCTCCAGAAGAAATAAAAGCAGCGGCGGAAAGGCATACTGGCAATCCAGCTCAGATCTATTTGCTTCCCATCTGAAGTGAGAGACACAAGACAAACAGGAAAGAAAAAAGGAGACTCTGACCTTACAGACACCAAAGAGAAAAGAAACAAGGAGATGCATGAGAGTGCACGATGCTCATGACAATAATGTTCTGGGCACTTCAGCAATTCAACATGCCGAGGATTAAACTAGGTTAATTCTTGCAGTTAGCAAAATTATTTCCAGGAAAGCTCTAATCTTGCTAGTCAGATTATGTTCCTGAAAGCTTTTATAGTCCTATACCCAGAGCGGAACATTTTATACAATCACCAGCCCACTGACTGCAATGCACAATGATGATGCCAGAAAACGTCAGCTGCACGCATTCACATGAATTATTTTGTGGAATTCAAGATTACTTAGGTCAGTGGTGCTCAGCGACATGAAAGGTCAGCCTCTATACAGTCTGCCTTAAATATATTGCACTGGCTTCTGCTTTAGAATTTGGACTAAGCCTGCTGTAGTTATTTTTGAATTTTCCTGTTACAATAACATTCTGTTCAATATGATTCTAAGTAAACTCAAAATGAATTGAAGTACTTTTAAAAAAAAAAAAGTTATTAGAAAAAGTTCTCGGATTTTAAAATAAACTGATTTTAAATGGAATTGGAAATCTGAAATACTGTGATAAAGGGTACTTGAAAAAATGCCCCAAACCCCATCATTATTAAAATTTGATAATTCCAGTTTCATGAGCATGCTACGCAGTTCCCACAGGGAGGTCACAGCAGACAGACTGGCTGACAGCCAGTACCTGCATCCCTGCTGGT
Organism: Tringa tobata; assembly: GCA_033628505.1. Lineage (NCBI taxonomy): Eukaryota > Metazoa > Chordata > Aves > Charadriiformes > Scolopacidae > Tringa > Tringa tobata. Next base: position 1,042,148 of record JAHREE010000067.1, read on the forward strand.
CGCATGAAACAAAGAGGATGCAAGGATGCGGCTTAACAGCTGATCCTCGACAGTGACAGAGTCATTGAATTAATTTGTTCCCTTCTGCATATTTTTACACCAGAAGAGAACAGAGGGTTCCTGGTAATCCCGTCTGACATTTTTGAAGTATTACAACAACATTTGCCTTATTACCTGCTGTTCTCTACTGTGTATGTAGGTGCCACACCATATCAAAGTAAACAGAAAGAATAATGGTTTTAGTCAACTGTGCTAGATTATTATTTGTTATTTCAATTACGTTTGGGACAGCCAGCAAGGACAAGTCCTGCCTGACCAACCTAGTTTCCTTCTATGATGGAGTGACAACATCAGTGGACAAGGGAAGAGCTATGGATGTCACCTATCTGGGCTTTTGTAAGGCCTTTGAAATGGCCCCCCACAAGATCCTTCGCTCTAAACTGGAGAAATACGGATTTGATGGATGGACTGTGCAGTGGATGAGGAACTGTTTGTATGGTCACATCCAGAGGGTAGTGGTCAATGGCTCAATGTCCAGATGGAGATTGGTGACAAGTGGTGTCCCTCAGGGATCCGTACTGGGACCAGTACTATTTAACAACCTCATCAATGACAGACAATGGAATCAAGTGCACCCTCAGCAAGTTTGCAGATGACACCAAGTTGAGTGGTAGAGTCAGCAGGCCTGAGGGATGGGATGCCATCCAGAGGGACCTGGACAAGCTTGAGAAGTGGGCCCATGTGAACTTCAAGGTTCAACAAGGCAAAGTCCAAGGTCCTGCACGTGGGTCAAGGCACACCTGGTTTCAAAAAAAAACCTGGGGGATAAAGGGATTGAGAGCAGCTCTGCTGAAAGGACTTGGAAGTGTTGGTGGATGAAAAGCTGGACATGAGCTGACAATGTGCACTCTCAGCCCAGAAAACCAACTGTATCTTGTGCTGCATCAGAAGAAGCATGGTCAGCTGGTTGAGGGAGGTGATTCTGCCCTTCTATTTCACTCTTGTGGGGGTGGAGTACAACACAGGAGTACAGTGGAGTACCTGGAGTACTGTGTCCAGCTCTGGGGCCCTCAGCACAGGAAAGACATGGACCTGTTGGAACAGGTCCAGAGGAGGGCCACAAAAATGATCAGAGAGATGTAACACATCTCCTATGTAGAAGGGCTGAGAGAGTTAGGGTGGTTCAGCTTGGAGAAGAGAAGCCTCTGGAGAGACCTTATTATGGCCTTTCAATACTTAGAGGGGGCTTCTAAGAAAGATGGGAATAAGCTTTTTAGTAGGATGTTACAATAGGACAAGGGATGATGATTTCAAACTAAAAGAGGGTAGATTTAAACTAGATATAAGTTTTTTTGGTGAGGGTGGAGAAACAGTGTAACAGGTTGCCCGGAGAGGTGGTAGATGCCCCATCCCTGGAAACACTCAGGGTCTGGTTGGATCGTTGCTCTCAGCAACTTGATCTAGTTGAAGATGTCCCTGCTCATTGCAGCGTGGTTGGACTACATGACTTTTAAAGGTGCTTTCCAACCCAAACTGATTCAACTATGATTCTATGAAATGACGTACCTAAGTACTCAGGTTATTATCAGTGTTCACTCACTAAGGATTGTAGATACGATCCATGGTGAAATAGTCATTTCTGCCTTTTAAGTGTAGTGCTCCACAGAAGAAGTCTGCCATAGAAGGAAAGCACAGACAATATTTCTCTTTGCTCTCCTGCTATGAAGGTCTCAGATACAGACTGCAGTTGTGCCTAGTTATGTCTGAAGTGAGTCTGTCTCGAAGTTTCTCTAAACACTCATAAGATATACATCTATTTTACAGATAGCAACTTGCATTGCTAAAGGTGTGAATGCCTTCATGAAAAATGTGAACTCTCAAAACAAAGCAATGTGTTGTGGGTTTCTTCTAAAAGCATAACATTTTCTGTTTGCATAAAAAATATATTTGTATGAAAATTCCTGTCACACTTCTCCAAGGTATTTAAACAGCTTCAAAGTTGACATATCTTTTATTCAAAACAAAACTGCTACAAAGAAATCCCTGAAGGCAATCCCTGAATTTTTAGTGCAATTCCACAGCTGCATTTACTTGACCTTCCTTGTGTTTGACTTCCACAGTTATGAAGGTGCCAAGGCATAATACTTTATCAGCATCAGTGGCAGCTTGGCTTAAAAGAATTTGTGAGGCATTCTAGAACAAGCAGATGGAGAGCATATATTTTTCCTGAGTTTTCATACCCATAAATTCAACCTACCAAAAGGTTGAATATGTAAGACATAAGGGAAAAGTGAAAAGAGAGAGTAAGGGCTCAAAATGGATAATGAAATTAAGAATGAGCATGCAGCCAAGAACTGCAACTTAAAAGCAAACAATTAATTATTAAAAAGATCGTAAACTTGAAGCTTAACCACATATTGGACACAGAAGAGAATTTTTGTGCAAGTGGTTGCACACGTAATTCTAAAAGTCAGCAAGTTCCTGACAGTCAAAGACATTAATTTGGTAATCCACCCTTCTTCTTTACATCTTTCTGATAAGACCTCTCATTTGCACTTCCTGTTGCCAGCATACTTAACAGGATCTCCTTTTTTTTTATTTAGACTTTTTAAAAAAAGGCTGAGGAGTTACGCCAAAGGACTTAGTGGAATTCATACTATAACATCAAGGAGGACTAGGTGGGCTTTCCCTACTCTTTACGGTCATTTCTTCTTGCTGTCATGGTCTTGAGAAAATTCAATTAGACGATCAAGACTCATCCATAAACAAAAAAAAGGAGGCCACTTCAAAAGGCTTCCTAGACAAATTGTAGTGGTTATTAAATCTAAACTGGAACCAAAGATTTATTTGGTTTCATCATTGATTTGGTTAGATTAGGAACAAAGAACTCTCAATGCTAGAAACTTGTGAAAGAGCTAGTGGAGATTAACATTACAAGTGTAAAATGAGCATCCTAACCCCTAGCAGATCTTCAATAAAAGATAATGGCTTTGTACATAGATTATTTGAAGCAAAACACAAAAAATCCCACCAATTTAAGGATATCAAGCGTTGTGAATTTTAACAAGGAAGAATTCTTTTGAAATAATTTTCTTTCAGTAAATCTCATCTTAATTTTGACTCCCACCAGTTATGACTCCATAAAATTCTTAACTTTCTCATAGAATACTTATATCCCATCAGGGACAGACTGGGCCTGCTGTGGGAGTTTGTATGTATTAGCACTGCAGAATGCAGAGGAGAGAAAACCAACGTTGTTTTAAAAAGCAAAATACTTTCTCCTACTGTATCCAGATAATCCAAACCATGCAAGTTATAATTAAATGTCGTACTCTACATTCTGACATTATTTTGCTATTAGAAGTTTATTGCAATTTTAACAAATTGGAGTGTGAATAGAAATATATTAAAAAAATTACATAATCATATCAGTAGAGTTCTGGGCAGCTCAAGGTAGTCACAGCACCCAAGAGCAAGATCTTCCTATTACCTCACTCTTACTGGAAGATATAAAATGAAGACTGAAAACCCACTGTTCTTACAGCCCATATTGTCTAGCAAGTACTCTTGTGGTGACAAAAGGAAATTTGTCAGAGGACCCACAGGGTTTTAATTGATACAGGTTTAAAAGCAAATATTTTTAAGGAGGTGATCAATGGCATGCTATTAACACACATACACAAAAGAGAAGAAAGTAATTTAAACGACTATTACGTGTCAGACCCTGCTTTTGGTATTTTTAGGTGATTTTTTAAATTTTGTTTTAATTTAAGAAAAGCATGAAGTTGCTTGTTCCTGAGGGCTTTGCTATCTTTTCCATCTTCTTTCACTCATAAGTTATCATTGTGCTATCTGCCACCAAACTTTTGAAGGCAGGTGCCATACATTCTTTAGAACGTAGCAACACCAAAAGACAGCTGATATGTAACAGAATTGACCCTGCCTGGATCAAACACAATTCCTGCTGACTTGGAAGAGAGTATTTACCTTTGAGGAATTTTCAAATATTTGCAAAAATGGGAATTCCACGATGTAGAAGTGACAATCTTGTCCTACTGATAATATTGGGAGCTTTACCAATGATTCTGATGGGGTTAAGGTTTCACAAAGTGAAATTTGTGGGGTACTAGACACATGCAACTCCAACTGCAGTAAATTGCAGCCGATCTGGTTTTCAGTATGTCCAAGGAGAGTAATGCAAGGGCAGCATATATTTCTTTCACTATCCAGTCATAAAATCCAACCAACCTGTGGAGGATTAAGTCATCTGTCATGTGCAAACTGTACTAACGGAAATCTTCCACTTTCAGCTTCAATAGAAAGTTCCTCATAGCTAGTACTATTCCCTGATGTGTACATGTTTATACATTATTCATGTTCTTTGTTAATATTTTTAACAAGGAAATTCAGAGTTAGGAAGAGACTTAAAATGAAGCTAATGCCATTAAGCATGGAAATACATAGTCAGGACAGCTGTACTCTGCTCTGGGATCACGCTTGTATTTAAAAATTCATGTCTTCGTTGCACACTCTGTAGGGAATCCCAAGAAGAATATGCTGTCTGAAGAACAGAGCATCACCAGGAAATATCATGGAGATGAATGAGAGACAAGAATTTTGTCTGCAGTGAGCTGCTTGGGTTAAAAGAATAAAATATGACATGCTGAAATAAACTGTTGCAAAAACTAACATTTACCACAAAACAAACCCAAGGATTAAATTTCAGATTTTCAAAAATAAATTTAAAAAAGGCATCAGAAAACTTCCACTATTTAAAATTTGCTACCTACAAAGAGCAATACTGATTTTAAAGGGAGATGTGTTCTTCAATTTTTAAGCAGCTAGAAATTCTGCCAGTGAAACTAGCAATGCCTTCTCTCTGCATTTTGGGACCATGTGAAGTTAAGCAGACCTGACATTTACTGCTGCAGAGTATGAGAGCCTTACAACAAAGAGCTACATTTTGCCATTGAACTGCCCATTCTGAGAGAAATTTGTAAGGGTTTCTCTGCACCACTAGTTATGTGTAACAAAAATATACCCAGTTTTTGATACATGTCACTAACTATAGACACTTTCTGTGGACAGGATAAAAGTGACAAGCCCACTCACCCTACGGTCATCATAGTGCAGCCACTGTCTTTAGAGAAAGCAAGACCAACATCACCAAAATATTGCAAGAATTAAGTGGTCCCTGAATGTATGCTAAATGACCCCACTCAATAAAATAATTCAGACTTCAAAACTCTGCTTCTTTGGTAGTAGATAAACGTTTATGATTGACATTTAGATATATCGGCTGAACCAAAACTTCATAATAGAATTCTCTTCATTAGCCTGATACCATTTTCTCTTTGCCAAAAGGACACATCTTTGTAGACAGCTCAGGTTCCTCAGCTGTTACAGTTTATATCTTACGTGTGCCACACGGAAGCTTCTGAATTCAGCTGCGATTCATTTTTGGCTTTGAAATCTTAAATAATAATAGAGAAACAGCTATTAAATTTCTCTCTCTCCCAGCTTTCTGACAGATATTAACAGAGCTATTTAAAGAGCCTTTTCTACCTAAATAGATCTGCCTTTAGCTGGCCATAATCCATGGTTCCACTCTGTCTATGCTGTTGCTCACTCTAGCAGTGTGGGGAGTTCTACCTACAGTTTCCAAATTCAGTTTGATGTTGGAGAAATCTGTGTAATTACTCATCTCATCTACATTAACCATGTCACATCAGGTACCTAAATTAGGAACACAATTTCTGTGGTCTCTACCATAGTTGAAAGGTAAACAAAGGGGAAAGGAGGCCTCATTGGAGAGTGATGTGCCCCATCTCTTCACTAATCTCAGGTAGTTCTTCAAAATCTTTCCCAGGAAAATGGTTTCTTCTTGCTAATGACTGTGCGGAGAATCACGCCACCGAAAGCCGAGCTAGCAATGTGCCCTTGCAGGAAAGGTGGCCAACAGCATCCTGGGCTCCATTAAGCAAAGCATTGCCAGCAGGTTGACATAGGTGATACTTTACGCAGTGCTGGAGAGACATATGTGGGTGCTGGGTCCAGTCCTGGGCTTGTCAGTACAGGATAGTCATGGACATACCAGCCCAAGTCCAGCACTGGGCCACAAAGTCCATCAAACTGGAGCATCTCTCATCTGAGGAGAGGGCTGGGAGAATGGTCAGGGAGATCTTATCCACGTGTGTAAATACCTGATGGTAGGTAGTGAAGAAGAGGGAATGGGACTCTTAGAAGGGCCCATTGACAAAGGGAGAGTCAACAGGCACAAAATAAAACCCAGAAAATTCTATCCAGACACAAGAGAACACCTTTTACTGTGATGATTGTCAAACACTTGAATGAGCTTCCCAGAAACATTGTGGAGTCTCCATTTGTGGAGATATTCAAAACATGACTGGACACCATGCTGGGCAACCTGCTCTAGCTGATCCTGCTTACGCCAGGGCTGGACTAGCTGAATTCTGTAATTCAAGAGGTCCCTTCCAACCTACATGAAAACAAAAATCTCTGTGAAAGCTAGCTGCATAAGCAGGGTATGAGTATTTCCCTTTGTAAGACAACGACACTCCATTTTGAAGGTACGCCTAATTGCCCTTTACATTGGTTTCCTGTCTTCATATCAGACTGAGATACCACGGGATGGAGATAAAGGGAAGACATTAGATTATAACTAACAGCTCTTAATTTGTATGTGAGCCTGGCAGGGAGCCTCCATCTTCTCTGGTAGAAGTCCCTTGCAAACACTTCAGTGGAGGAGAAAGCCAATATGTTCTGAGCACCCTGCTCAGAGGACCCTTTTTCCCCTGGGGGGGCAGAAGATGAAGCAAAATCTTTTACAAGCTGGGTAAGAACAAGTGTGCAAGAAGAAGGAACCTTTGCAAGCCCACAAGTACGCCTAAAGGACACTCAAGAATGATGAAGGACCTAGAGCAGAGACAGTTAATAATATATATAATTATTTTTATTAATTTTGTCTAGATTTGCATATTTCCTCATGTTAGACAAAATGCTGTTCTGCTTGTAAGCCGCAGAAGAATTATTTCTTTCATCTCTGGCACAGTGCTAGGAAGGGCACTGAAGTCCTGCAGCATCCACGCACTGGAACTGAGGAAAGTGGGAAGTGCTCAGGTTACTCCAGCAATGCAGGAGCTGAGCGCTACCCACAAGCTGGTGTAAACTGAGCTGCCTCCTCTTACTTCTCCAAGGTAAAGAGAAGTAAGATTTACTTCTTCAGCCACAAAAGGTTCCCAATGGGAGTGAGGACAGACATGATGGCGCCGCTTACCTAGGCCTAGGGAAGAACAAGAGAACAAGGGTCTTCCAAAATGAGACCAAAGCTGGGAGCCTGCTGAGGGACCAGACAGCTGAAGGTTACCCAAACTTTTTCAGCTGTCTTGGGAGTAAGCTGACATTTTTCATGGCATCTCAGAAAAGAACACAAGTAGCAGGAGCAAATTAAGCAAAATAGTTTGAGGTGAACAGAACAGCTGGGAAATTCTTAAGATCAGTATCTAGGAACATGACAGGATCTGGTGAGCAATTATAAATAATTCACTACTATGTCAAAAACTCTGAGGATCACATAATTCTTTATTTTCCTGAGAAGCATGAATGCAGGTTTCTGTTTTTTCTTTGTCAAAGCAGACAGTGACAGTACCATATTTTTCTGCGTTCAGTGAAGGAAATGACAGAATTGTCAGCTCAGCTTTATGTAACAGAAGGTTACTTCTCTCACCAATAACATGCACCATATTTATGTTTAAAAAAAAAAGTAAAGCATATAAGATAAACAACAACTTTTCTGCAGAAGTACATCCTGTAGTTTTCCACTTTGGAAATAGGACTAGAGACAGGAACAGGAGAGAACTTCCAAAGATACCAACTTCTCACTGGGGACTGAGCCATGACAGAGATTTGTATCACACTCATTTTCATGCAGAGGATGCCATTTGCATATGAGTTATGACCTTGTCACATGGGAGCAAGGGAGTCAGCGTCTAGCTAAATTCTCCCTTGTGGAAGATGTTTTGTTGGCCTGTGGCACCTTAACAGCAGACAGAAAAAGGGTGACATGATAAGGAAAAGATCTCATTCTTCCTGTACCCTGCCAAAGCTGTACAAGAAAAGCAAGGTAGCCTCAGGTTGCACTGGTGCTCTGAATCTTCACTTCACCACTGGAATCTTCCCCTTTCAACAGAATATCCCCATAGGAGCCTCCAGAGAGGAAAACCTCCCTCTACAGTCCTGAAGGAATTGCTCTTTAAAGTAACCTATGGCTTGTAGGGAGAAGGTAGGCTTACTATTCATGGCAAACATTTTCATACAAAATACTTTCCATGCTTCTTCTTCCTCTCCTCCCACTGCAAAATAACAGCATTCTTCTATTAAAAGATGTAAGAAGATGTTTGTAAATCCTACACTTTTATAACCCAAGCATGTCTGTTTCAAAACTAGGACAAAGTTATCTGAGGTATAGGGCTCTGAAGAAAAAAAAGCCACAAATGATCAACAATTGCCATGATTTATGTTTGAGTCGCATGGATTTTGGATTGGGGCCTGACCAACACAGAAGGTCTGATGATGCCATACTTATTCATCTGGGTAATACTGTTATGAACAGTCCAGCTCACTAGTTGGTGAATAAAGGATTGCCAGACCAGCACTTAAGCAGAAGCAAATACAGCACATGATTTCCTGGGGATTAATGACTGGCTGGGAGTTGATGATAGCCTGATGCACAGGCAGTCATTAATCTTAATCCTCAGGAAATTATCTCTACCAAGGTCATTATTTCTGTAACAAGATAAAAGCAAACAAAAAACTAATGTCATACGGATATTTTTATTTTTAATGAACAGTGAGGTTTCAACTGTAATGTAAAGTTCACATCCCATTAACGAATACCCTACGTATTCACCTCTTAGAGTGGTTGACCTCTTGTCTTAGAAGCTTTATGCCAAGACCAAGATTTTGAAAAGGAGAAGCCTTCCTTGGCTTAGATTGCTAAATCCACAGCACGGTCGCACAGCTGCCTGAATGCAAAGTGCCAAATGTCCAGCAACTCCCACTGATCTCAGATGTTACTCGTCTGTCGGAGGTGGGCTGAACACTTTGCAAGCCCACTGACCCCAGGGAGTTTACCAGCTGGCTTTCACAAGACAGGCACAAGCTATGGTAAAACCACATTTGTGTGGAAATAAAAAATGGACAGGTTCCCAGGTGTGTAGTCTTATATCAGAATCACTCTCTTTATCTACATTTTGTGGAAAGTAAAACCTTCTGAAGGTCATTTCTCTCTCATTTCATATTTTCCTCCTTACAATCAAGTGCATTTTTAAGAGGCTCTCAATTAAAGTAGGGGTTGGTTCTGACTTCACAAATGAATTATTCAGGAGTAAATATGATGAGCTGGTTTTCTATAAATACATTGCATGTTAATGTAAGAATAACACTCTGTAGGTCAAGCTGACCTTTAATTGTCACACAGCCTGTTTATACATTCTATGCTGCTTATGCTATCATGAGGACTTAGATAGGACTTGTTTTCTGTCAGCCTTTCAAAGCCCACACGAGTCAAAATGATAGAGCACTGTTCCTTTTCATGCCCGCATTTTCCCTGCAATTATTCAAGAGAAAGTAGCGGTGAACTTTATTACTGATGTAAAGACAGAGAAAATCTGGATCTCCCAGCAGCTAGACTGTTTTCTAACAACTAGAAATTTTACTTTTGACGGCAATATTTGATCTGGAAGCTGTGAAGAGTCAAGCACGGAGTTCCCAGACTTTATGAGTGTTTTTCCAGGGACTGAAAACAGTTCCCTTGGCTGTGTCAGCTGCAGGGCTGCTGGCATCTGCTTGGGAAGTGCTTTGACTGATGGACCCAGCAGGCCAGAAGGAGAGCAAGCGCTGAGGAAGCCATTGTACAGGAAGAGGCTGAAGGAAGGTGGGTGCAGATGAGTGAGATGCAGCATGAGGAAATGCAAAGGAAGTAAACAGTAGCAAAATGGGGAAAGAAGAACTGGGAGGAGGGCGGAAGGAGTATGCCAGAGTACTTGTCTATGCGTCAGCTCTGATTCACGCCTTTCTCACTTTTTTCTTTGAAAATGGTGCTTTGTAATGTTCTTATATACTGTTCTTTTGCTGCATATCCAACAAATACGGCCAATGATGCAATGCTTTTGACTTCCTAATCTAAGCCATTATCTGGCAGAAATACTGAGGGGATCTAAGTTGAATAAAATGGGACAGAAAAACTCTCAGAAACCCTTTCTGCTATTCCTTTGAGTCTGATCCATACTCGCATTAAATGATTTGAAAGAAATCCTTTGACCCCATAGGTCGTGCACCAGATCCATCATCTTTCATTACATGCGTGCAACAGGGCTAATTTCTTTTGCTTCCACAAAACTCAAAAACTAACACAAATCACTTGTTTACTTCTTTATTATGTCTGGGGTTTTTTTGTAGTAGGAAAGGCCGTGTGAAGAGGAGAAAGCCATGGGGGCCAGAGAAGGCACCAGGTAATCCTTTACACTTCTATATCCCCCCAAATGATGTGTTTATATCGCAGAGGACTGTATTTCTGAGACACTTCTGATAAATACTGCCCTTTCTTTTAATTCTTAACAATGAAATGCTATCAGGTTAAAAAATTATTTAGCTAGTATGGTAAAGGTCTATTAAAATAAGTATCATACACCAGTAGATTGTTCAATGTTCATTACACACGGGAAGATTAAAACACAAAACATAGTGAGAGTTTTGTAGGTAAAATTCATACAGAGCCAAATAGATAATCAATACAGCAGGTACCCATAACCGTTATCACACATATTTTTTAATTGATTGTAAGATTCAAGTACAATGCCATCCAAATTTATTATCTAGTATTACTTACCTTGGCCAGCCACAGTATTTATATCAAACTAATATTTCTTTTCTGGAGGTTTGCAGAATTATCCAATGAATACAATGAATGTATTGTCCAATGAGAACAATGAATGTGAACACTTAAAATCTCAAAATCTCAGGAAACAATATGAGCGTTCAGTGGAGATATCCAATACTTCTGTGTAGTATTGGAAGGCTCTGTGTCTGCCTTCCAAACTGCCTGCAGTGCAAAAGATCTTGAAAGTGAGTGTGCCTTCAAATGAGGTGGTGCTTCAGAAAAGGTTAATGACCATAACGTGTGACAGAAAAGCGGGTGGGCTTTTTTCACATTTCTCCTAGACATCTGGGAGTATTTGTAAAAAAACAAAACCAGAGTTCCACATGCAAAAAATATTTATTGAATTGGACTCCTATATTGGTGCTTTTGTGCTCTCATTAATTAAAATTTGAATTTTGTGAACTCAGTGGAAATTTGAAATACTAGTTCCTTTGATATTAACACCAACTTAGATGTCTGCACATACGTAGGCTATTTTCCATTGTCTTCTTGGCCATTTCTTCATGAAAGTTGTGCATTAAAATACAGTATTTACTGCAAATGTAGGTAGATTTTGTTTCCCTTTGCAAATTTTAACTCAGTATGTCAGTTTTAATGAAATGTACAGGTGGTTACTGCCTTGTAGTTATTTAAAGGCCACAAGACCTTTATATTACATTTTTTGAAGAATATTAATTCCAAGACAAATATAAAGAGTTTGGAGAGTAGACAAACAGTAAAGCATCGTGAGCAAAGAAAGCCTGAAGGAAATTTTACTGGAGTAATAGAAATAAGATTTATTCATTGCAACCATCTCTATCAATCCACATTGATCTCAAGTGTTTTACTGACATAATAAAGAACAGCAAGCTCTTTAGTGTTGGTCTTTTTTTGTCTCCCAAGAGAGATTTCAGATTTCAAACCTCTTTTTTCCTACACCGTTGTGAATGGGGAAGCCTCTGGATCACACTACACGGTGCAGGCTTGCTACAGGGGAATAGGTCTAAACGCTGCACAAGCTTTGTCTAGTAAACAAGTGAAATAAGCTTCAGTAATGGAAAAATACCTGAGAGCTGATCTTATTTCTGAATCTTCATTAAGTTCAAATTGAACTTCAGTACTCCAGTCAACATTTCTAGCTTTCCTGTGGTCTTCAATCTGTCATAAATGCTTTGCCCCTGCTAATGAGCTCTTCCCAATCTGCTTCTGTTCTCTCTTATTCTTAAAACATATTTGACGAAGACTATTTAGTGCTTCAGATGACTGTTATTTTTGTTTATGTTAGCATTATTCGAGAACACCACAGATGCATCTGCAGCCCAGGAGTTTTGCTTTAAGGGAAAAGAGGAGTGCAAACGATTATAATGAAAAATTAGGATTTTTCATTAAAAAGTGAAAAATTGAGATTGGAAATTTCTTCTTCTAGCAGAGAAAAAAGCTTACTGGGTGTGGCAGTGACTGTTCAACTGGCTGTAGCAATGCAAATAAAGGAAAGCAAATATATAACTGCACTAAAGTTCCTACGTCCTTTTTGGGCATTGAATGGGAATAGATTGGGCACAGTCTGTTGATGACTCCACTTTAACAGGCAACAGACTTTGGCAGTGAATAATGCAGCATTAACCAAAGAGAGAAGCAATGTGAATCATAATCAGAGGAGAAATAACGGTGTGGACGTTGCAAGGACTAAAATTGCCCTTGTGTTAACAAAATGAGTGTCAGCTTCAGCTTCTGAAGAGGGAAATGAAAAAGTAGATTTACCGTGTCCAAGACACAGCACAATTTTAAAATCTGTAGGCAATCTTTCAATGACAAACATAAAGGAACTTAAATGCAAGGAAGTGCTACATTTTTAGTCACTGAAGTTTGGAAGGTCTCACTGTCAGTAATATTTTAGGTCTCTTCAGTCCCTCACAATTCCTTCATAAATGATATTTTTCAAGACATTTATTACTACAGCAAGAAAAGCCCTACGGAAACACATTCACCAAATAAAAACCTGGCCTTGATTTTTTTCTGAAGTCCACCAGAAGCTGAAATTCAAATCACCCCACAACTGCAAAGTAATTATGGTATTTGTCCCAACTTCTCAGACCAAAGCAACCATGGTCTTCCTGCTAACTTCTCAAAAAAATTACATCACACTTGGATAAAACAAGCAAACTGTTAACATGCATGTAACACAAAGGGATGTTGCATTTTTTCTAATGTCAGTGTTAAACCACCTGAAGTCAAACCACCAGAGTCTCATTCTTTTCTACATTCCATAGGACAAACTACGCACCATTTTGACTTGGTTTTTTTTCTGATGTACTAAAATCAAAACCAGGAAATAAAACCAAAAAACCCTACAAACGTAGAAGAGAATAGATTTTTCCTAACTTTTAAACTGCTGCTGAAGCCAGAGGTGAAACAAAGCGGTAGTCATGATGCGCATCAACCAAATGGTAAGTTCTAGTTAGCACTGCAATGAACGTATTTCCAAAGTTGGAAGTTGCGGTGGGAATATGTATGCCNTTAGGTGACTGCATGAATGGGAAAAAGAACAAAAAGAAGTGTCAGATGGAGCATGCTTGGAAAAATTTGTGTTCATTAAAACAGTGGATGCAACTTAGAAAGTGTTTGCATAATGTGTATATATATATATTTTTATATATATATATAGAATATACATACACATGCTGTTTCAGATACAAATCTACAAACATACTTGCAAATCCATGATTTATTTGTCCATACTTTGAAGGACCCATGTTGGAGGGAAAATTTATCTTGCACCAAAATTTGCAAGAATGCCAAAAGGGCAAGCCAAGAAAAGTTCTTGTCTCCAAAGAAAGGATTTAAGACAATTAGAGAAGAAATGTTTGTGAGATGTGGATAAGAGTTCAGAACTGGAACTTTAAAAAAGTTTCAAAAAATATTATTTGGGACTTTGAACTTTTGAAGATAGGGAATTGTTTCTTCATTTTAATATTGAAAGACATGAGAATATATAATTGATAAATCTGAATAATGTTTCATGTTTTACCTGACAAAGGGCTGAAGAACCTCACTTATGGCCAAGAGGAGCTGAGAGAATTCAGCGTGCCACAAAAATACGGAGCATGCTCTAGGTTTAACATGAGGGCATTCGTTAAAAAAAAAAAATAATGTTGAAGGAAACACTGTCATTTACTTGAAAGGGAATGGGATGAAGCTGCATGAATCTATAAAAACAACTAGATGGTAATTTTTTACCATATAATTTAATTTGTAGGGGATAATTATGTTATAAAGAGAAAGAATAATGAAATACATTTTGCATACACATTAAGGAAATAAAAGAAAAGTGAAAAGCACATCTGAAATAATTTAATTCTTTGTCAGTACAAAATGGGATATAACACCGTGAAACAGATTTTTTAAATTGTTTTTTCCACACATGATTAGTAATGCAATTGTTTCTGAGCTTAACTTGCCAGTCAAGTTACAACCGAGAAGAAACGTTCAAGACTGGAATATAAATAGAATTTTAAGGCAGAAATGCCTCCTCAGTTTTAAAAACAGAAATGTAAACAATGGTTTGACATTTTTGTGATACTAAATACTTATAATGCCTGGATTATCTCATGGATTAACAATAATAACACCTTAAAAGTGTTTCAAACTATGGCAGTGAAATATTCAGTTGTGGTGTTGCTGTTTATATCATATATTTGATGGCATTTTGTCCCGATTAGGATGGCAAATTAAACTATTTTCCTATTGTTTACAGTGAGTTTTGCATTTACATGTTCACTGCTATGTAATTTGGGTATCACACACTGCATGGCAAAGTACTACAAAGTATCATTATTTTCCTCGTATTCAGCCATTTTATACAATCTTTTAATTTATGACAACACTTAAAACCTGGTCCAAGGCTAAAACGGTTGTGTTTCTTTGCACTGGGAGTAAATAATATATTTTTGGATAAACTCAACAGCGATTTCTTTAAAGAAAAGATACATTTTCTGTAAAGGTAGGTTTGCTCTTAAATCAGGGCAAGCATTGCACATTAGGAACTAATCTCTTAGGAAATTAGGAACATCTCTTTCAGGATCAGAAAGAGACAGAAATTCCATGTCAACTATGTATTACATCTATTTCTGAAGGGATCAGTAATAAAAAAAAATATCTTTTGCAATTACATGTTATAATTTATTTAAAATCATGATTTTATTATAGCTCTGCAAAATGAAAACAATGCATTCTAGTATACTCTTTTATTCAAAAGTACCTAGGCCACAAACCCTTATTATGTTTTCATCAGAATTATAAAAAGATTAATCCTAGGACAGTTCACTAATTTTTTTAGAGAATTCACCAAAATATTAGTTGTTTCTCCTGTATGCCATGGCAGTGTGTAGGAGTTTGTCCATACTCCTGCCTGTATGAGTGATCACGTATTCAAGTTTGCTCCACCTGTGCTAAAAGTCTTAAAAGATTTTATTTCAGAAAGAATTAAAAAAAGCCTACTCGCTATGAAGAAACAGTCTATGGTATCCTTTTCACACATCTCTTTCTCTTAGTGACGTAAGTCCACCAGTGATTAAGCCTGACATGTTCCTTGCCTTGTTTGGGAATGTGTGTTCTTGAGAAACAGGCTCCTGAAGTAATTCATGCAAGAAATGATGCCTCACTAACTACATGGTGAACCTCCTCATGCTTTCCTTTAAAATAAAGGGCACCATGACAGTCAAATGCGGAGCAGAATCTATAAAAAGCTCTAGGTATCCAGAATATCCTTGTTAATAAAAGATGGTTAGTAACTTGAATCATCTATTAGACTGTGTATTCCAAAACCAGAGTCACGGAATCACAGAATTGTTGGAGTTGGAAAGGACCTTCTAGAGATCATCTAGTCCAACTCCCCTGCCGAAGCAGGATTGCCCAGAGCACATCACTCAGGACTGCATCCAGGTGGGTCTTGAAAATCTCCAGAGAAGGGGACTCCATGACCTCCCTGGGCAGCCTGTTCCAGGGCTCCGTCACCCTCACCATAAAGAAGTTCTTCCTCATATTTGAACGGAGCTTCCTATGTTCCAGCTTGTGCCCATTGCCCTTCGTCCTGTCACTGGGAACCACTGAAAGGAGTCTGGCTCCATCTTCCTTCAACCCACCCTTTAGATACTTATAAGCATTAATAAGGTCTCCCCTCAGCCTTTTCTTCTCCAGGCTAAAGAGTCCCAGCCTTTCAGCCTTTTCTCATAAGGGAGATGCTCCAATCCCTTAATCATCTTTGTTGCCCTACGCTGGACTGTCTCCAGTAGTCCCCTCTCTCTCTTGAACTGGGAAGCCCAGAACTGGACGCAGTATTCCAGTTGTGGCCCTCACCAGTGCAGAGTAGAGGGGGAGAATGACCTCCCTTGACCTACTGGCCACACTCTTCCCTATGCAGCCCAGGATTCCATTCGCCCTCTTGGCGACAAGGGCACACTGCTGGCTCATGGAGAATTGACTATCTACCTGGACCCCCAGATCCTTCTCCTCAGAAGTGCTTTCCAGCAGGTCCATCCCTAACCTATATTGGTGTCTGGCATTCTTCCGCCCCAAGTGCAGGACCCTACACTTGCCCTTGTTGAACCTCATTAAGTTCCTCTCCGTCCAGTTGTTCAGCCTGTCCAGGTCACGCTGGATGGTGGCACAGCCCTCTGGAGTGTCAGCCAGCCCTGCCGGTTTGGTAGCATCAGCGAACTTGCTGAGGATGCACTCTGTGCCCTCATCTAGGTCATTAATGAATATGTTGAACAAGACTGGACCAAGTAGTGACGCCTGGGGGACACCACTGGTCACAGGCCTCCAACTCAACCCTGCTCCATTAATCACAACCCTCTGAGTTCTGTCACACAGCCACGACTCAATCCAGCTCACTGCCCCTTCATCTAGCCCACACTTCCTTAATTTTCTAATGAGGATGTTATGGGAGACAGTGTCAAAAGCCTTGCTGAAGTCAAGATAGATGACATCTGCTGCTATCCCCTCATCCAGCCATCCAGTTATAATATCATAGAAGGCTATCAGATTGGTCAGATAGCTGATTGCCTGAAGCTCTAGGAGTTGCTGTTCTGGTAGGGGTTTCCATCATACAAGTTCAATAGCCTCATACAATTAGTAAACTGGACTGCCCAACCTCTTCTCCTAACATGAGAAAAGCAGGCTGTCAAACAACAGCAAGTGAAAACATAATTGGATTTCAATGCCCTTTCTACAGTGTGGGCTCACATCTTTTTCCTGCTTGCTAAATCTTTTCTAAATACAATAACTAAAAAGCTTTTTTTTTTTTTTTAAATCGGCTTTTATGAAAATAATGAAAGTTCATGACGTTTTGTGGCTGGCAGCATGGTGCTGAATACAATATGGTGTCTCCAGTTATTGCAGAGTATGAGCCCAGATAGGATTTTGCTAAATTGTCTCAAGATTTTACAGTGAAGGACTTCTGCTACCTTCTTTTATGCCTGTTTTCAAAAGCCGCATCTGGACTGGGCAATTTTATAGCTATCAGTGAGTCACTGCTTTTCAGTCCTGAAGTAAATTACAGGTGATAGTTTTCTACGTGCACAGGGCTCTCTAATCTTTGCAAGACACTTATGCTTAAGGTCTGTGGATTTTTTTGTTAGGCAGGAAAACTGCATTTCAAAGACAGCCCCTGAAGTCAATTTAGTTAACTGAAGAGTGTCTAGATAATTTCTAAAAAGTATCCTAAGGAGTGATAGTAATGTACTTGGAATAAAACTGTTCTGTATTTAGTTGAAATTATATGACAAATTAGGTTAATGCATAACTAAATAACTAAAAACCAAAGCAACAAACTCAGACAAATTTCAGATGTAAGCCTAATGAGTGCAGTGAAGGAACAAAAAAAATGGACTAAGGTAGTATTTTATATAGTTCTCTGAATACACACATCTTTAGATTTTACCAAATTAGACTCCCTTAGACTTCCTTTCTGTGAATACGCCAAAACAATCCCATGTTGTAACCCCTGCCTACTCCATGGGTAGGCTTTATATGGTCAGCAGGAAGCTGAAGAGTACAAGTCCTAGTGGTCTCAATATACTTGAACTAAAATTCCTCCAGATATCCATGGAGTTGACCATCACCAACAGAGTATACAGAAGTTCTGACAGGTGCTGCAATTGGGCCACTAGAGCTTACTAACTGCAGGGGATACAGCTCGCTACCCCACTCCCTGGATTTGTTATGTAGAAAATGGCTGTAGGGCAATATTTCTGTATTTAAGCTACAGTAAACTGATGGTAAGGATTTTAACTTACATACTACTGCTTAATAGATCACTACCTGAATCCAGACTGTGAACCGAGTACAGAAACTTGGATCTTACCTAAAACAGAGGAGGGGAAAGCTTTAGCAAGCACACTGTAGAAAAATAAACTAAAATTCCCTTTCACTTTGCTTGCCTTTTTCCTCCTTTTCAGCTTTCTTTTTCCTAAAAGTAAAGTAAAACAGGAAATTCTACCTAAGGAAGCAGACTTCTGTATTGTTGAATAAAATAAATATGATTCACAAGAACCATATCCAAAATTAAGCTTGTCTTACTCATCAAAACAAACAATTTATTAAACTAAGGTTGAACTTTCAAAGACATTGAGATGGACCATCAAATGGGGATACCTAGCTCCATTTACAACTGCTTGTTTACATGCACCTAGTGTAAAAGTTGTAGCCCTGAGCAAAGCAAAATG
The DNA here is from genome assembly GCA_033628505.1 of Tringa tobata. Lineage (NCBI taxonomy): Eukaryota > Metazoa > Chordata > Aves > Charadriiformes > Scolopacidae > Tringa > Tringa tobata. The sequence continues at coordinate 1,060,811 of JAHREE010000067.1, forward strand.
GCTTTGTTCATTCGGATCAGTTGCCTCTTTTATGCTGGTCTGTTCATGCAATTACCCAATGTGCATACACACAGTGAATCCTCATAAATGTTCAGAAGAGATGCATCTTGGCTGATTCGTGCAGTGAAAAACGGATGGTTTATGGTATCAGTTGCTAAATCACATGCTAATGTTAAGTCAACTGATTTAATTCCAGATTTTTATGCATACCATTATATGAAATAGGGCTCTTCCAGTCACCCTTTAGGACCAATCATATGATATTTAGTTACTCAACGTGCGTAAGAAAGTCAGAGTCTGCCCCATGTCTCTTACCTTCTCTGAACTTGCTTAAAGTCAGGTATCTTTGGCTTAGGATGGCAATGTAATAGCTCAAGCTTAAGGACTTGATGAGTTTTTAATCACCTTAGTGTCAGAAGTAATTATGCAGCTTTACGTTGTCCTCTTATCCTCATTTCAAGACTTGTCAATGAAGTCACCTTTTGCTATTTTTTAAATTACACAAATCAGGACCACAGCTCTGTACATCTATGCAACTTTCAGTGGGACAAAAGAATCTTTTAAAAAAAAACAAAACAAAACCCGAAGCTAGGTACATACAGCCATCATTAGATGCTCATCCAGACAAAACATTTTTTCACAAGTGACAGTTTAAGTACTGCAAGTATGGATTTATGTGGCTGGATTTAAAGTGTTTAATATGCTGCTACTTCATCAACAATATTACATGGGAAAGCACTAGTGAGTGTTACAAGATTAAGTTCTCAAAAATCTAAAACATGCCTGAATTAAAATCACCCATGAAACAAGCTGCAAATTCTGTGCAGGGGGCTGGGAACATTTTCAGCTGAACTCCAATTACACCATAGACGATACAGCCAGGAGATGCCTGCTCTTCATTTCTTGCAACTCAATCAAACATGAAAGGCTTAGCAAGACGCCAGAAAAACCCCATTTCCTAGGACTTCTTCTTACCTAAAACCACAAAGGATCTGCTACAGATTACGGAGGTTTTAGAGTTTGCCTTAAAAGTAGTCACAATAACTCCCAGGGAGGAAAGTGTTCAACAAATCTTTGTGCTTGCTGATGCTATGCTGATTTGCAATTACGGAGTAAATCTCATTGCAGTAAATTGGCTGTGCCCTGCAAAGGACTCATCACAAGGGCAAAAAGGCTGCAATTTCACTGTCTTTCCACTTCCAACACCCTGGAGATGGTTCTGAAGGACGTGGGCAGCACCAGCTGTAAAGAAGAACCAAGTGTGCACCGCCTGTAGGGAGGAAATGCTGAATCAGTGCATCCTCAGTTGCCCTGCACACATCCCCTTTCCACCAAGCTCTCCTCACTCCTCTGTCTTGTTTTACAATGGCCTTTACCCTTCAGGTGACCTTTTGTCACCAGGACCTCTGCCGACTGTATTGTCAGCTGGCAGAAACTCACACCAGATCTAGCTCTCAGGATAGTGACTGCAAAGAAGAAGGTAATCAAACGTGAGAGGGGCTTATAAAATGAATGTTATTGAGAAAGCTAACTGAGCTTTGCTAATAGTTCGTGCTTCCCACAGTGTTAGAAGGGGACTGAGACTAAGAAGGTAGAAAGCTGGCCCTGAAATGAAACAAAGGGAAAGCCTTGGCATGGTGTATCTATCCCGTGGTACCACTTTTTCCATGAAACAACAATAACATTTAAAGTGGTCTACCTCACACATTTTAAAAAAAGTGGGAGCAAGCAGAAAGGAAAACATCACCAAAACAGCTAGGATGATGCTTAAGGTAAAATTATTTCAAACAACTGTGCTTCAAAACATAAAATCCTCATTTACTGGGAGAACACTACCAGCTCTAGGCTGCAGGACTCTGGGTGTCAGTTTTACACCAGCCTAATAGGCAAAATCCAGCAGTTGGCTCCCATTCTTCCATTTCCCCATCTGTAAACTAGGAATAGAGATGCTGTTTGTGAAGAACTTTGTTGAGGTGAAGAGGGCCGATTGCTTCTCGGGCAGGTTACTGGATATAACTGCCTTCTCTTCAGCTATTTACTGAGCTCTTTGGGTTTTGCATCTTCTACTGAGCAAAACATACATGTTCACTGCAATAAGGTACAAAGCAGAACTTATCTAAGGGCAGCATCTCCAATAGCTATAGTTAAGGGATGAAAGCGTATGTCTTGCAATGTTTTGTTAGCTAGCAAACATCAATGATTTTTTTTTTTTAATTTTTGGACTCTAACAGGTCTGAGACTGGCTTTACAAGATTATATAACAAGCAATGCAATCAAAGCATAAAAAACACTTGTACTTTTTACATCCAGTTGGATGTCAGATTGAATCTTCAACATTGTAAAAGCAAAACCCATGAAAATATGTTGGTTTTATTTTTTTGTTCAGCCACTAACTGCATTATGTTAAGTTTTCTCAGTTTTAAAGTGGGAAACTAGACATTAAGTCTGAGTCAAAACCAAGTATTGCTAAAATACCTTAATTTTGCATTTCCATATTTGACTGAACAGTATTTGAGGCTCACTCTCTTTGTAACTCACATTGAATAGCATCTGCCTATATATATCCTTTAGATACCCATTTTTAGCTCTATTCACCACTGCCTCCTAGGTCTTTCTGATCACCTGAAACACACAAATGCCATCTAAGGCTTTGTCTTATACCTGGCAAGGGTGTAAGAAATGGTAGGTAGGAAAGCTGTTAAGAAGAAACAGAAAGTAAATTTTACAGAACATTCTGTAGAGAAGACACCAGCACTGTGCTTCCAGTGAGCCTGACACAGCTGTGGACAAAAAAAGCAAGTCCACATTTCCAAATTTCATCTACAACCATAAAGCAGAACAAACTGCCTTCTTCACATTAGGTGAAGAAAAAATGGACAACATCAGCTCCTGTCTTACTTTGATTCCTTCTGCCTTTTAACTATTTTTCTACAATGTTCTACTTTGCGCTAAGACAAAACAGATCTGTGGCTCTGAAATAAAGAGCTTCCCTATAAGCTGGGATTCTGGAGAGCACCAGGCATGTGTTCTGGAGATTTGCAGCATGCACATGCCAGGTTAACACCTCTAGAACCAAGAGGTGAAACTGATGCAGAAACACCTGAACGGTACTGTTTCTAAATGCAGAATTACAATATCAAGAACTTAGACCAGACCGTGTTTGACCACCTCATTTGGAGAATTATCGCCTGCATGACATAGTAAAGGATAGGCAAAAAATCTTTGTGCTCATCTTCCTTCATCACTCTGCTATTTCACACTGCCTTTCAGACTGTTGATTTGTCTCTGCAGCTATGAACCAGATGCCTGCAGGTAACTTATTGTCACACGTAATGCAGAAGCAGTGACTCTGTTGCTCTCCTCTGCAAACCCTGGTCCTCCCAGAACAGCTTCCTAATATTTATGGTAAACCTGCAGTGCCAACTCCCACTCTGATCAAAGAATAAAAGGCATTAAGGGGAAACAGATGCTCTGGAGTTAGGGAGGACTGAATCATGGAAGGGCATAGCTAAAAGAAAGCGTGAGAGAGTCATGGTGAAGTAGTGAGGGTGGCAGCTTAAGTAGCTAGTGGCCCTAGCTCAGGCTGATACCTGCTTTCCACCTCTCCTTCCCATTTACAGCCTCAAACATAAGCATTTTTTTAGCTCCAAGCTGCCAAGTGAGCTTTGTTGCAAATAATGAGATTTCTCAGAGACTTTTGCTGAGATATGTTATTTTGGACACCAGGCAAGATCAAAACCTGCAAGGTCTTCCAATTAGAAACTCACAGAAACTCCATCAATCTTTTATGTAACCCCATTCCACTACAAAAAAACTTAAAGTCTGCTTTCTGTAAGCACTGCAGGAGTCACAGGCAGGAAACCATGCAGTTACCCCCAGCTGTAAGCCTCCTTTTAGCCAACAGTTGCTCCCCAGATGCTCAGTCTGCCTCGGTCTTTTCCTCTCACAACTTTTCTCCCAGAACCTGTGCTTCTTGCATCATGCTGCTGCCCTTCCTCCTCCTTTGCTCCTGCAAACTTTGGCAGGCACATCACACAATGCCCGTGGAAACCCAGTCCATCATGAACACCTCTGTTCAGGGACTGGCACAACTCTTTACCTGAGAGGGATGCTTGCATTGAGTGAAAGTCACCATCACAAAGGAGATACTCGGACTTGCATAGCACGGCTGGGCCTTCATAATGAAACATACTGGGTGTTAATTCCATTAAAACAAACAAGAATACTTTTTGAGCCTCAGTATAAATACTTGCTGGTTATTTAATAGCCAAACTCCAGTTCCTGTGTCTGCGTTCTAGGTTGGCATGTATTTGGCTCTAATGACATCCCAACGTAAATCCCTGTTCTCAGGTATTGCACATACTGCTGGACCTACAAAAATACGATTGTTCCAAAAGGGAACAACCTAGTTCCCTGGGATAAATCTTTAATAAAACTAAATTAGTCATATAAAGAAAACTGTAAGGTAGGGTAAGCCAGAAATCATTATGCACTTTGCAGTGGTGAGCTGCCTGGAAGTACTCCATAAACTAGATTTTGGTTCTATAGAAAATTTGCATTGCTAGGGATCCACACATTTCTTATTCAACATGACTCTGCAATCATTCTACAAGCAAGTAAAAACTTCTGTAAATAATGCACACATAATCCCCTTCACAATATTCACTTCAACTCCAAAAAATTGCAGTGTCTATCAAGCTAAATTACCAGTAAACACGGTTCTCTCATTTGGGAGTTTGTGAGGCTCCAATCAGAACTTTACAAATTTAAGCCACTTTTTATTATATTGTGTTCTATATATGGTCATTTATGTTATTCAGCTTTGTGCTTATAATGCTGTCCAAGGGAGTCAGAGAAAAGAAATACATTTGATTCTTGAAATATCATCCTTCCATTTGTAAAACACTGTGTGGTTAGAATGAGAAGAAACACAGATTAAAACTCTCTTACTCTATTTCCTGTTTGCTTTACTGTCAATTTTACTGTAGATAACTCTGTGCATATACATTTTTTACATGCTTCATAAATAGTATTCCTGCTGTGGATGTCTATGGAAACATCTGAAGAGGGGTTTTTACATTACAGTATTTTTTTTCTTTCTATTCAAAACTATGCTTATTGAATGTGAAAGAATCATTACTATTGTTAGCGTCCAATTCCTGTTGACTGTGTTCCACTTCCAAACTGTAGCAATGACACAACAAAAATTAAGAAGTTTGAGTAAAATCACGATAAAGAAAGAACACGTAGGGGAGACACTGTCATGGAAAACCTCCAACAGATCAAAAGAACAGAAAATAAACTGGCTCAAAGTCTGATTTCACACCACTGTGAATTAATTCCATGGGATTAGCACAGGGCTAAATGAATTGAGAGCAGGATCTGGTCATGCATGCAGGAAGAGATGTGATGTTTATTTCACAGCACACTGAAGCAAGGTGTCAGTCATAATTTGTTAAAGAAAAACACAGTGAAAATAAAAGATGCATTTTGCAACACGAATGTTTTCCATGTTTACTGGCTAACTGATCCTACAGCTTTGCAGCTACAAGAATCACTGAAGCACCAGTGATTATGTGCCACTAAATAAAAAGTCTCTCTCTCTGGATGTCACCGCCTGTGGTTTTATCCAAGTTCATCTGTAGGAGGTGCTCCTGTTTCACACCTTCTCCCAGACATTGCATGACAAGGGCTTTTTTTCGGCCATGGTCAGGCTCTTCCTCCACCCTGCGGGTTGTCAGAACTTAGCCAGCTCAGCCCGGAGACTCACCCAGCACATAGCCAGACACAGAAATTTTGAGACCTTGGTGTAGTCATATATCCCTGCCATGCAACACTGCAACGACCAGATCTGGAGAGTTCAACTGCTCCAGCAATACCAATTGCCAGAATATTTTTTTGGAAAAAGCATTTCAGAAACTTCGTGTCCCACCTATGTTAGTTAGTCAGCTCTCATAGCAATATCCATTTGAAAAAATAAAAATAAAAGAATAGACCTTTAAAATTGCTTTCCTAATGCTATGACAAATCATGGTGAGTTGTGCCACTGGTTCTCCCAGCTGAAGGCCTGCCTGGCCATGCTCATGAGCAGAATCCAGAGCAGCTTTACCCAACACCAGAGCAGTCACGCTGCGGCTCAGCCACCTTCCGCACCCCTCATTGCTGTCACTCCTGGCCTCCACCACATTCAGAGTCACAGGCAAGTAAGGATAACATTATCAACTACTCACTGAGCTCATTAAAGGATGGCAACGCAGGAACTATAACAGGATGCCAAACCCTTTCATGTCTCATTTCTAGCTGAAAGCTCGTTCAGGTTGGGAATAAACAAGAGCTGGTCCTGCCTGCTGGATTAATAGGGCCATCTGTGAAACAAAGACTGCAGAACTGACCCGGGTGATGGCAGATTTTGGTGTACTAACAGAATCTACTGCAACACTGCCAATGCCTAGCAATCTCCTGCGCACAGCCAGAGAAAAGCAAAGTACAGATTTGCATAGGGTACAGACCGGCTGTTTCACCAAAGACCTTGGAAAAACTACTCTCCGAACTCCTATCTGTCCTGTGGAAGAGGGAAACATACTCATTTCTGGCAGAAATAAGTTTGTTAACATAACTCTACGAGCCTTATTTACAATTGTGTTAATACAGAAAAGCCCCATCCTTTGGTTTAGACCATAGAGAATAACAAGTAATCTTGGAAGAAAACAAGTGAAGAGATACTAAACTAAAAAAGACAAAAATGCTGCCAAAACACAGAAAGTACAGATTTTATTGTGCCCATGGAGGAAGCGTTCTACCCACAGAAGCAGGGGTGCTTTTTTCTTATCTGTTCTCTTATTAAATAAGCACACACACTGACAACCTAAAAGTTCTGTCTTAGAAAGCCCCTGCCCAAGCAGCAGCCATGGACCCAGCGGCAGATTGAACTCTAGCCATTGATTTTGTATCGGGAAGATGCTGAATTTATCTTACTTAGCTCTTGGAAACATGGAACAGAATCTTTCAGAGAAATAGAGACCTGTTGGCTAAATCTTTCCAACTATGACTTGGAATCATAGAATTGCCTAGGTTGGAAGGGACCTTTCAGATCACCTAGTCCAATCACTTGACGTGGAAAATTAATCCTGAGGTCTAAGACTACATCTTTTTGTTTGAAAATCACAGTGACTGTGAAACATTTGTGGAGAAAGTTAACTATGCCTTCCTGGACCATGAAACAAAACCCTACAAAGGGACTTTCATATGTCTCTGATGAAAGTACTGTGGAAAAGCTAATAATAGACAGACACTGCACCTCTTATACTTGTTGTAGTTCTGGTTTACCTCAAACCAGGAAAATACCTAAAGGCAAATAAAATGGAACAACAAAGAACTATAAGTAGCAATGTCCCAAATAAAAAACACCAAATCACTTGCATCACAAGTTCTGCTAAAAGAAGTTGTGTTACACACAGAGTTGTGATAGTCTGATGAGGTGATTGATTCCACTTACATCGAATTTATTTAGAAAGACAAATTTCTTCAGTGTTATCACTACACTATGAATTTCCTATAATACTCCTCTGCTTGCAATTGAATTGAAACAGAGTGATTTAAAGCCTTTGCAGCAAATCTTTCCTTATCAATTTTCATGTAATTCCTCCTACTGGGAATGAAGCACTATTTTGTTTAATTATTTCAGGCATTTTATCTCTCGCAATGTGAACTCCTAAACAGAAAGAAGAATTAGAATAATCTCAACACTTTGTTTTCTCTCATTTAGGACCTCAGAGTTCATTGTAATGTGTGTGTGCCTGACATTTTTAGAAAAAATACATTAATTTTTTCTTAATTAATTTGCTCCCTTCTTTCATTAGTTGAAGAGAAATCTGTCTCTGTGATCTAAATTCTACCAGTTGGTTTTTGCTGATGATAAAAAGCATTTAATCTGCTAGGTCATTTATCTCCTCCAAATTTGTCTAAATTACCACTTACGCAAACTAATGCCTAGTGTATAATAACTACAAATTCTTCTGATTTCAGGAGGAAAATAAATCATGAAGATGAATCTCAGTTTCATTTATAAAGTGATATTTTTCCTGCTTCAGTGTTCTGAAGACAACCTTGTAAATATAGATTGACATAAGCCACTTACTATGATCAAACAAGTTAAAGCAAGCAAGTTTCATTTCTTCATTAAAGGGCTGAGAGTGATGGTGGGGTCATATGCAAGAGGTAGTCTAGCACACAGTAAGAAGCAAACCTTCTTCTTATAAATTATATCCTATATTTTTGTATTTATCTTCCCCAAGGTATCAGCAAAAATTTTCAGCAATGACTGCACCAAGATCAACAGTTCCTTTAAAAAGCCATTGGTAGAAGGTATCGGCTTCTTGATAGCTGCTGTTTCTTACACTCTCCTCAGTGAAACTTCAGCTTTAAGTAGTAGGATGTGAGCAATGCAAATGAACAAAATGAACAAATGAAAAAAATGAACAAAAATTAACTTTTCCTATGCCTTTTTAAAGTCCTTTAAAGATAATTACAATTTTAGGATGTTAAACAGAAATAATCCCATACACTTAATTAAAAAGGACTCAGAATCTCATGTAGAAAAGGTCTGGTTCAGGATTCTTAGTCTGGTTCCAGTCTGGTCTTCAGACTGATATTCTCAGAAAAAGAATTTTTCTGTGAGGTTGTTTTATTTTAAACACTTTCTGATTCAGTCTTGCCTTCTTTCTCTCTCTCTTTTTTTTAATCTTTTCATAAGGTCTGTACCACTAACATAAGCACTGTTTCCTCTTGCATTTTTATTTAAAAATGCCAATTTTTCTGTAACATCAGTCAATGACCTCAGGGCTAAAAGTTACATATGACCTTTGCTGTGGCCAGACATATCTTACAGAACTTTTAATACCAGAGTGGAAAACGCTATGCAGTCCTAATCTCACTTCTTCACAAGAGATCCACAGAACTATTAAAAAAAACGCTGATAGCATACATTCATCTGCTGCAGATTAAATAGGCTTAGTTTTGAGTAAGTGTCATGGAGAGATGCAATTATGACTCCTATCTGTTTGCTCCCAGCGTACACATTTATGCTACTTGAGCCAGAAAAGCTCACAGCAATAGTTGGTCATTATCTCCTCCCTGAACTACATCACTGAATGCAAGAAACATCCGGAGGAAAAGCCTACAGAAATATCCAAATGACAGACAGTTGTCAGTGTTTAAAAAAAAACAATGCAGCCCACCAACTAGAGAGACCTGGACACTGAGGAATCATCAGGCTGTGCATAGTTTCTTAAGTAACTCTTCATTATACCTTGAAAAAGTAACTCCACAGAAGTTTTCAGGGCTGTATCTACAGTAGCTCTTGCCAGAAATGTAGTCATATGGCAAAACTCCCATCAGCATCAGTTTTGGACCATGGATTCCACTATAAAAGCAGACTTAATGTCAGCTTAATGGTGATGGAGGCTTGGTCTAATATGAGAAGATCAACATCACAAGGCAAAACAAAAAGCAAGGCTAGAAAACCTTGTGATACCTGAAGAGATGGGCACCTGGCAGTTTAGGGGACAGAGGCAGTGTAACTTAGTCCCTGGGAAAGCCATGGCAAACTAGAGGAGATTTAACTTTGAGTACATTCATGCCCACTTGCGAGGGGCTGTTCCTCCGAATTCACATGCAGCTGAGCAGACTTTGTAGCCTGACACTCCTACAAGGGAACAATTCCTGTGCCGTGACTGCTCTAGGTGGGAACTCCTCTTTATCGTCAATGTTACCCAAACCCACAGTTTTTAAGTAAATATGGTTTCAACTAACACCTACCATGTAACAATCCATTTGGTTTCTGGTTAGCTACAGCATGAACATAAATGGGGCAAAAATCCTTTGGAAGGGACTGAATGGAGCAGAACATGGTTGTTTTATAGAGTAATCATTTCCCCTTGGAAATTTCTTGCACTTCCCTGTCTTCTGCAGTCTTTTTGCAAGCACAGGAGAGAGATCATGCAGATCCTTAAAGATCACTGGCACTAAATCAGGCAACTCACCAAGGTGCCCATGCAAGTTAAGAGTTTTTGGGACTGAGCTCATAATTTCTAAGAGCAAATACATTAGGATTTTATAAGCTCAAAAAGGCTTGTGAGAGTAATAATCCATAAAGCCTATTAAGCTATTAAGGTAACCAAATAAAGCATCTGCATTTTGATCTGTCTCCAATCTAAATGCTCAGCATGAATCTTTCTTAGTGATATAAAGAAGGCTGAAGAAATCATTCTCCAAAAGACAATTTTCTATGTTTCAGCTTCTGTTAGAAAAGAATCCAGAAACTTCTTCCACTTTTACATCTTATATCAGTATAATGCTTTCAATATTTGAAAATGTCTTCTCTTCTAAAAATGATTTTTCATTCCTTAAGACAAAGGATAAAATACACTGGTTCCTCTAGCCTATTTATACTTTTACATGTTTGCACTGTTTTACCTGCTGTAAAATCCATCAGCCACACTACTCCCATGGCATCTCTGCTCCACTTACTACTTGTTACTACCACTCCACAGTATTGGCTGGATGTTCCCCACAGCATTTGCTTCTTTTTCAATCTTTTCACTTGCATTCAGAATCAGCTTAAAGACAAATTTCTGTGCTGATCATAACGGGCAAGTTCGTGACCTAACAAAATTAAATTAAATGGAACTTTTTAGCTAATGTTCTTTGGAGGTTGCCATTTCGCACCCTATTTTAACTTAGTCAAGTGGTAAGGTCCTTAGACTTTATATTCCTCTAGTACATCAAGTAGGGCCAAACTTGATGTACTAGAGGCTATAGAGTATAGCTCGCTAGGGCTATAGCAAGCCTACATTTCTTAAAATTTTTTATTGAGTGTCATGTGCTAACACCACAAGCAATAATCTTAGCTCTTCGGCACAAGCCAATAGGTGCACATTTGCTACCTTCAGCAGCAGTATATTTAATTTATGTTGTAAAACAAGCTTTCATCATTCAGGATGAAAATGGTTTACAGTCTTGGTTTTGTAATTGTGAAATTGTATTATCAAACGTGAGATTTCATACACATAACTTAAAATAATCATAATCAAATGACAAGATATACGATAATGTATTCATCACATTCTGCAACAGCATTCACCAATTCATCCAACATCAGTTGTGGAAATATGTTTGGTATTCGTCATCTCCAAAACTTTGCTATTTCAGTCACAGAAAAGCCATTCTTATTTCTGTCTAGCAAATGTGGTTAAATTGAAACTATTCAATATGACAATGTACTGTTTCTCACTTAATTGCAAAGTCCCCATTTTGGCAAACTATTTCTTTACATTTTCTTTATTTTAAATTATTCTTCCCTTTACAACCCTGGGAAAGTTTTACTTCCAAGATGATGTACAATTATAATTCAAAAATAAAGACTAGAGAGGCTTTACAGATAAGCCAACCAAATAACATGGATTATGATAGGAAATAAAAAGATGAATCAGTTTCCATGGTAAAATATAACTACTGTCATGGGCACTGCGGCAATTAGCAGAACCTGCAGTAAAGACATCTTCTGCCTGAGTTCTACAACAGGCTAGAGTTCATCTTCTTAAGTAATGCTGATTGTATTATTTTTCCCGTTTACTTTTTTCAGGCCAGGTGATATTTACTTACCACACACTATGACAAATGAAGATATGTGTGAGAAAGTCTTGGATCAAAAGAAAAAAAAGGTGCTTCAGAATAAGCGGGCATGGTAAGCCTGGGTATCTAGAGAATATATTATAAGCACTTGTGAAGGGTACAATTAGATGATTCTTACATTTTTCCTCCACTTATTCAGATACAGATACTCCAGGTTTAGTCTCAATGACACAAAATTAATACAAATATTTTTACAGTGTAAGTTAAAATAAAGTACCCTTATCCCAACGCCAAGCCTTTGCCTTGTTCAGTCAGATGGCTTGCAGGAGGAAAGACTATAACATTTTGTCATTTCATTTATTCAAAGCCTCATGTAAATAACTGTAGTGATTGTGTATTTATTTTGCAAAGTATTTTTCAAAAAGTGGACTTAAACCACTAGGCCTGCTCCTGAAGCGTTAAAAACAAAATTCTACTGATTTTAATGCCTGAAGTTCTCTCTGTCCATCAAAGAAAATCACTTTATTTACCACTGAAATATCTGTGGCTGAAAGGCAGCTACAGCTCACTGTAAAATTACACAAAAATTTGAGACGTGGAGAGGCCAAGAAACCACTTGGGAAATCTAGGTGATAGGGGCTATTTGGTCTATATTAAATATTTATTGAACAGCATAATATTTTTCTTCACTGCTGTAGTGCATTGCCATATGACTACTGTGTGGCACCTGAATTTAGCACATCTGTCAAGTGGCTCATGAAGTACTCAACACATATTTTACAGTATTCCTCATCCAGAATCTTTTTCTGGGTAACATGTCACAGTTCCTCCTGCCAATGTTTGATTATTAAAATACTTTTTATATAAATCCCAGAAAGGCTACGCCAAATCTCAACAGAGGCCCAACACTGTGGCACTGTGATTAGAGAGGCTTCTCCCCTTGCTGTGTACTGCTTCTCATAGCATCCCTGGTACAGCTACACATGACCAAAGGCAGGAGGCCCATCCTTCCTGGGGACTTCTCATTGTTGTCTCCTGGCCTATAACTTAATACCATGAATGCTTGTACAAATAAGCAGATTAGACTAACATATCAGAATTTTTACTTGGGCACTTGCACTGCAGTTGACTGAAAAACTGGATAAACCACTGAAGTGAGAACAAGAGCAGTCCCCCGTGGATCACTCAGAATTTTAAGCAACCACTGACCTGCTCCTTCTCCCACACAGATGATAAGCACCGAAGGGGAATAACAGGGTTAGTGGGGAAGACTGCAAGCTCTCCCTATAGTTGCTTGAAGGATCCACAGAAACACTGATGAAATTTCATTTCCATCTGTATCTGGAATTTGCCATGTCTGACAAGTTAGATAAATAAATTCTAAGTAATTTTGCATAAATATCTTTGCTTCAAATGGAATAAAATTAGTAGCGGACATAAGTTGCATTTAAATATAAGATCATTAGGCTACCCAAATCGCTCTTACCAGAGGTGCTTTGCAATCAGCTTATATTAGCTGTACTGTCCCCAATGCAAATGGCAAGGATAAGCAGGATCTGGCATTTGATCAGACAAATTTGTGACATCTCATTCCTCCCTGTGAGCTGTTGGGACACAGCTGGGACATAACTTTCCCTGACAGGAGAGAGGGAACAAGACCTTGCTTGCATTTCTTTTATAAGAACAAGCACTTCATTCGTCCCTGGACACTTTCTGCTTCCACTAATGTAGTTTTCTGGGTACTCCAGCGTTTTTCTCTTAAAAGCCTCAGAACTCTTTCACATACTTTTTTAAGAGGAAAAGCTATTCCCACCCTAAGTATGAGAATATCCATTTCTTACAGCCTTATGGGTCTAGATTTCTGCTCTGCTGAAACATAAGGGAGCCTAATCCTAGCTCCATAATAAGAAAGGTTTCTTCCTCTCAATACGTTCACATTTTTATTTAAACAACATTAATACCCATGTTTACTTGCATGTCAGAAAATTGGGCACCAGAGGAACTCCATTCCCCTCAGTAAAGCAGCTCCAGATCTCCCATGTGATTGTCACAGAATTTGGCTCAGTACACTATATCTTATTAAGATTTTCTTTAAAGAGGGGTTATTTACCTGCCAATCTATATATTTTGTTCAGGGCATTTTCCGAGCAAAGGCTAAGTCCTGGATTTATCACCTAGGGGAGCGGTCCCACAAAGCCCTAAGGAGGCTACAAGGAGTACAGCAAGTAGTACTTCATACCAGTGCTTTATAGGATACAAATAGATCTAGAGGATCTGACAAGATCTTTTAAAGTTTTAGCATTTGCTCTCTTTTGGAGCAGTAAGTTATGCACTATATGGAAGAGCTGGAAAGAAACGTGAGTCGAACAAAGAAGATGCCAGCTTCTTGAGCTAGGTTTAGGTCCAGTTTTCCAGTTTCCAGGCAGAAAATGGCATTACATTCTTTATACTGCTGCTGAATTCTTGGTTTAAATGCTGGCACAGACCCACACGGCACCAACTAGTGCTGCTGAATCCTATACATCCTATCACTTCTTAAATTCAGTGACCAAAGGCAGAGGCAGAGCTTCTCCTACAAGGCTGAGGGAAGGAAATAGTCTTAAAAGCTCCTGAAAGCTCCAATGTTTCAGTTTGGAAATAGCTAAACAGACACCTAGGTAGAATTTGTATATGAGTTTATTTAATCATTTAAAATACAAGAGGAAAAATATTATTGATCCAATGACAAGCATTAGTATGTGTAGCAATGTTTATATTCCTGTAAGGCAGAAGCTGATCTAAACTCATCTTTATTTGCCAATAAATGGCAGGTTTAAAAATGTTTTCAAGCCATTGGTTCTAGTTCTGCAAGGATAATGGTGACCTAAAGCAGGAGGATCTCAGCTTTATTGAGAGATTTATTGTTTATTAAGACAGGTAAGACCTGGATGACCTTGACAGTCCTTGCAGAGGTGGAGAGAGTACAAAGAGTACAAAGATGCTTACAAGCGCTTCTCATGATATATCCAGCAAGAGACAGTAAAATATTAGGATTGAGGTAATACTGGTAATGTGAGCTGAAGCTATGAACAAATCCACTTTCTGTCTGTAACTGGCACACTCTTTTTCCCCTCTGCAGGCTCTGTAGCCATGCAGAATGCTTGCACTTCTCCAGCTGAAAACTGCTGGGTCTATTCTGAAACTGAAAATCTGATTAATGTATCTTTGATTTGACTAAAATGTGTGCTTGAGAACCTTTGTGAAGTAGATCCTCAGTGAATACTGTGGCTTTCTGATTAACCACAGAAAATACGAAAAGAGCAAGAGCAACCTGCCAAGTCATAAATTTATCTTTTCCATGATGAACTCCCTTCTAGAGAGGGCTGCACCATCACTGTACATTTAGGACAAACTACAGAGTTTTTAATTCCTACAAATAAGAACTACTTACTCACACCAGTCAATAGATTAAGAAGTATTCTTGGTACGACCTTTGATGTACTGTATTGCTGTTTGTTTACCCATATGCAAAAGTAAGATAACAACACAGACTTTTTGGGAAGTGATTTGCCAGTACTCACATGGAAATTTCAATGAATGAGCTAAATATTTGGCTGAATCATCCAGTACCTTTACTACTCCCTTGTCAATTGATATTTCTGTTTCCATCTGCTTCTAGTTAAATCCCATGCATCTTGGGCAATGGTTTTGTTTGGTGATGAAAAAAAAATTTGAAGACCTACTCTTTCTGACTGATGCTCAGAATGCTTTTTATTGTTGCATATATAAATTCAAACAAGAGATTCAAAGTACATCCTAGTCTAACCCTAAATCCTACATAATAGAAACATTTGCTTTTGATTTTATGAAATTTACAAAATAAAACATCCTTTCAACACTGTACTGAAAGTCTGCATCACAATAGGCACGTATCAACATGTTAACCTGTTAAGGAACGAAATCAATGTAAGCAGAATCATCACCAGAGTCACGAAATAAATGTGCAAAACCTTCCTTTCTTATTTTCTAGGGTTCTGTTGCTACAGCTAATAAACTTTCCAGTTACTTCTCTAGGAGGCAGGAATCTTCTGAGCAGAGCAAAAGGGAAGCCTCATGATGATCTGGATCAGGTCCACCTGAAAACTCTTCTCTGGTGTGCTTTGCTCCACTGATCTAGCTGGGTGTTGTGTCAGCAAGGCTCTGTCAGTCACCCAGGCCAGGCACTTCACACTGTTTACAAAAGAGCCCTTAGCTCCTACACTTTCTTACTCTGTCCTTGGCCAGAACGCTGTTATTTGGATAATGGCAAAACCTATCAAGAAATGAGCAAGCCCTTCCAGTGAAAATTAATGGATGAACTTGTTTTCTCTGGAATAAACAGTATCATATCTACTGATTGCAATAGGGATACACCTCTAGAGTTGATACTGTTCTCTGCCCTTCTGAGAATCTTGCAGAAGGGCAGGATCCTGTCGTTTGGGTGTGCACTTGCTGGTCCAACTACAAGAAGGAGTTCTCACATTCAACAGCCTGAGAGGCCAATGTAGCATTTTGAAGTTTTGTGAATCTCAGATTTAGTAGAAGTCACATATCAATTCCTTTAGAGGTCTTGGTCCTTGTTGCTTACACAGTTAACGATCATCAGGGAAATGAAGCCACAGTATATATCCCACTTTAACTCAGTTTCCACAGTTTTCACTGGGCTGATCACTGAAACTGTGGACATCATCAGAGTTCAAAAAATGCACTGCTTTAAGGTACCTCTAGTCACAACAACAATTGCATTATCAACATAAGCAGTTCTTGTATGGAGATATCTTTTCACAGAGGTTGCAGGCATTATGAGATATGAGAGGGCTGTTGACTTTGCATCAACCTTGGCACAGATAGCTTAAATTTTCTTTGTTGTTGTACACAAGGCCAGATGGTTGAAATAGCAGGTTCTAAGTTCAAGATCTGTTCTGTTCTTGCTTTGGTTAAAACTCTCTCCTAGATCTGATGCTGCTGTACCAGCAGTTTCTGTGTTTGCAGTTCAATGACTAAAATGCATGTACATCGTCACAGCTGTTTCTCGCTCTGCAGAAAATGTCTACACTTACAGGTGCATACATAGTTCACCTTCCGATTATTTGAGTGGTTCTTGGCTTTATTTACTGAGTTCAAGTCAAGGAGGCTGAAAATGCAGTGCAAGGAAAAACGAAGCCTTAATGTACACGCTCTACGAAATTTCTTTGTTCTATCAAACCTATAGAGAAAGATTTGCTCAAAATGGTCATTTTCTTGTCATTTTCATATAGCCTTCCCATCCATTGTAGTTCTCCTTCATTCCAGTACCACTCAGTGGAAATCTTCCACTGCATCAACTGCAATGGAATGGAGGGGGTTTTATTTTTGTTTTGGTTTGTTTTGTTTGAGTACATATTTTCCTCATTCTCTAGAATAGTGTAAGGCAGGCTGGTTTCCAGCTTTTTTCACCTGTCTTTTATCATCTTGTGATTTGTTGGACTTCATGAAGAATGTTGAGGCTTAAATACTGCATTTGGCAATATAAGTCATTTGACTGAAGAGGTCATTGTATTAACAAGGCACTGGAAATCAGTCCACATCCTTCTCTGCATGTGTCATAATATGGCTCTTACTGTGCAGATAAGGTAGCCAGGCTGACAACACTGACTGCAGTCTGTTCTCATTTGATGAAAACAGTG
The DNA here is from genome assembly GCA_033628505.1 of Tringa tobata. NCBI lineage: Eukaryota > Metazoa > Chordata > Aves > Charadriiformes > Scolopacidae > Tringa > Tringa tobata. The sequence goes on from JAHREE010000067.1 coordinate 1,078,126, forward strand.
CAGATGTTCCCCATCAGACATGAAAAGGTCAAAGAAAGCAACTGAATGTTGCCTTAAAAGAGGCATACTTGGGCATTAGTATTTTTCACCTGAATTGTTTTGTGACAATGAAAAAGGGAGCAAATGAGTTAACAGATGAGTTCAGCTTTTTTTTGTTGTTTTTTACCATTTGTAAAGCTTTCAAAGCATTTTGTAGGACCTGATTTAAAGTCTTACAAAAAGTAGATGTTGGCTAAGAAATACACATTAGCAGCAACAGCCTATAAGAAGATAATGGAAAAAACACTACCGTTCTGTGCAAGCCATCTGCCCTTAGATACTCACTGGGGCAGAAAGCTGCAAATCAAGGTATATTGTCCCTGTCTCACTTCCTAAGCATTTTAACTCCCTTCAATACTGATGAAGCCAAACCGATGGCTAATCAAATCTGTGAACTCAGTATTCTTGTTTTATTAAAACATTGTTAAAATTTAACAAAATGATAATGGAATTATTTAGCATGATTTCTAATAAGGTTTTGTTCCATGGATGAACTTCATTGCTTTCACCAGCTTTCTCATCATTGTTTCTTAAAACAATGATGTCCGTTTGCTTTCAGAAGTCACCTACCATAACCAAACAGGAAAAAGACCAAAATTACATTGCTAAGCAAGTAATAGCTTGCATATTTTTGATAAGTCTCTACGATTACATCCATATACAAAAAGGTGTTTTATAAAAACATTCCATTAGTTCCATTACGTGGAAATAGTAAAAATCTAGAGAACCACAGTTCAGTAAGTAATAACATAACTGTTCCGTAGTTTCTTCCATCAGCAGGGAGGTTATCAGTACAAAATGATGGAAAAGGCAAAAGGTAATATTCTGTCACAGGATGATGATGAGCCATGTACATATTTTCACTGTGGAAAAGCTAAAATTTGTCCAAAAAAACGCGTTTCTAGTAGAGATTGGCAGCCCTTCAAAAACACACTGACAAAAGCTCAACTGCATGATGGTGAACAGCTCTAGTCACATGCCAAGACGAAATATGGGTTCTGACTAGGGCAGGTGCTGGGAAGGACACACAAGTGAACAAGAGACAAGAAACCTCAGAGCTTGATTTCTCTATATAGAAAAAATGGCAGAATGAGGACACAAAGGCATTTTAAAAATTTATCGGGGAAACAAGGACAGAAGAAAAGGATATAAACTGGCCACAGATACAATTAGTCTAAAAAAGAGAAGGGTTTCCACATGCATTTCTATCTGCCTTTTTCTTATATGCTGCTTTGATATGTGTATACAAAGGATAGAATAATATAATTGCCTCTGATTGCAAGCAACAGGACACAGAAGTCCATCCCAATGCCTCATTGTCAGGTTTTGCAATGAGTACTTGCATCATATCCTGAAGAAAGGAGGAGATTCTAATTTTACTAGGATTTTTCAAAAGAGCATTTCATGTATTTGGTGATTATGTGCAAGTTAACCAAATTCTCCTTCATTATAAAATAGAAACTGTTAATATTCACGGTAGTAAATTCAACACACACACATACAGTCCCACCCCTGAAAATACTCCACTTCAGAATGAAGCAGAATTTGGGGTTTTTTTATTTATGCATTTTATTTTAATTAGAAAAGCCTCCTATTTTTTCTGAATTGCCATCTAGCCAACATGACTCACTGGTGATCCATCACTACAGCAGGTGTTGATAGACTTCTGGAGAATCATGGTAGAGTGGGATCTTATAGTTTCTGTTCCCCACTTGAAAAGTGGATGTGGGGAAGAGAAGATTGACAAACTGGGGTAAATGGTTTCCCAGGAAGGAAAGCTGGGCAGAAAGGATACTTTGGAAAATTTACAACCATCTACTAAGATAAAACTGAACTACAGAACATGAGCAAAGTTTTGCACACAGTGATGTATATGTGTCACTTTGAGAAATCTCCTTATTTTCAGGATGGAAGAGCAAGAAAGTTCATATAATTGCTTTATATGTGTACACTAAATGAAAATTTTGAAACAAACACCTCTGCTCGGAAGCAGGTTTTGACAATACTCAGAACTACTACAAGTGAAGTAGAACTGCATGTGAAGTGACAATCAGAGCTAATTCAAACTTATATGCTATTTTATGGCTATATAAAGTTCTTGTTCATTCTATTAGTACCTAGATGAGATATTCTTTGCTTAAGCCATAGAAGATAGCACATAACCTCAAGGACTCAGCAGGGAACTATATTTATATCACTGTCTTTTAAATCCTCCCATCCTAGCAATTGTAAAAGGCCATCTTTACTCTGCTATAATAGCATTTTAAATTAAAGGCAGTATATATGTTGCTAGATAGAATAGCATTAATTGCCTTGGAAGTCATGCAGTTGACTAAGCCTAGTATATAAACATAATAGTATATTTAATTTATCAGAACCAATGCCCATTAAAATACTTAGCCATATTAATAAAATATTACAAAATCACATGAAAAATTAAAAGAGAAATCTGATTTACTTAAACATAATACTGAATTATTATGTTCACATAATAAACCCACTTAGCACACTTCGTGAAAAAACCCCACATGGAGGCACTCAGGAACTTCAAATAAATATTACTCTGATGCTTCCATTTAAAGCCAGGCTATTGAATTTGGAGTTTATAAAGGAATTTAGTTCCTGTGTAGTACTTAATAAGGATGCATCTACTAATTTGGATGCAAAATGACCACAGTGATATCATATAAAATAACGACCTTCAAATGAAAAAATAAAAATAAAAAAAACCCACCCCACATTAAAACATTTTACTAAAACAAGGGGAGAGGACACTGGCTTGAATACCCATATTTGCACATAAGAATGTTTAGGTAACCCTTTTAAGAGCTGGGAGTCTGACGCAGCATCTCCTTACTCCTCCCTTGGCCTAACACATAGGCACGTGCACGTGCACACCGCTGTCCATGGTTTTGAAAAGAGACGGAAAATCGGAAAAAAAACAACCAACCAACCAACCAACCAACCATAAAACCCCATTTAGTTCCAATAAGGAAATTTTATTTAATGTTGTGAAATACCCTTCAAAACCAGTAATTCTAAAGTATGCAAGGACCTCTTTATGCTTAGCTAGACATAAGGCGCTTAGATTTAAGACATAGTGACACTGAGAAAATGTATCTTAAAATAATACTAAAAGATAGAGCTGTCAGCATTTCTCGAACTCCCCCTTCATTAAAAAAACTCACCACCACCACCCCAAAACTGGATTTCCTATTTCAAAGTGAGCACTCAACGCACCATTCTGAGTCACAGCACTGGGGTCTGGCAAGCATCAAGCTATGGAAACCAGATGACATTTTAAACTTCAAACACAGATCGGGTTCCTTAAGGAGCCTGGGTAGCTTAAGACACATTAAACCCATTGTACCTTGGCATTTTGCCTTGTGTAGCAGATATCTTAAACTCCTCCACAGCCATTTATGCAGTCTAATCCCTTCTATGATGCTTATGATTTAACACGTAGTCAGGCCAGGAAACTGACTTAGAAACTTTCCTATCTCCCAGAATTCTCATTCAAATCCCCCTAAAACTTCTGATAAGGCAGAAGTTTAAACCTTTAGAAGTGACATCTATGAAAGTCCAAGCAGATGTAGCTTTGGGTAGATCTACACATGTGATATTAAATTGCAGACGAGAATATTCCTTCTTCCATCGGCCAGGTGTTCTTCTCTCCTATTTTCCCCAACCCACTTCTCCAGAGTCTGTTCTCTTAGGTCTTATCTCTCAAACAAAAACATAAAGGGTGAGTTTTTATCAGGAAAAACTTTAACTAAGACTAAAATGTTACTTTTTTCTTCTCTTCCTCCACCCCCCACCCATAGAAGGGAGTAAAAGTTCAACTCCTGCAGCTCAGAGAATAGGTGTTGCAAGGCCTCACCACGTACCAGTGTCTACCCATTTTCTTCCTTATTATTTTGTTTGTTTGTTTTCTGAAGAAGGACATTACTTGCCAGTGAAAAAATCTTTCCAATGTATAATTCATTTCTGTTTAATCTTTGATTGAAAATTACTTTAAACAAGAATAGTAGCTAAATCTCTGCTTAGAATTTACATATATAGTCTTGGAGAAAAAGCATAGACAATTTACTTCCACTATTTCTGTCTTTAGATTCTTTTGCCAGCAATAGCATTGCAATGTGATAATATGACACAGTGGTATGATAACTTCAAGTAAATTTTTGGCTAAGCCAGAGACACGGACTTCAGGAAAACTGTGACCTTCACGTTTGTCTTTCAAAATGCCAAAAACTTATGTATCAAAGCTATTACAGAGATAAGAAAAAAGCTGGAATAGCTTGTAGCAGTGAACAGTTCTGTCTCTAGAGCAAGAGGAAGGAAGGAAGGAATTAAATCCCTGAGGCAGAAATCGTAGCCCATTAATGTTTCTTTACAAAAATAATGGTTTTGAATATCAATTATTCTTTTTCAAGGACAGAAGAAAGAGATCCTGATTTCGTATTTCATTACTTTTACAATGGGCTTCAGGTACAACTACATTAGCCACTATGCAATAGCTTTCTTTGCTCTGCTCCCTTCCTCTAGGACCTTCCACGGGATCAGGCAAAGAGAACTTTTTTCTGACTCAGTCCCATCTGTAGTGACCTCCTAAGATTGTTATTCCATAGAAACCACTGTCATGTTGCATCACTGGAACAAATTGTTCATTAGTGTTACTTCACAAAAAGGTTATAAAATGCATTAATAAAAACCGCTGCATATTGATGAATCTGAATGTAAGAAAGCATGAACTGAGTTAAAATACTGTTGTCGTTTCCAAGCACTACCTGCCACTGCACAGACCCAGCTTAGTCCTATAAGAAATCGTTTCTGCTCCTGTGATTGGAACATGAATGGCATCAATATTTTGCTGCAAAGCCTACGGCTTCAAGTAACCCTCAGCATGATTGCCTGTGTGCTAAAGAGGTATACAAAGCGAGCCGAAAGGGGAGAGATCCTTTCATGTGGATCCTCGAAAATTATTTCAGTTGTTGGCAAAAATAGCATTTTGCATCTCTGGAAGAAAAAGTGAACCAGTTCATCAGCAGAGCTGTTAACGGTTTGCTCTGTAGCGAATGGCAGCTCACTACATCCATCAGGTGCACTGTGATGCCACAGAGAGCACTGGCACAAGGGGCTACAAGCTGCTGGGCAGTCCTGTCCCTATGGGATGGTACCGCTTCGTCTGACAAGTGGACCTCTGCAGCTGCAGAGAGTTATTTGTTTGATAGTACTAATATGTAAGTTAAAACCATGCAGTCAGAGGAATAAAGCACTTCAAAATGCACTTTGCGCACATCAAAATGTACTTTGCTCACTTCATATTTGCAACAGAATGTTAGTTACTTACGATAACATTTCAGAATGCACTAACTGTATGCAACAGACACTGTAAAAAATAATGGCTTAGGAATCAGAGCTACAGCAACCTGCTCTTAAGTATTACCTGAGAAGAGGGGAGAATGCCAATTTTTGTGTGGATTAGCCACATGTGGCTTATTGTAGGTCTGCTCTATTGCCATTTTTAAGTCATCGTATCAATTTTAATGCTTTTTAAACTAATCCCTTGGTAATTGGGTCGCAAAGAATGCAACCTTAAAAAATCATAAACACACCTTCAAAAATTAAATAGCTTACACAATTTGAGCAGCTGACTCATTTAGAATCAGATTTCCATAATGGTATTAAAATATTTAATTAAGAACATTGTTTATAAAAGAAGTCAAACCCAAATCAGCTTGGGTTTGTTGCAGCCTATTGTCTACAATAATAGATTGTAATCTTATTAATAGAAGAATATTTTATCGCGTTTCAATAGCAGAACTGAATTAATTACTTGCATAACTCTACTACAGAATAATGAGCTTAAATTGGAGAATCACATGGAGCGTTCTGTGTATTAAGGCAAAATGATTTTACTTAACACCTACAGTATTTTGTAGATAAAAAGTTAGTGTGTACACAGTAACATTAGATAAGTGGAAACTTTTCACTTGCAATTTTGAGTTCATGAATTACAAGTGACAACTTAAAGACCAAGGAAGTAAAATAAAGATAATAAAATCAGATAAATAATAAATGCAATACAAACATAGCTTTTTTCCCATCCTACAAAGAATTCTGCTTATCCTTTGGACATACAGAAATTACTTATAAATATGTATACCTATAATTCTTTTTGGAATTGGGAAATACTCTGTTAAAAACATAGCACACAACTGAGCCAAGAACTTCTGGAGTTAAACATGTCATCCTGTTCTTTTCTTGGAGTATTAATTTAAACTATCCTGCACAGAACTAATTTGCCAGCAGCTGTGTAGCAGAAAATGCCATTGTGAGCTGTCTGAGGTATGATTTAACCATCCAGTTTGAAATTAATAAGGAATCAAAAAAATTCCATTAGTTTGGCTCTTCTTGTGCAGGATTCTCAGTCATGAAAAGTCATGCCACTCTCATTAACCCCTGTTTCTACCATCTTCCCTTACCACCATGTCAATAGTTCTTGCTTAAGCAGGACACTGTTTGCACAGCAAAGGAGCTATATTCCAACACACACTGAGCAAAAACACAGCAGAGACTGCATAGACTTGGGAACAGCTCCAAGAAAAGCCTTCAGGCCAGTGGACACATTTTAGGTACATCAACCTGGCACTGAGTTCCCAAATGAGGCCCATAGGCTTCCCATCCAGTGCATGAAACACGTGCCTCAAAATGGGATCCTGCCCAGCCCAGACCCCTAAGCAGGGAGTCTCCTGAGACAGACAGCAGGACATGGTGAGGCTAGGGACACAGCAAAAGGAAGGTTTTGGCACCTCGCCCCACATGGCAGAAAGGTGCACCTTTTTGCTCATGTGCCCCAGAACATGGCTGGCTCCTGAATGTCAGCAATTGCTCCGAGAAGCTGGGCGGGTGTTGCTCCTGCTTGCTGAAAGGCCACTTCTGCTGCAGCTGCCCACATTTCAGTGCAGAAGTGCCCACACTGTGGACGCACGACCACCACTGCTGCTGCTTTTGAGGTCCCCAGGAAAAATATGTGTGTGGCCCCTCGACCTTGTGTTCATCTCACTGGTTCTCTCTCCCTTGCTCAGAAACAGAGCACCCTGGGTCCATGAAAACGAAGAATTCAAAATTCAGTTAAATAATGCGTAAGACATCTGTCATGCTGTAGCCCCTCGGCAGGCAGAGGGGTTCCAGCTGCAAGGCCAGAGTCAGGCTGCCCCCATGCTTCATCCCCAGCTCAGCAAACCAATGGCAGACCTTCCCACAGAGAAGCAGAAGAGTGGCCCCAATGGTTTGAGCCTACAGCCTGACAGTTAAAATACTCTCCTGGGAGCCAAGAGAGACAGCCCTGATCTTCCACAGGCAAATCTGAAGTTAGATCTCAAACTTTTTTATTATGCACACTGGATTTCAAGGGTGTTATAGAGCCATTGGGGCCGGAAGGAGCCTAGGGAGGTCTCTTGGTCAAGCCTGTGCTCGAAGCAAACGCAACACTGAATTCAGCCCCAGGAACTCAGGCTGCATCCAGTCAGATCTCAGAAAACCTCTGAGGTACTTCATTTTGTGAGAAGCCTGGTCCTCTTGTGTGTTTGCTGGCTGACCCATAAAAGCCTTCCGTAATGAGACGCCTCGGGCACTGTGCCAGAGTGTGGCTGAGTTTACGTAACCTGTCTAGGCTGAGGTACGAGCTAACTGCTCCACTATCCAACACTACTGACAGAGTAGTTACATACGTGTGAAGATCCACAGTTCAGAAGCACTGGTGTTAGATCCTTCCAAGTTCAGCAAGAGTTTCAAAATCATCAGACTTCGACACTTTTGCACATAATCCCCATTTAATGGGATGCAGCTATTTCTACCTAAATAACTCCCCTAACAACAGACACTATAATTGAGAAATTCACTCTTGGCTAATATCACATAACTAAGAATGACCAAATGATCGTAAAGTTTTCAGAAAAATCATATAACGAATATAAGGGAATCATAGTGCTGTTGTTGGCTTATCTGACAGCTAAAATCAGCACAGTACCTAAATGAGATGACACATACTGTAATGCAGCTTCGTAATAATTAAAAACTTAATTGCTTCTATTGAAAGACTCAGAAGTTAGTCAACACTTGGTTGACTTTGTCAAAGAATCACCCTTGCCAATTAACAGTGCTGCCAAATACAGACTTTCATTTAAAAACCAAATAACCAATCCTCATGGTGGCAACAATTCCATTCCAAGCCAAACCTACACAGTGTTGTCCTTGTTCAGATACCACGAACTGTGGCTGCTGCGTAACCAAGCTCCACACAACAAATCTGGGTATAACACACTTTACATAACAGTGCTGCTGAGTGCTAAGTCTGTTAAGGTAAAGAGCAAGTGCCTGAAGTAGGAAAAGAGTAAAACGATACAAAACTAAGTATTTCTGCTTCCTGCCGGATGGTTGGAAGAAATGGTGTTCCTACCGAAAGACAAGGGCATGTCTGTTAAAAGCCAGCTTTGATCTGAATCACCAGGACCCACTGACCTGCTCGGAAATGAACATTCTGTGAAATGTGATTTTCTATCCTTTCACAGTGCTGAACTGTTTCATTAATCAGCAGGTACCTGATAGATATGCGGATACCTGCTGGTTAATAAAACAATTCAGCTCTGAGTTTCTAGCTATCATGTAGATACTCACTTGAAGTAATTACTAGGCTTTCTAAGCTTTTAATATACCAGAGGAAGCATTATCCTTGGTGGCTAGCTCTCTTAAAATTAATTGCTTATTATTCACTATTGTTTCACAAATTTTTGCATAGAATATGACGATGTAGGGTCTGAGGATGGATTAAAACATTTGGGGCTAGGCCATGTCCCCACATTTTGAGCAATGGCACCGTGGAAGAACAACACATCATTCGGTAAAACTTCTTTACCAAAGAGTACTTTTCCCTCAGACACAGGTTTACTCCATTTCTTCCTTGCTTCGAAGGATGCATACAGTATAATTTGCTTGGTTTGTTCCCACAGCAATTTGCAGACTGTCCAGATGAGCTCAGAGGTTCCAGCTCCCTTGCCTAACCTTACTTCTTTAAACATACAGCCTCAGAGAGCTGCTTTTCTGAACAACTTCTACAAGCATTAACCATTCATGCTCCCACATATTTATTGGCATCCCAGGAAATCTTTTATTTTGTTAATATGTAAATGAAGTCCTGCTTCATTTATCATCTTGTTTGCTACAGAATGTGCATGGGCTCCATGCCCTGGCCCTTTATTCAATCTTGATTTCAGGATTCAAACACCTTCTCCGTGGAAAACTGTATTCAGAGGAGGATTCCCTGTAGACCTTAAAAATAAAGTTGTCTTCACTGTTGTATTTCTCTTCATTCTGTGCCTGAGCTATCATACACAAGTCTTAATAGCCTCCTATAAGAGCCTAAAAAGATTAAAGTCCAGGAGGGACTGTGATAGGGTCACAAATGGAAGATTTTGTAGTATTGCTTTGAATGTCTGTTTTCTTATCACCTTCCCGTATACAGGATGAAAGGCTGCTCTGCTTGTGAGGACAGAAAGGTTATTTTCTACCCAGAGAACCATCAAAAAGCCAGTTGGATTTATAAGAACCTTCTTCCCAGGTATTTCAAGTGCTTCCATGACAGAAGACATAAATACATGATCCAGCAATATTTAGGTCTTGTCTAAGAATGAATTTTCCCCAAACATTTTCAGTCAGGTATCACATACTCTTAGCTCATCATTACCAGCATCCATCGCCTTTATCTTACTGTGAGACACAAAATGCCAAAGCATCCTCAGATGCACTTTGCGTTTGGGCAGACTTCTACAGCAAGTTTAACTGAATGACTTTACACTGCCTATCAGCATGAAGAAACTGGCCTTTGGCTGGACAAGCCACCAGGATAGAAGGGATTGGTCTCACAAACAGCAAGTATGCCTAGTCACAAAGTGCTGTTGCTTCACAGTCCGTATTATGACAGCGAGTGGTAGAATAGAGATGTTTCTGCCGCTCTTGTTGAATAACAAACCCTCACAGCCCTACTTAGTCCCACCATAATTTATGCAGAGCGCACAGTTAATTGCGATTCAGTGAGGACTCCTACACAGATAAATCTCCTAGCAAGAAAAATTTAAATCTTACCACATTTGAACTAGACAACTGCTTTAAAATTACCCCTTGACTACTGAATGCAAAGAACGCTGCAGTGCCACAGCAGCTCCTGCAGATAACCAAAAACACCACAGTGCACTCAATATTGGTGTGACAGCTTTCACTGCCCTCTGCACCACGTCCCTAGTGGTGACAAAGTGTGCTGTGATTCCCACGGAAGTTTAAACGTTGGTGTATCTTAAGAGGATTTATTATAAATACTTCTATGTTTAGCACACAGGCATATAGCTATGAGTAGAAAAACCTGAAATAAGTAAACTGGTGTGTCTATTTCAGTCAAGCCCACAGCAGCCAGTGCCTGTTCCTGCCTATTCCTAAGCAACTCATTAAAAACTGCAATTAATCCTTTTGCTTGACAGCTGCCATTCATCCTGTTTAACTCTTCTGTAAACCCGTTCTATTTTTATAAAGATTTAGGATATTTTTTTATCATTGCATGGTAGATAGAAAATGGCAGTGCTACAGGGCATTTGGCAGACACTTAATACAATTCAATTGTTTTAAACCTTTCTACTCCTCCTGATGTGGTGATGTGCTTTCTGCTGGGGGACGAAGGGGGTTGCAGTTGAAATCCTGGTGACTCTGATTTGGATACTGAAGGTATGCACCAGTTTCTTTCAACTCAGTTTGATTTAAGGCATCATGGCAATGGCCTCCTAATACCTGCCACGCATTAAGCAGAAAACCATGTCCAACCTACCCATCATGGCTGCTAGCTAAAGGCTCCCAGACAGAGGTCAATCCCATATTAGTAACCTTGGTCACCCTTCTGAGGACTGTTTGTGCTGTTATTGTATGTAATAATTCTTGCTGGGATAGTGAACAAAGCAGATCTCAAAAAGGTGGGCTCAGCATCCCACTGCACCTCAGTATGTCTCACATTTGGTCAGCTATTTGTCTCTTTTTAAAAGATCTTCATGTTTAGGGACTGTCAGACATGGTCCAGTAACTAGAATTAAAGCAGCTGATTTGATTATTTTGGTTTAGCCACCAAATCTAAGGAAAAAAAAAAATTAAATAGAAATGTTTTCCTAGCAAATTTTCTCTGAAATTACCCCTAAAATTGACTTAAATCTCACTCCTTACATTAAGTGAAGAATTTAAAAAAAACCCCTTTGTTCAGCTGACTGATATGAGGTGCATCTGTCTAAATACAGCAGTCTACCTCTGGTCAAGTTCTACACTTTCCCCTTCCACGTAACAGAGGAAAAAAAAAAAATTCCTGGGTTCAATGCAGGAATTTTTGTCTTAGATGCATCTACTTCTCTTCACGGGCTACAGAGACAGCCAAATCACAATACCCATACATACTCATAAAGAGTTTAATGCCAGACAAATCTCACCTCACTGTAAGTGTAAGCAAGCAGATGTGACCTTCTATGCACTTTTATTGCCCTCCAAATTGAAAATGCTGCAGAAAATGAAGGCAAACATAAGGGAGGGTTTATTTCATTCTAAGACAAAAAAAGTCAAAAATCTGTGAGGCACACAGGATAAATGTGTTGAGGAAGGAACAGTTGGTAAAATAAAGGTGATAATAACTTATTTTCATTTCATGAGAAAAAAAAATTAGTTGCTCAGAAACAGGCTCTGTTACTAGTAATTTCAGGAAAAAATGGGGGAGACAACTGAATTTTAATGCTGAGAGTTGCTTGGAAGTCCAAGCTCTCAATGAGATGTCACTTCTATGGTAAACAGAGCCATTCGGTTAGTCCTAGTTAATACTTCAGAGATTGCTCAAAGAAAAGGCATTTGGTTTCCTCTGTGACAAGCTGGTGTCGCCAGCTCATAATGGCAATCTAAAGCAGTCAAGCAACTCATTTTGGTCTTCTTTATATTGTACCTGAACAAAAGTTCAGCAGAGACTGGTATGTTTCTCTGTATGACTTTAGAGTGGGAAAAACAATTGTTTCAAATAATTCCTGGGGTGCAGTCACATCATTTCATCTATTTTCTTCAACAGCTGGTCAGGTACTAAGGTACGATTCTACAAAGTATTAACTGTTTGCATTTGGTAAAAATATTTTTCATGTGGTTCATGGTTTATTATCAATAAAACTGTATTTCCTTATGTCTCACTGGAATAATTCGCTTACATATATACTTACACAGAAGCCTTACATGCTTTGCCTTTATCTTGCGCCCAAGATTCACAGGAATCAAGCAACAACAAAACCAATATGCCAATACTACATGTCTACTGCAAAAAGCAAGTTCTTACCAGAAAATAGGTGACTGAGTATAGCTGCTTGTTTCTGCTGGCAGATCCCAAGCCTCCTACTGTGATGGACAGTGCACCTGCTCTAGTCAGTAATGCCTACCCAAACTTCTCAAAAACTTTCCCCTGTGTCAATAATCTTTAAAAACTGAGTCTATGATCAAGAAAGCAAAATTTCAGAAATGTTGAGACTAGGCTGCCTGGGTTTAGACATAATCACACATAAAATAAAAGTAGGTTTTGTCCCCATTAACCTTGTTTCTCCATAATCTCAAGGATGCTTCATACCAGGCTCATGCACCAGCAGAAATCAGAGAGATGAAAGGATTTCTATGATGTACACCAACCCTCCAGAACTTGGCATTAGTGGTGCTTTAGGACACCTTGCTTTTTGTTCTCTTGGACTGAATCTTTTCTGGCAGCTCTGCACTACCTAGTTTCTCCAACAAGAGGAACCCATGGGGCTGTCCTGTGCAAGACAGCCAAACTGATCTGTAGGAATGTGTTTATGCTATTAAAAAGTGGCATAGCTCAAGCATTTTCAACAAACATCTTTTACTTTCTAGCCCCATAAGAAAAAGTGTCCCATTCTCCACTTGTTCTCATTCCATCTGCACCAGAGGACAGGTTGTTCTCTTTTGGCTTACATCTTGCTCTTCGTGGACATAAGTTAATAAGTTCTTTTATCTCCGCTCCATATGCCCATTTTCTTTACGTGTTTTTTTTCTAAGGTATCTTAAGTAGGCAGCACAGAGTCCAGGAGACCAATGTTCAAGCAACTCTCCATATCATTCCCCTAAACCAAGTGCTGTCCAGAGCACAGCTTCCCTTTCTGAACAGTTATTTAAGCTGAAATACATCAGAAAATATTTAACCTACAAAATCTAAAACACTGATGTAGGACAACAGTATCTATAATACAAAATACACAGAAAACAAATACACATTGCCCAGCCCTACTGCAAAGTGGCTAAAAACTGAACTCTGAGCTTACTGACAATAATTTTGTCTGATGTATAATTAGCTGCCTTGATGTCTCTGTGTCTCAGCTTAATTTAATTTCTTGCTTGCTTTTCATTTCACATATGAAACAAATGTGAGAGGGCTCTATATAAAACTAATGGTGATCTCAGACAACCCAGAGAAAATTAGCAATCAGATACGAAACTAATGACCTAAAATACTGACAGTCTTCAGTCTCAGGAAAGAGGCTTATTTCCTGAATTTGCCCATAGGAAAGAAAAGTAAATGCCCCTTTACCACACCAGGTGTTCAGGGTAGTACGCAGACAAGAGAATGCCATAGGAGGAGAGGCTGAGAGAGCTCGGGCTGGTCAGTCTGGAGGAGAGAAGGCTCAGGGAGAGCTTACGTACGTGCATGAATACCTGGCAGGAGGGTGTAAAGGGGCCAGACTCTTCTCAGCGGTGCCTGGGGAAAGGATGGGAAGCAATGGCACAGACTGAAATAGAAGAAATTTCTTCTTAACCTTTGGAGGAAAATCTTTTTTTTTTTGTTGTGAGGGTGGTCAAGCAGTGGAACAGGTTTACTGGGGCCAGCACGGAGTCTCCCTCCTTGGCGATATCCAAATCCAATCAGGTATGACCCTGAGCAACCTGCAGCAGCTGAACCTGCCTGAGGCAGGGAGGGGCTGGACAACCTCCCGAGGTAGCGTCAGCCTCAGCCCTGGCGTGATTCTAAATGCAGAACCTCATTAGAGGTACTTTAATGAAAGCTGTTTATTTCAGTAAGCTCGCTTACAGCCTCTGTGCTCACAGGAACAATATATACAATCAAGTTCCTTCAGTAAAAAAAAAGAAAGCTAAAATCTAAAATTGTAATAGTCTTCTCTTTCAAGCTCATGAAATATAACATAGTCACCTGAATTCCAGAATTTAGGGTCCCGAAATGGAAAATACTTTTGCAGGTGTGTTCCTTGCAGTATTTCTCTTTACTACTGCCAGAAACTAAAATCATACCATTTGTAAGCATAGTCTGCCTGCTAAAAGTACTTTTTTATTTGTATATTTATGTTTATATCTGCACCTTTGGTTACTTACTGAAAACCATCCCACATACATCTGGGCCTTTACATCAACTTATTTGTTGTACATGATGTACACAATGACTGATCTTTGCTGGCATTTATTACCTTCTGGCCTAAGGTCCAGATAACAAATTATCTGCACAGTCAGGTGAAGGGTGCTTCCTATTACAAATGACTATAATTACTGGGAAGGAAATGTAATATCATATTTTATTATAACTGCAGTGTACGTGCCCTGGTTCTTTGATACTTAGATTTCAAACCAAAACAACTGCATCTCCCCTCTTTCCTCACCCTGTAAATACATGGTGAAGAAAATGGGAAACATATCTAGAAAAAAAAAAAAGACATTTAAGAGGATCTTTCATTATCTCAACTGCTGTTGAGCAAAACACATTATCTGTTTTCTTGTTCCTCCGAGTAGGCCCTGCCGGGACAGAGACTTCCAAGCCGTTCACCTGCAAAGCTAAGAGCCTGCATTTATGTTTTATTGTTGCTCTTTTCAGCTGAGAAGTTGAACAGGACTGTAAGCCACATTAGCTAAGGATCAAGCAAGCAACTGCATGCCATAGCTTGCAGCAGTGTGGAGAACATGCTGCTCCCACAGGAGATCAAGACCCACAACAAACACCTTGACGAAAGAGCTCTCATCAACAGCAGCAAGACCGGCCCGTTACAGGAGGCGTCATCTGGAGATGACACTCTCAGCTGGAGAAACAGTGTTTTAATAATAATCTGATCTCATCATCAAAATGTCTGGCTACTGCGGCTCTCAGCTGAAGTGAAAAGCTGCATATGCCTATCAGGATACATAAAAATTGTTCTATTTTTTCAGCGTCAATATCACTAGAGAAACAAACACCCTCTAGCATTTTATATCTATGCTGAAACAGCATACCCTCAGCTATCTCTAATGGGATGAAACAATATCCCGTCTTGATAAGTCTGAACTTTGAGGGAGTTCGAATCCTAAAAATTAACTTTAAAGGCTTTTATGTTTCTAAGTGAAATGTCTTATGTTGACTCACATATTTTCGCTTCACGATCCGAAAGAAGGTCACCAGATGGCACTATTACACATTGTCTTTCTGATTTCAGTCTCTTAATATACATAAAAAGTTTTTAATTGTGAAAGAACTGGTAGTACTGTTACTGTATCACTTGAGTTATTTGGGGCAAGTGTGATGAGCAGCATCTCTGTTTTAATCTCTGCAACCCTAACAAATTCTTCCAGAGGAGATGTCCTCTGAGAATCGGATGCTCTTTCACAGGTTTAAATAGACACATAAAAAAAGGAAAGGGACTGTTCTTCCATTATTTATGTCTCTCTCTGCTCGAAGACTAGCATGTATCTGTAACGGGAACACATCACAGCAGGAATGCACACACATTTGGCTATGCTGATTTCTCCTCTTTGGTAAGCAGAAACCCTCTGTTGTCATTATACAGAGATTAAATGCCCTAGGCATACTGTAAATATTTACTTCTCTCAATTACACTGACAGAGAGCCAGCATACCCAAGCTGCATCTTGGACCCAATTAAAATGCATCTGCACACCTATTAGCAAAACACTGCATATATGGCAGTGAAAGCTGACATTTGAACCTCTCCCTTGATTGTCCTCAGCTCTTCTTTTAACAACATGAGCAGAAATATTAACCTCAAGACTCCTAATTGACATGACACTTACAAATGGCCTGAGCAACTCTTGATATGTATATTTTATAATAGCAAACCATTGCTCATTTCTGTGGCTACTAATTTTGATCCACTAATATGCAAGTCATGATTAATTCCACAGTGTGTTAGAAGAGTAATTTAGAACAGTAATTTAGACTTGCTAATGCTTTAAGGTTGTAGGGTTCTTTTAGCTTCATTCAGATACAATTTTGTTGAAACCTTACATAAGCTGCATATCATTTTTTTCCTGACTCACAGGACAAAGAAATAGACCCAGTAAATTATTATTTTGCTTTCTGCATATCCTATTATATACATCTTTTTGTGAACTATATCCTATACTCCAACAAACTCATAACTGGTGAAACAGTGAAAAAAAATCAGGCCATGGACTTTTAAGTATGTGATGGAAATGGCCAACTGTCACAAAGAGTCCCAAGCCACACATGGTCGATTGCATCTGATGAAACACAGTCACTCCTCCTATATCTTGACTCTGATTTATATGATAGCATCATTAATAAAAGAATTGCACTTCATGACAAGTGCATCATTGGCATACATGTTGCGTTGGAGATGCTAGCAATCTTGCTAAAGAAAAAGATTGGAAAACATCAGAAACACAACTGTTTCTGCTGATAAGGGCCCTAACTTTTTAGTACGGCATCTTATCTTACCTTCTGATCTCTGTTAAACTTATTCTCCTAAATTACAGTTTGGAGGGTGCATGCTGGCCAGGACATAGAACACCCAAGCGGAACTAACCAAAGGCAAGAGAACTGCCACCACAGACCCAGGGGAGCACTGTCAGCAGTCACCCTACACAGGTCAATCATGTGGAAAACATTTATCCTACATTTCTTTTTTAAGCTTTTTTTTTTTGCATTTTACAAGGAATAAATTCACCCAGTGGACATACAATTTTGCCTACGGTAGCACCATATTTTGGAAGTACACTGAATAAGGCAGCAAATTTTTTCACAGGAAACAGTGCTGCATTTTACCAAAAAGTAAAATTCATAAACAGAGGTATCTTCTGTATATATTTCTGCTCACAGAGATGAACATTTCTGCTCAACACTAAGCTTTATATTTATCCCAGGTAGCTTCACGAACTTAAGTAAACTTCTGACACTAGGAGCACAGTACACATCCTATAGTAATAGTTCTGGTTTTGTCAAGCCTAGAAAAATTAGATTTCCAGCAAAGTTCTCCTTGCTAGGTGGGTTAATATTGGGCAGTATAGCTCCCTTTCAAGATAAAAAGTTAGCAAAGTACAGGACGCCATCAAGAGTCAGAAAATCCTACTTCTTTTTCCATGATGTTTGCTGCCATGCAGCATCTTAATGGCCATCGCTTTCTGCACAGTATGCTGCAATTACACAAAGTTCTTCTAGCACTCTGAATCCCACTAAAACCAACAATGGTGACATCCACCTACTGCAAACAGAAAGCCAGCCCCATGCAGCTGGTCAGCTCACTGCAGTGCACAATTCCTGGCTGACGTTTGGAGCTGAAGGAACAGATTCTTCTCCTGCTCTTGGCGTCAGGAAGCACCCTGCTGTGTGGTCTTTCACAGGCTGCCAGAAAGGGTTTCTTGAACCAGTGTCTCAGGAAACAGTGACACAACAATCTCAGCCCCTGACAGCATCTGGCAAACCTGACACATCAGAACAGAACTGCCAAGATATTAGGAAAAAAGGTAAGTTGTGACTCCTTGCCCCAAACCTGCTGGTTTTCCTTATTCTCCCTTTGCTGCAAGAGGCTTGGTGAACAAACTGCAACCAGTTTTGGCCCTAGAAGAGGTCAGGGAGCACTGACTGAGGCTCGGCATCGGCCAGTTCCTCCACACTACATCCCCTACACTTAGGTAGAACATACACCTCAGAGGGGTGTCCAGCAAAGGGAAGATGATAAGTTTCAGGTTTTCCATGGCAAATGGACAGTGGTATGTGTGGTAGAAAAACTGTGGTTAATATGAAATATCAGATGCATAAGAATAAGGTATGGCATCAAATTCTTAATGTAGAGGCAGGAATTTACCTTTTAAGTACTTGTTTCTCATTACCAACTTCCTATCCTTATGCCTTACTCTTTTATCCTTATACTGATACAAGACGACACTGTAATTGCTACTTTGATCATTCATTGATTATGTCAAAAAAGGGTAATGGTCAGAAAACACTGCAAGAAACAAATGATGCTCTACGTTTCAGGAGTGAAATGCCACTGTCTTCTTGCTAGGCACCAACATTGTGTCGCCAATCATTTTAATGGGGTGACATCTAAGGACATCCAGGGTTGTTGGTTTGTTGAGTTTTTTCCACAAATGAATAAGGTAGGCATAAGATTTTACAAGTCTGAGGGGATCTGAGACATAGTGAAAGAAATTGCTTGTCCAAACTCAACCAACAAGTCTGAATGAGCGATGACTGCAACCTGATTTTCTTTTGCTAGGGAACTGTGTGCACATATGCTTCCTCACGGCAGGCTCTATTCTCTCACTATATTGTAAAATATTTGAAAACAACAATTAGTATTTAATTGTAAAGAAAAAAGTTCCAAAGGCAGTGAAAAGCAGATGAAGCAAGAACAATGTAATCTGAATTTTCATGATTAACCACTCATTTTTCCTTTGGAACCTGGAGTTGCAAAATCCTAACAAGGGATTTCTTGTTATTTTAGGAGCCGTATACAATTTAATCCATTCATTTTAAATGTTCAGTCATCCAAATTGACAGCTAATGAAAATTTATTTAATTAATTAAGAAATGGGCTATTTACTTAACCAATACTCTAATTCTCTGAAAGCTAATATTATACCTCATGTTTTCAACAAGATAATGCAGAAAAAAAATCTGCTGTGAATCATATACGTTAACAGTTTGTGGCTGCAGTGCAAGTGACTTCTGTAAGAAACAGTAAGATTCACTTAGTAACTTATTTGCCACGTGCACCTCTTTGGAACCACATGTGATGCCTACAAACTGACCTGAATACCAGGGGAACAAATGAAATGTTCACAGACTTGATTAACACCTAAATAAGCATTTCATTTTGCTTAGTAGCAAAGAAGAGCAATTTTGAATCACCCATATCTTGAAGATGACCCTGTGCAAAATGACATCAGGTTGTCATCCTCACGACAACCTGATGCAATTTCAGTTGTTAGAAAAGGCAACACCCTGATACATATTCAGGCTATTGCAATAAAAGCATAAGAGATGCTTTTCAGATTTAACCACCCTATTGCTGTACATAATGATCCAGATTAATTTTGCCCAACTCCAGGTCAAGAGAGAATTAATCCTTATAATAGAAATCCAAGTCATACTTGAAAAATACCCATTTCTCTGTACTGATCACAGAAGCAACCTGAGGAGACTATATTCATAGGTCTGGCAGCACAGCTAAGCCAGATGAATCTGAGGCCAAGAGTTGGATTCCACAACTGTCTAAGTCTTGAACTTCTCATTGGCAATTCTGAATGCAGATCAAATAAATCTGAAAATCAGTTAGTCTGCCTTTTTATTTTTGCATGCTAATTTTCCATAAGAGGACCAGGTCATTTATAGAAAAGAGTTCTCTTCCACTGTTTCACTCACAAAAATGTGCCTGTATGTGTAATAATTAATTGTAGAGCAGTAGCTTTTACTACATTTCAGAAAGTAATTAACTAACTTTACCCATGCCCAGTATTACCCTTAAGGCATGGACCCCTAAAAATGATGAAGGCAGCAGTGATTTCAGGGATCGGATGTCTGAGAAAATACTATTATGGGCCCACCATATAAAAATTGCTTTGAGATTTATCAATAATCCAGAAACTACCCACATGACAGGACAGATCAGGCTGAGAAACACTGAGTGATCTTTTCCAGTTGAAGTCCAAGGGCACAGAAAGCTGATAAAGACTGTTTTGCTTGCTCTGAGTCCAAAAGATATTGCTGTGTTTGTTTGCTAGGTGATTTAATATGGAAGGAGAGCAGCTCAGAGGCTTGGAATTATACAGTGGCACAGAGAGACCAGAGAAGCAGCAAGATCATAATTCTCAATGTCCTGACTTTTGGACTTAATTTCACTTTCATCAAAATCAGCAGCAAAACTTGCCTTCAACTTCAAACCTACCTTATATTCAGTGTAGTCCTTTCTGTCACAAAAAAACTCCAATAACATGATTGCTGGAATTATAAAAATCTACACCTACATGTTTGTTCAAGTCCAATTCCACTTTTTCCCCATACTATTTCTCTTCATATTTTCAAGGAAGGACAATAATGTTAATGATGGGAAGAATTCTTAAGCAGGAAATCTACTAACATTTAAAACTGTGGAAAAAATGGCTGCTAACAAGGTTATGCTTACCAAGAAATAGCATGCCACTAAGCGAGAGCCTCGTATATGGTATCTGGTTTGTTTGCCAGTTTTCACCAGGCCTCACCGCTGCGGTATCTACCACCTCTCTCTGGGATGCAACATGTTCTGCCTTGCCTCAAGACCATTTCGCAATTAATACGCTGACCATTGTTTTTCTTGCACACAGTAATCCAATCAACCCAGCAGAAATAACCCTTCCTACAGCACACTGAACAACGTTCCACAAGGCTCGGAAGCCTTGTGGGCTTCTAAGAAGATTAACTGAAAGAGAGAACCACATCGCAACCCCTAAATCCAAAACTAAGGCATGAGTTTGCAATTCAGTCCATGCCTTTTAGTGAGCCTATCGCTGTTATTTTAAGATGAGAGTCTATATTCCTTTATGCATATTCATATCAGATTATAAATCAACATTTATTTCCTATGCCCCTTAATATGAAAGAAGAGATTGCATGGTTTTTGGATGCTAAAGATATACTATATATATTACATCCTAAATACCCTTATGGAATTGCTTGCAAGCAAACAATGGAAGTTATCCAAATAATTCAATAAGTCATTTCAATACTAATATATTTTAATATACTGATTTCCAATATTTATATCTGGAAATAATTACTAATATACTTGCAAATAATTAGGGAATGGGTCTGGTGTCTCTTCTATTCCTTGGCTTAAGATGATTTATGCCTTCTGGGTAGATACATTACGTGAAGAAAGTAATACTCTAAATTCACGTCCCAACTTACTGCACAGTTTCTTGCTTATGCAACAAATATTAGTTACTGTAATTCCAGCTGTTGGCCTTTCCTCTGAAAAAAGAAATGGCATTTTCTCCACATGAAATGTCATGCAGTAAAGAATAGTGCCCTGGGCCATTCCCATGATAGAATCAAGCCCTGATTACCTCACTGGAAAGTGAGAAAGCATCCCTCTCCAGTGATGCAGACCTCCTGTTTCTACCCCTGTAAAGGCACAGGATAACAGGAATTACTAAGATGATATATTAAGGTATAATAAAATATGTCAATAGCTCGGTACGTCATGTCCTCAGCCTCAGGCAGGAGTGATTTGTTGCTTGGAAGGAGTCCAATTTTAAGGAGAAAACACAGACATATTTCTCTGAACAGCTAATCCGGAAAAAAAACTATGAGAAATGTGACGGTAGAAATTTTAAAAATTTTAGTAAGTCTTATGGAAATGGGTTACTAGGCAGAGAACAGGTGAAATGATGTAGAAAGCATGCAAACTACCATCCTATGGATCTGCACTGTATCTCATTGACCTTTTATATGGCCTACACCTTTCAGACTCATGATTATGTGTGTATGTGTGCATGGGTATGCATAGGTGTGCCTATACACACACACAAATGGTAAATGGTTCTAGTACAGACTGAGAATGAGACAATTAAAAGTTTACAAAATCAATTATAACACGTAGAGTAGGATTCTGAGTAGTAGCAAGTAGGGATTTTATCTCAGAAGCTGAAAAAAAACCACAATGGCAATATTCTTCCGAAATTCAGTCCATGATCATCCTCTGACTAAACTGTAAAGGAATTTTGCCATTGGTTTTTGAGTGCGAGGAGACTCAGGTATTGTGTCTGTGACCTCTAGAGAGAAACTAGCATTGCTGTGCTTGTTTCAAAGATACATATGGGTCAAAAACTCATTCTGAACTGGAGACCTTAACTGTTTTTCATGGCTTTCAACATAGAGAGGAAACAATAACCACTTCTTAATCCAAACTTTGTGGAGTATTTCATAATTATTTCTATCACTGCAGCATTTCATAATCCAGCCAAGATGAAGCCTTCAAACAGGATATGCCTCCACCCAGAAACATTCTAAATTAAAACAAAAGTGTAGCAAATAAATGCAATTAAGAATAAAGCAGAAAACCACAAATAGTTCAATAGCAATAAAATTATACAGAAAGTAGAAATAGCTGTTACACAGCATGACGCTTTCAAATTACTTCCGATGACTGCTTTAAAAATGTGTAAGTAACTTAATAATATGAACTATTTCAAACTACTCCTGGACATAGCAATTTCTGGAGTTCCAAAATCTGGGTTTTTTCTACTCAAACACATTATTGCCATAAATTTTAGCCAAATGATTACTTGGTGACTGTGCCTGGTAGCAATAAAAGGGATTTAATTAGTGATTTGATAAAAGCTGGCACCACAAATTAAACAACAAAATTAACATCCAATTAATCCCCAAATAGGTGCTCATCCTTTAGCATTACAAACCCTGCAAGCTTCAACCTTCTCCCTCAGGCAAAAGCCTACGTAACTGGACAGGTCTCAAATGATGCCCTGAAGGTCACCACAGGCTGTGACAGCTGACGTGCCTTTTCCTTAGTGCTCTATATCCGCTAGAGCTGTTTTACAGCAATGTGAGAGGGTGAAAAGTTTACACTAGCCGGTTATGCAATAAATGTCACTGGTATTACCACTGACTTTAGATTCCCAGCACTAAGCAGTTAAGAGGTGATAAAGCAGGATTAATTCCCAAAGAAAATTTATGATTAATTTGTCAGTGTAGTGTGCAGTACAAATTCCCTGCTATCTTTTTTCTTCCTTGAACAAGAAATTATTTTGCACCAATCTATTCATCCCTTGAGTGTAGCACTTCATACTGCTGTTAATATCGTTGCACACACACCTTTAAGCCTATTCTCACACACTCACCTGAAAAGGAATCATCCAAGTCATTGCTATTTGTGGCTATTTCTGTAAACGAATACAGCTTCAATGACACAGAGGACAGTGGAATAGTAATGGAGTAGTGCAAAACACCATAACTGAGCAGTCACTATTCTATGAACTGCCCTGATGAAATGGTATCTGACAGGGACAGTAAAATTACCCAAAGTGAGACACTGTTGACTAAGGCAGATCAGCAGTTACAGCGCAAGATAAAGCTGCTTTTGGAGGCAGTATGAACTCTGAACCCTCCGCCTGATGTAGAAGCAAGTACCCGATCAACACTTAAAGCTCTTATTGCCCTCCCAAGCCAAGAGGCTCAGTTCTACTGTCAGCAAGGCAATGGCTGTTTTTCCAAGACTGCACTTTTTTTCATTTCCTTATTTCAGATAGGAACACACATAAGCCACCAAACCACCCATGACAGCAAATAGTAACTGCACTTCCTCAAAGTTATAGGTATGGCCTGCAAAATAATGAAAAATATGGTAATGTCCTACAATATATTTTCTGTCAGATGTAACTGGTTTGACAAAAGTATACCCTAAGGCTGCTCTAACTTAGGATTTTCAGTTTGCCTCTGACTGTGACCTGCACTTCAAAATACAATTGCAAGAATTTCACACACACATATTTACAACTAAACCAACTAAACCCAAACCATCTGATCTGCTTGTTTTCCCAAAAAGCAAATTAGAGCGCCAACACTACTATTTTGACTTAGGTCTTATGATAAAAAAGAATGCTGCCTTCCACTAGATGCAACATTGACTGATACTTGCTAGGATCTACTGCAAATCACATAGATAAATAAACTATTTCTTTAAATTATCTCCTGGACATGCATGTGTAATAAATAACCAGCAACTTAGTGACACTTTGGATGATGAGGAAAAATATGACGGTATACTGGGGTATATATAAGGGTAAGCATATATCAGTGCACATAAAATTATAAATATGATGAATCATATTCTTCTGATCAGGCACCCCGAGTGGCATTTTTTCACCATGAACTACAGAGGGGAGGAACTGTGATTTCATACAGTTGCCTAAGCACCTGGTGCAATGAAGACTGGATTATCTTCTCAGTACTTTACTATGAAAATTAATAATAGTTAAAAATTTGTGTCTGTGCTAGAACAATATGGAGTAATGAGCATTCTACAAGATGGAGTTCTCATTGATAGCCCAAATTTCCAGAATTTTAAAATGCACAGCTAAGTATTACTAATGTATTTGGTTTGTACAGATAAAGGAAGATGTTGATTTCCAAGAGAAGCACTTAATAAGGTGTTATGGACGAAAAACACACAACCAGTCACCTTTCTTTTTCTAAACTACCTGTATCTGACTCTATGATGCATAACAACTGGTCTGTGCGTAATAAATTACTATTGTCTATTTTTGCTTTATCTTGTCATTTTAAGTTATAAAAATCTGGCAGTACCAAGAAAGAATTTGAAACTCTAATTTGTGCCAGTCTGCTGCACAGGTTAATGGAACCAGCCATGACATTAAATAATAAAAACTGATATTTCAATAAAAGCTGCCTGAAATACAATGAAATACTGCTAATCTAGGTTAAGGTGAAGGTAACACTATTATTCTACAGAATTAGCAACACCACACTAGTCATAGTTTACAGGTTAGGCAAAACATCATATATGACTGGGGAGAAATCAAGAAGTCTTATTCTTTATATTAAAGCTCATTTTATAAATACCAAAAAAAGTTGCTAAATAGATAAGAGATCTCTTAATCAACTGTTTTAGGCGTTACAGCTATTTATTTATCTCTAATACATCTTCCTATCTGTGCTATACCTCATGTATAAACACATTTAACACTCATTCATCCTACACTGATCTTTTAAAGTGCAAACTTTCAGACTTCGTCTTCACATTTCTTTGTGTTGCGGGCTAAAATTAGATTTTGAATTTTGGTTGAAAGGACCAAGGGAAGCTATTTTAATTTTGAGATACTGGTATTGTACTGAATGCTGTTTGCCAGAAAGCACTCACTGGTTTTGTATGTTTTTTGTTGCCCAAGGGTTAAAAGACTAAAATAAACATGAAAATTCCATGTTGCCTTACACAATCTGTATCAAATACGCCCATGTCCAACCACAAGTGACTGAGAATAGGAAGCCAGACCGTCCACTTCAGGTTTAGTCCTTTCGAAAGCTTTCTGCATAGAAAATTTTGATGGTTAAAAACCCTGGCTTTCAAAAAACACCAGACAAGCATGGGCACATACCTTATTTTTAAGAACTGTCATGACCATTACACTTTCCACTTCTACATCACTTTTGCTATAAGACTTTCTTCATTATGAACTTACTCTCCATTACGCAGTAACAAATTCAAATTGGTTATAATCTTATTCTACAGTTACAAAAGCAAAATGCTTGAATTCTTGCAAACAACTTCAGAAGGAGAAAGGACCCAAAAGGGGCTGTTTTCTCACCTCTGCAGTTGACAGTAAAAAACGAGTCCTACTAATAAAGCCAACAAAACCTCAGGTCATTAATAGGGCAGGAGGTCTCCACCAAACCTAATTTTTTGACATGTGGCCCTGGTGTTGTAGTGCTGGCTGCCTATACAGTGTCACCACCAAGAAAGGCCAAGGCCACCATAAAGTCAGCAGTGCCCAAAACACCACTGTACTACTGTGGCACCCTGAACCTGCAACAAGCATTGCCTTAGGGCAGCTTCTACCACTCGCATCCCACACTTCAGAAAAGATAGCTACCTACAGCCACCATTTAAAAACATGGTGTTGAGGGCTCACTACTGCCTTTTAACACAAGGCGAGAAAAAAATTGGGAAGTCAGCTGTGCCTTGCCATCTTTATATGAGTGGGGCACCACATGATGTGAGTAGTCAATGTGGGAGATTCTGTAAACAACTGCATAAAAGTGGAGCACTTTCACCACCAGAATCTGAAGAGCTTGTAAAAGCCACTGGATTTTGTTAAATATTAGTGTGGGAGGTAAACTTGGAGAACTAGCTTGGGCAAAAAAGCAGAGGAATGTGGGTTGGATGGAAAAGCAGTACCATGCTGCTCCACCTGGCTCTGGCGTTTCTGAGCAACTCTGGGAGCAAAACTACGGCATCGGAAGCTCTTCTCTGTCTAGAGGTGAAGCTCCCTCAGAGTTTAAGGACCTCCAAGCAGGCAGGTATTTTGAGTTCTGCTATACTGATATGGGGACTGAAATTCCACTTACAGTCTCCTGTAGTTCCCATATCCTGTTGAGGATCTGGATCAAAGTACCCTAGAATGAGGTAACAGAAGGAAAACCACCTATAAAGTCTTCAGATTTGGGGACTGCATATTCCTCTCCCTGTGCAGCCTCTAGCACAATGAATTTAATAATGTCTGGAGTTTGAAATACAGAATGGTGAATATTTGCCAACATAGCTGGTTTTGTGCAGCCTCTAAGAAGTATCATCTGATTTAACTTCAATTACGTATATTTTTTTTATTTTTAAATATATTGATGGATATATTGTCCCCTTGCTGTTAATTAAAGGTGGCACAGTTTTAGCCTTCCTTTTCCTGGCACAATTAGCAAGGGTTGCCAAATAAATCTTTGTGGATGGCCATGATTTATGAATATTTAATCCATGCTGCATTTCCATGCGATCACTTTCTGCTCATTACTGGGGTACACACATACAAAACCAAGAGACTCCAGTGGTGAAAACCACTATAATCATTGCTTTGTAGTCACTAAATTACTGAGAGGCGCTAAAATAAACTGAGAATAGTATCCATTTCACTGTACTACTGGTTGCATATATTAAGTATCAGCCTTTGGGTAGGTCAGTAATATACCCCTAAATTGAATCAATGATGCTAAATACTCAAGGGTATTTAACTAACAGCTACTGATACCGGAGTAACATTGTCAACACAGAAGTAACACGAAATTTTTTGAGATAATAAAAGCAGACAAAAAGTAACACAAAACAGGGCTTTTATCAAAACAATACATGGTACAAGGACAGCAATGACGCTTATGTTCCAAACGTGTACTTAAAACAATGCAACCATCTTGCATACTGTGGTATGCAAGACCCAGACACTCATAGCTCTATATTCACAAACAAGCTTGCACAAGTAGACCAACTGTGATATGTCTGTAGAGTAAGACCCTGATCTCTGTATGGACTACAAAGCATCGCTTTAAAATATCTTTTGTGGGTGATGAGAGAAGAAAGGCTATTCTGTAGATAGAGTTACAGTTCCTGAGCCAGTGGATTCAACATTGAGAAGCCCTCAAAAAGAACCGTTCAGAAGTTCAAACCAACTACAAACTCAGACCTTTGGCAGATCCCAGTTTTTCCTGTGGGCATACAGGTAATTTCAGGTTTTCCTTAAACAAACACATATTAGAACATACACTATAACAGTGACTGTGCCTGTGCAGTGTTAGTACAGCCACAAAGTAGAATCGTAGAATCATAGAATCATCTAGGTTGGAACATCGAGTCCAACCATCTACCCTACTCTACAAAGTCCTCCCCTACACCATATCCCTCAGCACCGCATCTCATCGTCTCTTAAACACATCCAGGGATGGTGACTCAACCACCTCCCTGGGCAGCCTATTCCAATGCCCGACCACCCTTTCCATGAAGAATTCTTTCCTAATGTTCAGTCTAAACCTACCCTGTTGGAGCTTGAAGCCATTCCCTCTCGTTCTGTCATTAATTACCTGTGAGAAGAGACCAGCCAAGTAGAGAAGTACTCTCTACCAAGTAGAGAAGTACCTAAAAATACTGTTAACAACCTTTCCTTTAGAATACAAATACTGCCATTAAATACAATGTGGCAACACTTGAGATCTTAAAATATCACACACAAGCTATTCAAGTTTCTGAAGACAACAAAATTGGCAATAAAATAATGTCAAACTATGTCTTGTTGGTAAAAATAGCTCATTTTCCAATTGCAGTTCTCTGTAAATGTAGAAAAATTGTAACTGTTTTGTATATACCATAAGCTATTTATCTAAAATGGTACTGTCAGTGAAACAGATGTCATTGCACAATATCCCCGTGCCACCCACATTCTGTTCTCCTAGTTGCCAAACAGAACTGTTTCGAGTTATTTACTGAGTGATCAGATTCAGGTATTTCTGCAATTAAAGGAAAAAAAAGTACTTAAAAACTAAAACAGAATTTCACATGATGTTTTACCATGATCTAATATATTCAACATGCCTTCACTAGTACAGTCTATGAAGCAAAGACTGAAACCTTAGCAGAAGATCAATACAATCTTATTTTTAAGAACTTTGTACATCAGCTTTTTCCATTTTCCTCTTCCTGTCCATTAGACTCAATTTCAAGCTTCTGTTTCTAAGCATCTTCACTCAGCTGAGGAAGATGTAGAATTAATATCAAAGTTTCCTTCCCTACCCTAAAAAAGTCATCTGTTCTTTGTAGTAGAACTACATAAAACCTAAAATGATCACACCACAAAGTTAGGCTGGAAGGGTCTTTTAGAGGTGTCTGGTGTTAGGATCACAGTACCAACTGTGGACCTCATTCAGGGCAACCCACAGGGCTCAGTGTCACTTGTCAGGGATCTATCTTGGTCTGCATATGCCATATGCCACCTTACATTGCAGAACTTAGCCATCTGGTCTTTGTTCTGTCTTTCCATGCTGTCTTGCTTTTTCAGTTTTCCTCCATTTTTCTACCCTTGTCAGAGTGGTCTCTGAGGTTCATCAGCATTACACTGCCATCAGGCTTCCCTGAGGCTGAGACGGGCACAGCACCATCCACAATTCAAACAGGACCTTGCCAATGCACCCCACAAACTCTAAATGCAAAAGGCTTGTAGTTTGGTCTCATCAGGGCCACCAAACTGTTGCCAAAATACAAGTTACCAGATTTTCTCAACCTGTAGCCTTTAAGAACCTAAACTGTATTTGTTTGAAAGCTTGTGAGCACAATAAAATTCATATTGAGTACTCTGACTGCATTAGCATTTGTACAAGTACCTGACTCACTGAAGAAAATAAGACCAGAAAAAGTAGTTCAGTTTGAATATTCACAGCTTTCTACTACAAAAGAGTGCTTTAATTCTTAAAAATGGGGAAGAGAGAAAGGAATCTAAAAGATATCTAGAGACACATATGTATTCTAGCAACTCAATAAATACATCTAGAGCAAACGACAGCTAAGCAGAAAAATAGTTTCTTATCTAAGACCTTTTTCTCCTGGGAAATACTCTCCTTGAGAATGTAAAACTTTCTTCAACGTCTTATAATAAAAATACTGAAACTAACATTAAAATACACTTTAGTATCTCAAGACATTTTTCATCTGATCAGATTTTTACTCTTCGATACTTGTTTGCTAATAAGCCACCTAACCCTTCAACTATCCAGCTTTATAATGCCTTATTTAGACCTCTCAACTTTGTTGAGCTGCTTTCAGATTACAACACAAAGTCTTAAAGATAAATATGGCAGGCACGTTTTTTTAGCAGAACACTTGCCAGCTTTTCAACAGTAGAATCAACAACAGATAAGCAAAGGGATTGTTGGTTAGAGGAGACAAGAGAATTTTCTATACACTCCTGAAATACAGTTCTTTTCAGATACTCTAACCCACCAATTCCAGAGAGCTGCCCAGCAATTCCCTGCCCTGATGGGGGAAAAAAAAGAGTGAAAAAGTTTCCATTACAACAAACAATTGAGATCACAAATTCTGCATTTGTTATAGTAATTTGATTATATATATATAATTTTATTTTGTATTGACATAGCACATTCTCGATGACTGGAAGTAATCTAGTCTAACTGCTAACGCTGTAGAAATGAAGCAACCTTTGCCACCAAAAGCCAAGATTATCACTATCCCCCTATAGACCAGGCAACCCAATTGGGCTTTTCATATTGACTATTGTTTAAGACCAGTTATAGATTCTCATCTCCTTCAAACCCAGTTTATGGACAGGTGAGGGTGCATTAAATGGTGGTTTCACATACCATAGTCTCTTCCTATCGTTACACACATTTAGCACAAACTGTGGAAGTATTTACAATGCACTGTGAAATATTACATTATTTAGAAACCAGCTAAAGTATTATTAAAGCAACCCTTCACTCATTAGGGCAAATACTTTGTTGGTCTTGGCCTTTCTTTTAATTTTCTTATAAAATCCCAATTATGCATTTTGAGAAAAATGAAGATGAGCATGCTGATTTTGGAAAAGGCATGGAATAAAAAGGAAAATATCAAACTACAAATAAGTATATATGTGTTAAACTTGGTCAGAAAATTTAAAAAATGAAAATGTTGTGGTTTTATTTTTGGTGGACTTTTTTGTGGCTTGTCCTAAAACTGAAAGCACCTCTCCGTACTGCTAAAATATCAATCTCTCTCCTCAAAGTTAGGCATACAGGCAGAATCATCAGTTTTATGTGAGTCACAGGTAGCCCCTCTCTACAGTTACATGTGCTCCGTCTCTCTACCCTCTTGTTTATATGCCTGCACGCTTATACCAGTGGACTGTGTCTCTTCCAAAACACTCGTACAGGGCTGTAAAATGAAACAAACAAAACAGAGAACAGTTCCCTGATACTCTGAATAATTACTGGACAATAAAACTTTATCTGATAAATAATAATGTTATTGCCCTACAAAACCAGACATTTCAATTTCAGTATTAAACATCCAATTAACATACTGCTACATACATACGTATTTACAGCTTCAGCTTCAGAAGTCCCTTAAACATAGCCTGCTTTAAGAAGAGAGCTGTTTAAAAGGTGATAATTGATGAAGACCCACAGAGCCCTTTAAGCATAAATTCCTGTTTCTACTTGTGGCCACGTATCAGGCTGAAAATTAGTTTGCTTAATTGCAAATACTGTGAATAGGAAAACATCCTGCTTAAACAGACAGCCTCTGCCTTTTGACACTATGGTCACTGCTTTTCCCAGAGACTTTTTTCTTGTAATTGCCACTGATTACAACTGGAAGTTAATTATGTATATCAGCATCAGTAGATGTGAAAAACATGTATAAAAATACCTTCGTATACTGTTTTGAGCTACTTGCCTTTTTGAGGAAGAAAATGCATTAAAAGTCTTTGAAATGCCAAATCTCGTCACAGGACCCTCCCCAGATATCATTACTGCTTAATTCAAAAGCTTAGGGAAAAAATAGTAGCTGTATCTCAGACCTCATCAATATGCCAAAATGCTGAGTAAAGGTTTGTATATTTTTGCTGGCCTTTTCTTTCTGGATGATTAGGATCATTCTGGAGTTAAAAGCTATTGATTTACTAGGAGGCTGCCTAAAGTTTTATATTTTCAATTATATTGGATTGATTAAACAAACAGATGTTTTAGCAAAACAAGGGACTTTTTTATATTGCTTACTGTACTATATGAGGACCCTTAAGTTAAAAGCACTTACAAGGGCATTACTACACATATGCTAATTAAAAATTGACCAACCTTTCCTTCAGCGTCTGCTGTCGTTACCTTCTCAACCTTGTTTCTGTTTAAAAATTTCTTCACCCATTCTTCTACTTGAACATTGAACTTCATGAAAATCACATAGCAAAAATATGCCGTCAGAAGTGTTAAGCTTTCCCACCACATGATCAAGTTATCCAGAAAAAAGATGATTAGCAAGATCAAGTCAATGATGTAAAAGGACACATCTCGAAAGAGTGGCCACCAAGTAAGGTTCAAGATCTCTCTAGAAAATAAAGCACACATTCCAATAACAAACAAGATATTGAACACGGCAGATCCCACTATTGTACCAATGCCGACATTGCTGTGGGATATAAACACTCCTATTAAAGAAGTGAAGAGTTC
Organism: Tringa tobata; assembly: GCA_033628505.1. Taxonomy (NCBI): domain Eukaryota; kingdom Metazoa; phylum Chordata; class Aves; order Charadriiformes; family Scolopacidae; genus Tringa; species Tringa tobata. The sequence goes on from JAHREE010000067.1 coordinate 1,110,229, forward strand.
TGGGGCTGACCCACCAGCAGCCATGAAGGTTGCCCCTGCCACATCATCAGATATGCTCAGTTTTTCAGTGATGACAGTCAAGGAAGGAACAAAGAACTCATCGCAGACTATGGCTAAAGCTATGAACATGTAAATCATTCCAATTACATGGAGGATCACTGCTCCCTGTCTTCTCTCCTCAAGAGAGAAAAGGTCCTGGGGGTACTCTCCCTTGGAATGGTCATCTGTTGCATTGTCGTGCTCAGCTTCATGTTTCATAGAGGTGTGTGGGTCTGGAGTGCCATTTTCATTCTGTTCTGCGAAATCCAACAGAGTTCTTTGGTGCCCGTGCACCAGCTTTCGGCTATCTAGGCTGCTGGCCAATGCCATGCTATGTGGTTCCATCTTGAAAAAGGCACTAACTGAAAGAGAGAAAGTACTAATGGCCACTACACTGACAAGAAGCCCTATAATTCGTATCAGTCTCAGTTTTTTCCTAACATTCTGGTGCCGTCTGCAACCGAACAGCGGTTCCTCCAAACACCACTCCTCCAAGACACCGGCAACAGTTTTTTTCTGGAGAGCCATTTTGTGTTCTGTGTGAGATGCTGAGGGAGTCAGACGGATTGTTCCTTCATACTTTTCTACAGCTCTGAAGTTAGAAGTGCTTTAAGAGTTTTCCCAGAATCAGGTACTTGTACTTTTCGTAGGAAGTATTTTCTTCATTCGTCCTAAAAGGACAAACAGGTATTATTAATAGTAGCGAAACAGCATGAGATTAGAAGCTTCTAAAAAGCATTTTACAGGCCGGGTTAAATTTAGAATTTAAAGCAGAATATTACCAACTGTAACATAAAACTCTGTCACATCCCATCAGACACAGCAATGATACGTTAGTTTCAGCAGCAGCCCTGCAGATAACCGTCTATCAATACTCAGATCATTTTATGTCTCTCAGCCACTGTGCTCCTCAGTCACCGACACAAAAAACTAGTGGAAGGTAAAAAATGTCTCCAAATGTTGCGTAAAAAATGAAGAAACTACTATTTCAGTGGACACACCAGAGATCATTACCTTCTGTAATTACTTTTCACCACGATCATGTAATGTCCAAGTCCCAAACACAGGGCAATAATGTATGGAAAAGCAATCAAAGTGCTAACAAGCATCTCATCAGACCTTTAGGCAGCGGAGCTGGTATTAATTGAAATGTTATGCATGCATAGAGCAACAATCATTGACGCGTAGGTAAAACACTACGCCGCTGGAACAGGATCGAAATGAAGATCTAACATACCCACGGTTTCCGTAATTCCCCTGCAAAATCGACTCAAGTTTACACAGAGAACTCAGCTTGCTGCTGATCAGACCTAGGACATTCACTTGGACTAGCTAAGACAATTTTTTTTTTAAATCTCTGCTTTTGTTATGATTTATGTTCCACGCTCAGCCATACACGTAGGAAGTTACTAAGAATATCTATGTGCTAAGTATCTTTTACAAGTGCTCCTCTTACAGATCCTTAAGAAAACATTTTAAATTTACACAAGAGTCGATCCTGAAACAAAGGAAACAGCGACAAATTAAACTACGTGAGAAGGACTACACATGTATGCCCGAGCTGAGCATTGTAGACCAACAGCACTTTTAAAACAGAAAAAAACACTGTATAATAACAGGTGCTTCGGTCACTGAATTTGAAGAATATATGTAATGTAGAAATTAGTTAGGTATGCATTATGCATATTAAGTTGCATTTTACATCACACAAAATATAAAATGCTTTCCAAAAAAATGTGATTATTAGGACTGACTATGACAGTCAAAAAATACTTTGTTAACACCACTTATTCAAGTCATTTGCAGTAACAGCCGAATACCGAATAACCTCTTAATCAGTACAAGACCGACTGTGCATTCTCAAAATACAGAATTACGACTGTTACGGGCAGTTATTCACACAAAAGTTGTTTTGAAGTGGTATGCGGTTCCTCCTCATTTTTACGAGCAGCTCCCACACTGAGGAGATGCCGTAGCGGCACACTCCATCTGCAAGGCGCGGCACCACAGCAGGGATATTTCTTTTTATTATTATTATTATTATTATTATTATTATTATTATTATTTTTCCGCCTTGACGAGCCACCGCTCACCGGGACTGCTGTAAGGACACACGGCAGGAAGGACACAGCTGCGGGCGCTCTAGGGCGGTGGGACCAGCCCCCC
>JAHREE010000067.1:1112659-1188972 GCA_033628505.1 Tringa tobata
TGATAATTTTAAAAAGGAGAGGTCTTCTGATCAAAATGTCCTTTATTCCAATTTCTGAAAGGAAATCAGTAGATGAAAGTAAGGACATTGCATTTCAGTTTTGATTTTAAGGCAGGCGATGTGTCCACCATACAGGTATTAATCATCACCAATTTACGCACAAACAGAAATTTCTTCAAACTACATTTCAAAGTTTTCACAGAGAGCAATAAAGCTGCACTCAACACCCTAGAAAGGAGAGGAAGTTCATAGCCAGAACTGCCCCTTTCTGTTTGAGTCACTGTCTTTCAACATAGGTATTTCCCCCATAAACTGTGCTTCGTCAAGTAATTGCTTCAAGATTCAAATACAATGGAGATGCTACGATGCAGCTCTGTCACAGCTAATTCCTGGTGCCACATGCCGTAGATCCACCAGAGTATTCAGGTGCTGCTCTTTTGAAACACCACTTGTAGTCCTACTCTATGCCAAGGTTAGAAAAACTCAAGTGTCAATCCATGGATAAACCGAAGTCATCTCATGTAGGCGTGCCACCACCTCAGGAAGACCCTCACTGGTTTAGGACAGCTGGGAACAACCTCCCTGTGGAAATCCTTAAAAAAGGCAGAGCTCAGACCAGAGCAGGGAAGTTTGGGTGGGTTGGATGGGACAGTGGTTGAGACCCAGGGAGAGTTTGGTGAACGGCTTACTCGTACCTTCTGATTTCATCACGTGGCAAATGGAAAATAACTGTTACTTGGTGCTCCGTGAAGAATACAAAAATGTAAGGGGTTTCATTAAGTGATAAAACATGGACATTGTAAGTACTTTCAAAGTTATTATTAGGATATCCTATGAAAAATAAGGATTGCCTGGGTAGACCTGGGCTGCACAGTCTACCTGCATCTCCACACTGGCAGCTTGCAGCACCTGGGCTGTTTGGGTTGTTTTGGCATTGATTGGAAACCCGTAAGCTCTCCGAGGGAGTTATTGGATGGCAAAACCAGACACAGCAAAGCACAATAGGCATCTTAGAGACGCAAGAGATGCAAAAGGTTTAGAAGATATTTCCAAAATTTCAGCAATTTCCAGTGAGAGCCGTGGCTGACTCACACATTTTGTGTGTGTGCCCTTCAAAGCCAGAGTTTGCACAGGTGGCTTACATTTATTTCACATTACACATTGGGAGGTTCTCATCAGTGGTTGACAGCTAATAGAGGGTGCCTGTTGATTATCCAGACTGGCATTGTTCAGGCTCAGGATGATGCAAAGAGACATGTGGAGATTGTTTTAACCATCCTTCTAGAGCCATAGATAAAAATTAGTTGAAATGCGGATTTGCTGCCTGTACCCACGTATGCAAAGCACAGGTGGAAAGGCTACATCTCAAATATCCATCCTGTGCCTGCTTCACTGCTACACAGTGAAGACAGGGATTAAAGGTAAGTATGCCTAAACGATTTCTTGTGGCTGCCGTGTTGTTGGCTTGCAGTCTGTGAGAAGCGGCCACTCGAAAAAGATGCCTAAAGATGTTTTCACAGCTTCACAGATGGTCAGGGGCAGGCTGTGATATGTGTGTAGTACTCCAGCCTCTATCAATTTCTGAAATAAAAGTGGAAGCAGGAGAGTTTTGTGAATGACCACAGGCAGAATATGTAGAAAATCCCCTATAATTATGTGATAATATCCCCTATAATTACATTATCTACTAACCAAAAGTCCATGTATCTGAATTGTAATATCCATCTGTTTCTCTGCACTTGTAATGATTTTTCTCCCAACAATAAACATGTATTGCAAGCCAAGAACAATAAAATCTGTAACAAGTATGATGCAGCTCACAGACGGGTATCTCTACCAATAACTTAAGCATTTTGAATCAGCTGACCTGTTCTCACGTAAATACTGCATAATAGCGATAACAGAAACAAAAAGGCACAGTTAAATTAGTACAAAGAGGATAACTAACGATAAAATAAAGTCCGTATTTTTCTCACAGAATTAAACATCAGAGCATATCCTGGTTAAATACAGAATAATTGGATTATTTGAATGAAACAGTTTTGGCTTACATCTGGTTCAATGTTTCTCTTCTTAAGTAAGGAGAGAAGAGACATCTGCTAAGTACTTGGATTCTGCATCTACACATTCATGTACGACTAAGCATTCATTTTTACGTACACTCAGCATGTAGTTTTCAATAGCTTATGTGTAGTTTACTGCACCATATGTGATGAGCCCTCCGGAATCATAAGTGACTTTTCTTCACCACTTCCTATTTCCGGGAAGCTCCATGAGGTAGAACTTTATTTTATTATCTTTTTTTCCCCAGTATTTCCAGCTTGGCTCTTCTCTTGCTGTTGTAAACCTTCGACTTGGTAAAAGCAAGCACAGAAGCCTCTTCAGTGCAGGAGAGGGAAGGAGGAGGGAGCCAGATGAAAAATCCTGAATGACAACATCTCTAAGTACCACAGCAGTACCTTCTAAAGCTGGACGATAAAGCTGAGGAGGAGGTTACCATGACTACAACTACGACTAGAGGCGGCATATTTGAATGAAAATTGGTGTTAAGCTTTTAAATGCTAATTGCAGCTGGAAACAGGTGACATTCAAATATCAGAATTATTTCAACACTTTGCTATGTATAGCGAGTGAAAGAGGGTGAAAAATATGACAACATAGAGTTAAATTAAAATACTGACATAGTTCTTTCTCATTAAAGTACACTTGTTTGGAGTAATGAGCAAACGTATTGCACATAAATCACAGTGTCTGAGGGGCAGAAACTGTTTATGTTACCTGACTAACACATTCCTGAGGAATACATTGAGCAAAATTAAACAGGCTTCTTTAAATGGAATACAACAACAAGTTTCCAGCAACCTGTATTAAAGAGGCTATTAAAACTTAAAATTCAGAAGCTACTTTAGATTCTCAGTGATGAGTAAATCTTACAAGTGCCTGAAGTTAGGAACATTTCTTGTCTTCACTCCATACATTGGGAAATAAAGGGTGAATGCTATGGTACATAGAGTCCTCACTAGAGTCAAAACTCTTAGCTAAAATGACATGTAGATCAGTATCACTCTGTAACTACTGCAGTTTGCTGTCACACCAACACCTAGTCAGACTTAGAGCTTTAGCAGTAAAAGTTGCCAAAGATGTGCTTTGCATTCAACTGTAAGCATCGCCTTACTATTAAGTCTCAAAGATCATCTGATATTTCTGTTTCACTTGCAGTGGGTTAAATTCTACTTGCTAACATGCGTGTTTCGAAACAGTCTTGATACTCTTACTATATGTCAAGATCAGTTGTAATGCAAATTTACATTTTGTAACAAATTATTGATTTGAAAAGCTTTGACAGTTTTTGAGGTTTTTTTTTGGTTTTAATATATAAGATGAGAAATCTGGGTTCTTTACCTGTGTTCTGCATAGTTACAATGAACACTGCAAACAACTTTATTAAGGAGGCTAAAGCTAACTGCTTTTTTGACTCCAGTTTCTGCTAGTGAACACAGTGAGAGAAAAACATAAATTGACTATGCCTTTAAAAGACAAAAGCTATTTTTTTGGTCGTGTTTGCAGAACACTAAATAACATGTTTTTCTAATGTAATGTTTAAAATACTAATTAAACATATGGCAATTGTAAGTGTTGTCAACATAGCATGCCAGTCTCTCTAAAGGACAGTTTCCTTCAATGAAAGTACAAATCTTCCTCCTCTTTATCTAGGCTTGAGAGGTCCACGTTAGAGAAGAACCACCACAAATCTAGTGATATGACAGAAAGAAATACTGTATGATATATCATTATTGAAATCCACTTAAAAATCTGGCTATGCTATATCCAGATGATTATTTTTGCTTACAGGGTAATTGTGCTTTCCAAAAAGCAGCAGGATGGAGCAACCTGACTTTCAGATGACTTTCTCTTGCAGACGTGATAATTTGCTCCTCTGCAGCTCCTCGTATCTAAGTGCAGTAATGTAACCCCAGTGAGCTGCCCTGAAGTCAACGGGAGTGCTTATTTCACTCTAATCTGTGGCCTACCAGCCTCATTTATAAGAACACCTGCAAGCTGGCAAGTCAGCAGCCCTAGGAGCAATTTCTGGTTTGGTAGATGAGCTCCAACATCCTTGCCAATTTCCCAGCAGTTTCATGTATCACGTTGCTTGGAGCCTCGGCTCAAAACCCTCTGCTCCCTGTGACTTGCAAAACTTAGGAGTGCCTCAGGGATAGAGGTCAAACTTGATATTAGCTACAACTCAGATTTCTTACACAATTTATTTCTGACTAGGCCATTGTCCAGGCAGAGCTGGAAGGAAATGTCTCCCACTGACCATACTCCTCTCACAAATTAAATTATTTATTTGCTATACCATCACACAGTAATTACCTTTTTCTTCCTTTTCTCTATCCTTATGTTCAACCTTCTCATGCTCCTTGCAGTAGATGAATTACAAGCTATTTGTCTTCATCTCTGCAGTAATCTAGTTTTTAAGTAATCTCCTCCACCCTCCTGGAACGTTTCAGGGAAATAAATACAAGGTAAAAATTGTCCTCAAATAGTGAGATGTGAAACGGTGTGAATTTATGAAATAATCATTGCAATCTGCTGATTAACTAACTACGCACAGAGCTGGCATGCAGAGAAGGCAAAATGAAAGAGAATAAGACGACAAAAACATTTTAGGACTGAACCCAATACTAACCCCTTGACATTTCCAATGAAAGTCACGGAGTCATTTCCCTTTTACGTTGCTGGGTCCTTGTGTGCACAGTACCAATTAGCGTTGCTCAGTTAAGGAGTCCTGCACACGTGCTCTGAAAGTGCTTGTACCATGGACTAAAACACACCTGTGTCGATAGACCATGGACTGCATCTATCAGCAGAGTCTCAGAATTTTCAGTGCTTGCAATAGAGACGAAAATCTTCCAAAGAATAGCTGACATATTGGGCTTTGTGTTTGGTAGTGGTCACAGCACTGAGTCATGCTATATTGAATTTTAGAGCAGGATCAAAAGAGTAGTTTAAAGCAGCACCACAAAATTAGTCACATCAACTGAAAAAACCCAGACCTTTCAAACTAATCAGAGAATCTGGAATCAGAACATAAAAGGAAAGTTGGAATCAAAATAAATGGATGTTTTGAGAAGCTTTCAGAAGACAAGATACACAGGTTTTTTAAATGGAAGACTCTATATCGCAAACTAAATAATTCAAGTATGTGTAATCTTCCTGTGTTCATTAGGAGCTTTTTACCGAAATTCATCCCCAAACTCATCCAAATTTCCCAAGCTTACAAACTTGTATTCTGTAGGATAATTCTGATCACAGATGAAGTGCAATAATCTTTTTGGTGTACTGCAGTAGCTCTTTTTAAGATTTAAACAAACAAAACAGACCAACATAGTAGTTCAAGAGAAGTAGCAAAGAATTATTTCTACAGTTGAGATTTAAGCAAAAATGCAATAACAGGACCTGGAATTTACCATATGAGGTGGTTTTTGGTTTTGTTTTTGTTTTTTAAATCCATCTTGATTATGATGCGGTTAAATGTGCAGACTAAGATAGGAATAAACAAATGACACATAATTTGGAAGGTGGCTTAAATATTCCAAAAGCTCAAATGCATCGCCCATTAGACATTCTAAAGGTCACTGTAACATGTTCATTACATTAAGAACAATTTAAGAAGACAGATGCAATTACTTGATCTGGGTTTTTTCCAGATATGTGATTCTTAATGCTGAGAAACTCTGCTCTATGTCAGATCTAAAAGATGTTGACTTTTGCAGCTCTCTCCAGTGGGATGGACCACCAGCATCATTTCCTGCAGAATCTAAAAGTCTCACTCCAAATACCAAATGGCAGGTACCACCTTGAATGCAATCTCCAACGATCAGTATTCGATGCCAAAAGAGCTGGGAAGGTGCTGCTCAAACTCGGTTTTCCACTGCTGTCAGAAACATTTGGACTGTGACACTGACTGTTATTACCTTGTTACAGTTTGCTTTAAGAGACATGAAAGGCACAAAATATAAGTGATATTTTAAAATACTTAGTGTGTGACAAACTAAATTCCATTTAGCTCTGTTTTAGTGCCAAGAATGAGTAAAGGTCTTCACTGATTTCTAAAATCACTGGAAAATAGATGACCTTTTATGATTTCTTTGTATCTAATAGCAAATGGTATGTAACATGCCCTACGTCAGAGAAGATTTAACATGTACATGTATAGTTAAAATGAAACCAAGTACTGTAAGTATGGTATAACATACAGGTTGGTTTCCTTTTAAACTTGGCACTCAAGATTTGTATTTTTCAGCACTAGCAAGAGAAAGAAAACTACTGATGTTCTTGCGGCTTATGAAGTTTTTATCACATACATCCATGATAATTTCTGCAAATGGAAGTCCAGTTCGTAAGAAACAGGTTTGACATCAATCATTAACCGGTATAACATTGACTATGCAATGTGTCTTCAGGTGAGTGAACAGTTTAAGCTTGGTATTGGACTCAAACAACCTTAGGTCCATCATTTTAGCTAGACTTGTAAAAACTCTGTGGAGATGAATGTGGGACTAATCAATGCTATCACTGGAACTAAGGTTCAAGCCAGGACTGCACGACTGTGGAACAAAGGAGAGTGCCTTTACAGACTGTTCGACAGTGGTGATATTGCTGCTGATGCTACAAGGGCAAGCTTTCAACAAAGTAAGAGAATGGTGGTACTCTTGAGAAAACCCAACAGAACTTTTCGCACACAAGCCCTGGTTCAGGTTTGAAACAGAAGCTTTTCCTAATATGGGCTGTATAAACAGTTCAAGCCACAAATGCTCAGGGTTAAGAGCATCTCTTTGCTTGGATAAGAAGTCTGCCTCTGTAGATAGTGTTTGTGGGGCAAGAGAGAGGCAAGAAAGGTAAGAGGTGCCTTGGTGGTACTCTCCACCTACCTGGGGAACTGGTCCTCTCCAGCAGGGCCGAGGTAATGAGAGTCCATACAACTTCTCTGCTCTCCCCGAACCTGCAGAGCAAATGATTGCCAACACTCTGCTGGCCTGAAAATGGTTCTAGTTATTGTGCTGGCATAGTGCAAGCAAACAGCAACCTAAAATCTGAAAAAAACTTGTTGAGGTCTACCACAGGATGTTTTGAGATGAAAGCTGTACGTCTTTGTTGAAGTTTTCTTACTTTTTCTAATGTGCACAGTTTTGACATTTCTTTAGGAATTTTTTTAGCCTGGAAATCAGCATGGTGATACACAACTATCTAAGGGAGTTGCTCATTGTCATGCATCTGCTGGGCAGATATCAAGCAGCCCAGCCTATGACAGTATGATTTTTTTTCAGCAATTAGATTACTGTCAGACCATCTTCGAATAATGGTGAATGAACAGAATACCATGTTAAGTGGCAGTTTTGCATGATTTGTGGAAAAGGGTGGCTGTGTGCTGAGATTTTGTTTGTCTAAGCTCAAGTGAAAGGCTGGAAATCCTTCCTGGCAAAAGAAGGGCAAATTGCAGGTTTAATTTTTTGGGCAAATTCCTTCCTTTTGCCCTTTAAGGGGACATCCTCATTCACTAATGTACAGCAAGAACTTGCAGGGTCAAGAAATTCAACACTGGCATTCAGGCATAAAGCACTGAATCAGTCATTACTTGTAGCTGCCCAACATGCAGATAAGAGATGTACATGGCCTTTGCTAGCATGAGCGTTGATGCTTCATGGTTTGCATGGAAATTGACTTCTCCAAACCTTATCCTTTGCACACAGGTGTTGCACCACTGCACAATGTACAGATGCAGCAATGCAAAAAGGTTTGGGACTGGCAGAAGCATTGTTTAGCAAAGGCTGTACCTTACTAGAGGGACATTTTTGGGAGGAATTCTAGGTGTGGGAAATAAGCTTGTCCTGGACACACACAGGGTTGAGAGTCAGTTGAGTCAGTGTAGAAGTTTATACAGTAAATAAAGAATTTGAGTTTTAGGAGCCTTCAGGACGGAGCCACCTTCACAGAAGTGACCTGTGTGGACTTGCTTGAAAAATATAAAAGCCAAATCTACTTTGGCAAAATTCTTCCTTCCCTGAGTGATTTCTACCATGTCCTAGAGGGTCCATGAGGTATGTTTTGTTTTATTTAATCTGTGGCCTAGTTAGTCCAAGAGTTCAAATTGGATGCCTCAGTCACAGGATTTACCTAAATTGCCAAGGTTTTGTGTGGTGTGTGAAATCCTGCCAACCTAGTTGTAAATTAGTTTTATCTCAGCTTGATGTTTTATTTTGGGGGAGGGAGAGGTTGGCTGCTTGTGATGTTACTTTCAAAACAAAGGACTTTGCTGGCAATAGAAACTGGTAGTGTAATACTTTATTGGATTTGTTTTCACAGCAGACACATTCTGTCAGTGCTTTTGTTCAACTGAATTTCACTGAAATTTTAGAGTTGGAAGGGACCATAGAGGTCATCTAGTCCAACTCCCCTGCTGAAGCAGGATTGCCTAGAGCATGTTATGTTACTCAGGACTGCATCCAGGCGGGTCTCGGAAATCTCCAGAGAAGGGGACTCCACAACCTCCCTGGGCAGTCTGTTCCAGGCTGTGAAGAAGTTTTTTCTCATATTTGAGTGGAATCTCCTATGTTCCAACTGGTGCCCGTTGCCCCTCGTCCTCTCACTGGCAACCGCTGAAAAGAGTCTGGCTCCCTCCTCCTTCAACCCACCCTTTAGATACTTATAGGCATTGATAAGGTCTCCCCTCAGCCTTCTCTTCTGCTGATGAATACATCTTAAAAACCAAAATTAAATATGCAGATGTGTTACTTGCATTGTCAGACAGAGCTTCTGGAGCAGCCGTGAGGACCCACGGGAGGCTGAGCAGCCCAGGCTGGGTGCAGCCCGCGGGCTCGTGCCCTGCTGAGGGGAGGTGCGAGGCAGAGGGGAGCCCTGCTCTGTGTGGGGCTGGGCTGTACGCTCCCCAGAGAAGAACAGACAGAACCACGGCATGAGCAGTGAAATATTCCATACCACAGACAGCATGTTGAGCATATAAATGGGGGTTAGACAGGGACGGGAACCCACGATCTCTGCTCGGGACAGGGCCAATTCACTGGGCAGTGAGAGTGACACATACCATTATTATCATTGTCGTTATTATTGTTATTTTCCCTTTTCTGTTATTGTTTGCATTAAGCTGGATTTATCTCAGCCGATGAGGGTTTTTTTCTCCATTTCCCCTCCTTTTTTTCCCCCTTCTCCCCACCCTTCTTGGGAGGGGGAAGGAGAGGGAGGGAACAGCTTCGTGGTCCTGGCTGCTGGCTGGGGTTAAACCACAACATCAACTTTATCCATTTCTTCATAATTCTGTAAACTGTCAGATTCCACACCTCAGTTTAACTGCATGTTCCCATTTTCATATTGCTGTCACCAAAAACCTCTGTAGTGGCAAATTATGATTTAGTTATGCCATCTTACCATTTAACAGTGCAAACTGTCTCCAACGTCTGACATCAAATGCCATTTTACATGGCTGCTTTATCATTTTTTATCATTTTCCACCAGCCTGTTGAATTAGTTTCAGCAGGGTCCGTCAATTATTATACAACATCCCACTGCCAGACATCATCACTTTTAGAGTTTCTGGCAAGAAAGACTTTGATAAACAATCATGTAGCGGTCTGTGATCTGTTTTCTAGCAAAGCACTCTGAAATATTTTGAATAATAATGCAATTCCCAGACAACAAAACCCAAGTTCTGTAAAGCAGCCAAATTTTTCCTGGTATTCAATGTAAACTTTTTTGGGGTCTGCTTGGCCTGTCTGTATCTCTGAAACAGAGGACAAAGCTTAACATTTTTGTTGAAAACAGAGTTGTTGGATGAGACCTTTTGCTTTAGTAATAGTTGTGCAACATCAGCTGTGTCTCAACTCTTGCTTTTACAAAACAGAGGTTTCTCTCTGTGAGTACAAAAGGGAAAAAAAAATGTATTTACTAACTCAGAAGAGCAGGAAGTTTATTTTTTCCTTCTATTTTTTTGTATTGTCTTATGTGGCATACAGGAAGGAATCAAGAAAGGGAAACAACAATTATTTAGGAAATAATTTCAGAGACAATGCTCAACACAGAATGTATCTTCAGTTCCTGATTTTAAAGGTGGCCCTTTTAAAAAGGATTTCCCCTACAGGCACAAGTGGGTCCAATGCTCATCTGCTGTTCTGGCTTCATGATAAAGAAATAAAATTTATGCCTACATGAGAATCACAGACAACAGAAGGAAGATGAGTCTGGGTTTTCCTATCATTCACAGTGTTATACGCATTTAAAGGCAAAATCAGAAAGAGTATTTGTCAATTCTATCAGAGCTCCGGCGTGAATTGGATAATATGAAAGTTTAGCAACTAAATTACCTTAACAAGTTACAGCTCCATTTTTTAGTCATTAAGATAAATCAAGAACCAATTGTTCTACTAAGTAACTTAGGACACAAAATAATGTATTGTTACATTAAATTACAGTCAGGCAGAATTTGGAATATGTTAGCTTTGTAGCCTGCAAATCAAGTTTACAAAATGAGTGTAGCTGGGCACCAAGATATTGAAATGTTTGTTATTCAGTAACTACACTTTCCATTATCACACTACGCACAGGAGTTGTATGATTCAATCTAATGGAGTAAGTGAATATTTTGGAGTAGCAAAAATTATTTTCTATAATGACCTGGTGAATAAAGTAACTTTGCAGGTTCTTATGACCTTTCAAACCAGTGAAAAATAAATGTCTACAGTATTTACCATGCCAAAATAGTTGCAAATAACACAATCTTCAAGGAAAACTTTACATGCACTGTATCCAAAATAAAATTAATTAACTGTGCTTCCTGATAAGGTGGAATGCAAGGTAACTTCTCAGAGAGGGGTGAGAGATCATTACATTGTGATGATGAGTGCAGTAACCCTGCTTTTTTGCCTTTATGTATTCATGCAGTTGTACACTCTAAGATTATAAATTATGAACTTGCCAATAAAATTAAACATCTTAAATTTTATGGACTGATACTGATATCCTCACACATTCTCATTTAGTGAAATACTTGATACTTTTAATGGATGCATTGTGTCTTCAAGTAAAAAGCATATGGGAGCTCATCCCATATGGTTAAGAAAAAGCAATTACACATATCACTAAAGGCACCTTCTGTTGCTTCCACTGAAATCTTTTTCTCAATCAACTCTTTTGCATGCACTTTTGTCTTTTAAGAGGGATTTCCTTCACTCTGATATCCAAACAGGACCAAAATCAAGCCTTAACTGCTAGAGAAGGATCTAATCTCAGTTGTTGGATGATTCTCGGACTCCTGTTAGGAAGTAACCTCACCCAAAAGATAACACCCTGCATCAGTGCAGTGAAATGGCCAAGGATCATCCCAAAGCTGAGAAGTCATGAAGTGTACCTGCAGCTTAACCTGGTATCATCAGGAGCATGGGCAGTACTGCAACCCAGGACAAAATCTCAGGTTTTCTTCTCAGTCGTTCTAGTTCTACACTTCAGTAGAGTTATTCCAGATTTATACTGAGCCGGTGAGATTGACCTTGTTAATTAATTCAGCCACAGCATGACCTCACCTAGAGCAGGCTGAAATCCAGGACAGAAGCCAAGCAGCCTTTCTGTGCAAAAATAGCACTTTCAGAACTCTGTCCCTGTAGAGCTTTTCACTGTGTGCTACCAGGGATATTTTATATCATACTCATCATTGACAGTTACATTATTTTTGCTTTTCATAGAATCTGGATAATGAGAACACATTGACCAAATAACTTTGCTCTTTTTACTTCTACTTTCAGGCTCACATCCCAATCTTATGCCTTAACATAAAATTCTATGTAAAGATCGAAAATATGACAGAAGAATGGCTTCACTGAAAATACCGGAGGGAAAAAAAACCACAGAAGAACACTATTAGTTTAATGTGGGTTTTGGCAATCCTTATGCTTGGCTTCACCACAAATCAAGTTTGAAGCATATCATTTTGATCATGTAGATATGCTTATTCCTGTGGTATCTATAATGCAGATGTTGAACCAAGATGAACTGAAAACATCTTAGTTCTGCATAATTAGCATTCTCATGTGTTTAACAAAGAGAAAACATATTAAAAGAAACTTTGGTAATAAAACAGGTGAAATTTTAAACACTTTATTACAGCTTGACAGTTTCCAGTTATTTAAACTTGCTTGAGCTTTATTGCTGTAGTAAATTGAAAATACATGGGGATGAATGAGAAAAAAACACCCAATGATATCTGTATTCATGTATTCCATACGTAGAGTAATAGGAAATAATATACTCAAAGTTAGGTTTCAAAACTGTCACAGGGACAAAAAAGCATCAACAAATGCCTTACGTATGTTGATGTATAGGACCCATGTCCACTGCAAGACACAATTTCTATCCTAACAATTTTTGCAAAAGAACAGTAGGAGAGTTCGTCTGCAAAGGTTATTCTCCCGATCAGATGAGCTCTAATCCCATTTTAATCTCAGTGGGCTATATTAAACAAAAGCAGAAGGTCTGGATTTTAGAACAGATTAGCCTTGACCTCACAGAGATCAGACTTACTAAGTAATCAGGTGTACATAAATTGCCACCAACCAGGGCTTCTAATGATGCATTGTGGCTAGCAACACCAAAACAAAGTAACACTTCCTTGTACTACAAAGCAAGAGAGAATCATGGAATTGTCAGAGTTGGAAGGGACCTCTAGAGACCTTCTAGTCCAACTCCCCTGCCGAAGCAGGATTGCCCAGAGCACATCACTCAAGACTGCATCCAGGCAGGTCTTGAAAATCTCCAGAGAAGGGGACTCCACAACCTCCCTGGGCAGCCTGTTCCAGGGCTCTGTCACCCTCACTGTAAAGAAGTTCTTCCTCATATTTGAATGGAACTTCCTATGTTCCAGCTTGTGCCCATTGCCCTTCGTCCTGTCACTGGGAACCACTGAAAAGAGTCTGGCTCCATCTTCCTTCAACCCACCCTTTAGATACTTATAAGCATTAATAAGGTCTCCCCTCAGGCTTCTCTTCTCCAGGCTAAAGAGTCTCCCTCTCAGCCTTTCCTCATAAGGGAGATGCTCCAATCCATTAATCGTCTTTGTTGCCCTACGCTGGACTGTCTCCAGTAGTTACCTCTCTCTCTTGAACTGGGGAGCCCAGAACTGGACACAGTATTCCAGTTGTGGCCTCACCAGTGCAGAGTAGAGGGGGAGAATGACCTCCCTCGACCTGCTGGCCACACTCTTCCCTATGCAGCCCAGGATTCCATTCGCCCTCTTGGCGACAAGGGCACATTGCTGGCTCATGGAGAGTTTGCTGTCCACTAGGACTCCCAGATCCTTCTCCTCAGAATTGCTTTCCAGCAGGTCCATCCCTAACCTATACTGGTGTCTGGCATTCTTCCTCCCCAAGTGCAGGTCCCTACACTTGCCCTTGTTGAACCTCATTAGGTTCTAATGCCCAGTTGTTCAGCCTCTCCAGGTCACGCTGGATGGTGGCACAGCCCTCTGGAGTGTCAGCCAGCCCTCCCGGTTTGGTAGCATCAGCAAACTTGCTGAGAATACACTCTGTCCCCTCGTCTAGGTCACTGATGAATATGTTGAACAGTAGTGACGCCTGGGGAACACCACTGGTTACAGGCCTCCAACTTGACCCTGCTCCATTAATCACAACCCTCTGAGTTCTGTCACACAGCCAGGACTCAGTCCACCTCACTGCCCCGTCATCTAGCACATACTTCCTTAATTTTCTAATGAGGATGTTATGGGAGACAGTGTCAAAAGCCTTGCTGATGTCAAGGTAGACGACATCTGTTGCTCTCCCCTCATCCAGCCATCCAGTTATAACATCATAGAACGCTACTGGATTGGTCGAGCATGATTTACCCTTGGTAAATCCGTGCTGACCACTTCCAAGAACTTCCTGTTCTTCAATGTGTTTGGAGATGACATCAAGAATGAGTGACTCCATTATTTTCCCAGGGACAGAGGTGACACTAATTGGCCTGTAGTTCCCTGGGTCCTTCTTCTTGCCCTCTTTGTAGACTGGTGTGATATTTGCCTTCCTCCAGCCTTCAGGCACTTCTCCTGTTCTCCAAGACTTCTCAAAAGTGGTGGAGAGTGGCTCAGTAAAAACATCTGTGCAGAAAGGTACAGCAATCACTGCACTGCTAAATTGTACTGAATATGTACAGTTGATAGTAAGCTCCCCTTTCTCTATCAAATACTTTACTGCTCCTTAAGGAAGAAAAATTACTTAATGTAGGTATTAAAAAATGATGAGGAAAAAAAAAGTCTCTAGGTGGGAGCTACGGAGAACTAAGTGTTGAGAGTTTGTGAAAACGACAATACAAACAGTAAAAGACACAAACTGCATAAGGGATAACACCTTTTTAAAACTCACCAGGCTGACCATGATGTTCATCAGAAACAGTAACAAGCAGCCACTCATCATCTGGTTATCATTTGTATCTTTACTGCTGCAAAACCTGCTACGTATGGCTGGGGATAATCTCCAGGGTTACATAGCCCAATGACCTGGTATATCACCTAATTTTGCATGTGGCAGTGTATTAGAGGCATCAGAAAAATCTACTCACAGGAGCTCTACAAGATTTTACTTGTCTGGAAAACAGGAAACTTCAAGTACTCCATTAAACAAAGATACCGTGTTTTCATTTCCTTTACAGTTCAAACAATTGATCTTTGATTTGTTCCATTTGCATCCAGGTTTTTAACTATTCTCTTGTTCAAAATTTGCTCTGAAAATTTACATGATACTAAGGTTATGTTAGGCAATGCTCATGTTACAGTAAATCCAGTTTCAAAGGACTGGCTCAAAACTTTACCCATATAAAGCAAAGCACTGAGTTGGTCTTAAATCTCTCTGCCAGTTCAAAAGTGTTCTAATTTTTTTTTTTTTTTTTGGAGGGAGCTCAGTAGATTTTATTCTAGATCAAGTATTATCTGTCTTCTGACAGACAGTGTAAAGTTGTAATAAACATGATATCATATACGCTGGCTAATTCAACTGAAATGGGAATCATGCATTCCCTCTGGTCCAGCTCAGCTTTCATCTGCCAGATGATCTGCTCCCAAGCAAATGTGACCTTAATCATCATATAACCACAGCCTAGTGGCTGGATTGGCTTTTTCCTTTTTTTAAATACACATACTATTGATACTATTTTCTAGTTGCGTGGTACCAATGTAAAAAATTATATTTTGTAAATAAATAATAAATGCCTTCAAAAATATATTCATTAAACACTCTGTATTTAGCCCTAATCTTGCTACTGGAGCTGTAATTTCCCTTTGCTTATTCTTAGTTGCATTATCTGTTTTCATGTTCAACATCATCGTCTTTATTAAAATATCAAGTCAAAATACCTCATTTTGGAACATATGTAGGTACACCTTAATCTTTACTTTAGCCTTGCAGAGAGCTGTCCCATCTATTTTGTGTTGTTATTTCTTTCTACACGTAGCACTGGTGACAACAAAGTTTAATTTTCCTTAAAAGTTTAAATGTACATTGATTTTTGGCAGTCCTAGTTCTATTCCTAACTGCACAGGCACAGCTTCTTTGGCTGGCAGATTTCCTTTTCCTTTTTTTCCTTTTCCTTTTCCTTTTCCTTTTCCTTTTCCTTTTCCTTGATGTTCTCTGTTACTCTTAAAGACTTTTCTCTGTGTTTATCCTTTCAGTAAGCTTCTGAATCCATTCTCCTAGAAGCTTAGCCATAAGAAAATGTCGGGCTTGCTCTGTGTTCAAGTCCTACAGTGCTTCTGATTTCACTAACAAGTCCCTTTCACTTATTTTGCTGAGGATGTCTCTGCACAAGAACATGCAAATTTATTAGCCGGTGTTTACACCGATTACGGCTTTGAGAGACATATTACTACCAAAAAGGCAACACAGAGACAGACAGAGAAGGGTAAGTAAACTGACTGGAAAAAAATTAACTTTGATATCTATGAAGCAGAACGTGGTCACTTGTCCTACCAGCCTAGTACATTAAAAGAATTTTCTCATCCCACTGTCTCTGAAGACACTCATCCAAGACGGGTAGTACTATTTCATCTCATCTACCTGTCTGCTCAGGTACTTGTCCGACCTCTTATTCAACTGGCTGTACCATACCACCTTGCCATTTTATGCCAGTGATCTCCTGCTTATCTGCCAGCAGCCGTCCCAACCTCAGTATGTCTGCTCTGAAGTGGTGGGGTGTAAGACAGAGCTTATGATCATGAGCCAAAGCTTCTGGTTCTTCTTCAGAAGCTCAGAGCCTATAACGGGTTTCTTGTTATTCCAGCTGCCCTCTTCAGAATGTTATTTCATCATTGACAGCTGTGTTTTTTCACACTGAGCAGTGCCTTGGGTACTCAGCCTTGTGCCTACCTTGGGGGGGGGGTCACTCCCTCTCTAAGGATGCATGGCAGAAGCCCCTTGCTCTGCAAGCATTAACTTTATTGCTGTTGGGAATGGCTCTGCTAACTGTACGTCCATCTGCAGTGCAACGGGCAGGGAGGCTTTGCAGGTTAGGATCCTCTGAGTCAGTGGCTGCAGGGTAAAGGAGGAAAAGGAGCATCATGCAGAGAGATGTTTCTCTTCCCTCCAGAGTGTTTTAGAAATATGAAAACCATCCAGTAAAGATCCTACTAGTGGTTGGATTCTTACTGCTCCCTGTGATAATGATTGTCAAGTTAATAAGACATACCTGAAAAAGAATCAAGGAATTCCAGACAGAAACAGAAGCCTGAGTCAGAGGTGATTTTGTATTTTTTTTTTTTTTAAGAGGCCTCTGGTCCATACTACAATATTTCTGTTACCATTATTGTTGTTGTTGTTGGCTCTTTCTTTCTAAGCTACAAACAGATAGGAAGAAAGCTGCGTCTTCCCAATTATGAAATATGAATAGAGAGCTTTACAGTCCACATGTGCTGCTGCTCCCCCAGGTTCTGATCAGTGGCTGGAGTCCATCTGCAACAAGACATGGGCAGCAGAGATGACTGTAGCGAATCTCTTATTTTGAAACAGCACTGGAAATAAACGTGGAAATCTGGTTTCTTGCCAGCTTGATTCAGAAAATGGTAGAAGAGCTACAGCAGGTCGAATCAGGCATTCAGCTATAGGTAAGGGTCAGAACAAAGATTCGGATTCAAAGAACAGTAGTGGCAGTCACAGAGGATTTGTGTAGGAAACTTCTAATCGGTACCTGGCACTTTTTTGTGTCATGTTTTCTCTTGTCACACAGGTATCACAAAAACTGTATACGTGCACACACACACATATATAAGAAGAAAGTACTTTTTTACTGCAGATTAACTTCTGAAAACACAAAGAAATTTTCTAAATCAAACCACCACAAGCAGCTGAGTTGTGGTAATTGTTCCTGTTGGTACTCTTAACCCAGTGAGGTGAGGAAAAAAAATGTTTTCCACTGGGCTAGCGTGCTTTACTGCTAATAAACAGCATGTCGTTATTACAGTTCAGTTTAGCTACTCTTCTTCACCCAGGTGAAGAAGATGCCTGTTCCCACTGACATCTCTGGGAAAGGCATCTTCCCCCTCTCCTCCAAATATTT
This sequence comes from Tringa tobata, assembly GCA_033628505.1. Taxonomy (NCBI): domain Eukaryota; kingdom Metazoa; phylum Chordata; class Aves; order Charadriiformes; family Scolopacidae; genus Tringa; species Tringa tobata. The sequence goes on from JAHREE010000067.1 coordinate 1,130,267, forward strand.
AGCACAAGTCTCAAGAGTGAACTCCCAGTTCTCTGTCCATCTGCTCATAGCCTCTTAAAGCAGCTGGAAAAAATGTCTGTCCCCTCTAGCTGGTAGTCATGAGGTGTCAGCAACTGCTCTAAAGCGTGCACTGTGAAGTTGTCACTGAAACCCTCCTTGCACTGGAGGTGCTTTTGTCTGCTGATCCTCCTGTGTCTGCAGGCCATCAGACAGGCTTTTTTTCATGTGTGAAAGCAGGGGGCTCTGAGGGCAGCAGTACAAAAATGGTTCTCCTGAAGAGTGTTTAATGTAGGAGCTGTGGCTCACCGCTCCTGCGTACCAGAGAGGGTCATGAAAGTAGAAAAAGGAACGTAACTACAGGAATAGGGATCTGTAAGTACACATGTCTCTTTTTTAGGCTCTCTTTTTTGCAAAAGGAAGCAATGACTGCACTGCCTGCAGGAGACCTGCATCAGCAATGCTTTCAAAGGCTTTCCTGTGCCTGCGTTGAGATCCTTTGCCTAAAAGCTGCTTTATCCAAGCTTGACACAGGATATAGAATTTGGCTATTCTGAGAAATTATTGAGAATTGCAGAGAAAATAGTCACCTTATTTTCTGTGTTTTTTACAGGGAAGCCTACCAGTACTCTCCTGTGTGGAACCTGTCCCTGGGTGAACTGTGCAGAAGAAAAGACAAACACTTTCCCGTTCACTGGGAAGAGGAGCCTTATATAATCCCTCCTCACTGATTGCACAGATGCGTTCAAAAAGCCCTGTATAATTCATTTGTCCTCTCATATGCATCCTCAGCACTGGCGTGACACTGCATTTTTACAAGTAGTATGGAAGTTCCTGAGGGTTGTCTTGGTGGTCAGGCTGGATTTTGAGCTGCCAGCAGCCTTCACCCAGCTTCAGAACAGCACAGCGAGCAGTGGTGTGAAGTAGCTATGCTTTTTAAGGTCCTACTCCACTGTTTCACTGCTCTTTTTACTGGTGACAGCTGAATGTTAGCTACTTGAAGAGATGCCCACTGCATGTGTTTGCATCGCTTTTAAAGCAGCCTAATATTTTGGTGTTTCAATGTTTACTGTTTAGCCTCTAGTGGAGGTACCTCTCCCTGTGCCCCACCACTTCCTGACATTCTCCTTGGAGGTCCTGGGTCCTTCAGGGAATTGTGGAGCGGGCAGAGTGGGCAGGAGGGAGGGCAGAGGAAATGCCAGGCTGTACTTACTGTGGCACCATTCCACACGGCGCTGTGGAATGAATCTCTAGCACACTCCTGGGCATAGGTTTTGTTCTATTTTCCCTTCTCTCAGCCCAGTATGACCTAAGATCACCAGTTCACTAGTAGCCTAGTGATGGTGTATGCAGAGATGTTTTTGCAGTTTATACAGATGTATATTTACTAAATGTTTTGCAGACCACTAGTAGCAGAGTTATGGTACCACATGTTTCAGCTCCTGGGTACTTACTGAATGCATCTTGCTCTGCTTTCCAAGTGAGACAGATACTTCTGTGAACACCAGTCATGCCTTGGATCTGCAGTGCAGATGTACCGCTAGTGTGAGTGGCATTAGAGTTGTTAGCATTTCCATGCACTGCATGAATTAACATTACATTCTAGAAGAGCCCCTTGGGATAAAGAGAGAGAGCTTATAAACAAGGAAATTGACTTGCACTTCCTATCCCCATAACGATTCTTCCCATACTCAGAACTAGATCCTCATAAGATGAAAAAGCATTTATTTTTAAAACAACGATGTACATGTCTCAGATGCACACAAAAAAAGAGAAACTACTTCCCCCTTTTTCTAAAAAAATATCCTGTTCTTTTATACTTGCAAGTTGTCTTCTTAACCACTTTTTCTGTTGGTTAATGACCTGGTATATAGTATGTTCAATAATTTAAGACTGAGCTAAAAATGGGGTTGGTCTGCTTTCTTGGAATACCCTCTGGGAATATGCAGAAGAGAATTGCAGGAGCAATTATTTCATGCCACAGCTGTATATTTAACTGCTTGCTTTCTCACTCAATAGGCATCTTGCATTCTCACAGCTGAAGTAATGGAGGGAAGCTAGGACTCTTAAGTGCATCAGTGAGCCCTGGGAGGTGATTAGCACAGCAGCCTGGAACTGCCAGGCAGTTCTTTGTGTGGATGATTTCTGACAAAAGTGCTCAGCCATCATCATCATCACACCATCATCTGTTCTCTCAGGCCTTGATTAAAAAGTTAACTCATTAATCAATTGATGGTGGCATTGTCCATACATCCTCTTTTGTCTCACTGTGCATGAAGGTGAATCAGGCTGAAATCATGCTCATTTTCATTCTGAGGGAACAGAAGCTGTACATGATTTGCCTCATTTCCGTAGCATATCTGTACAAGCTGAAGATAGCACAGACATTGTCACAAGAGGCTGCTTCCAGCTGATCAGTTCTCCAGTGGTAATACTTACACTCCACATCTCATCTGGGGAACCAATAAAAGACTTACGTCATTTTTTGCCTTCTTGGCATTAGTTTTTTCCTCCAACCTGCTCCGGGCTGGCTCAGTGGAAACAACAAAGAAAAACACCTCTAGCAGCACAAGCAAGGTGCAAGATGCAGGATGCAAAAGGCAATGAAGATCGAGAAGACTCTGGGTCTAGACTGATGTGCACCCTGTGTGTGAAAGAGCATCCTACTTCCTTGACAGGGCCTGGGCTAGCATTTCAGCCACTCATCTCTGGACACTGGGACAAGACAAAATGAAGTTCTGCTCTCTGACACAGTCTCACAAAGTTGCAGGAGGACACTTAATCAGCAGATGAGTCAGTTACTGAAACCAAAATTGCGGGACATTGGAGCCCATGAGAGATTACACCGAGATTCTGACTCCTGTACAATCTATATATTCGGTGCAGAATGAACTCAAGTCAGTGCCATCTAAAGAATAATGTCAGACCAGCTCAACTCTCTTGAAGCCTCTACAGCTGACAGCACATACATATACTACATTTTTATAAGGCAGGCATCCTTGTGCTATGCGGGAAATAGGTAGAACAGGTGCAGTGCAGGGGGATGACCTTTGGCAACGTGACCACTGCGTACATTTTCAAGGTAGCAATCCAAAATACACAAAGGACTTCCAAAATCCTAAGGTTAAAGAAATGCAGAAAAATGCAGAGACTCTTTAGTATATTTTCTCCCCAATTGACTCAGAAGCTCCTTGTAGAAATGCAAGTGGGTAAAATATTTGCAGGTGTAAGGTTGATGTTTGCAGCCTGTGCCTCTTCTAAGTTTGCCAGTAGAGTACTGGCAGGAAAAGCATTTTGCAGGGCTAAGCAGCTGAACTCAGAAGGCCTAGTTCTCTTCCACTGGTAGGGAACGTGATGCTTTAAATTTTGCCACTTATTTTTTTATGATCAGTGTTAATAAATAATACTGCAAAGACATGATTGCGGTTGGCATACACTGCATCTAAGCTTTTAAACTATTATGAATGCTACAGAGACTCCATCTCCTATATCTTATTCAGCACCTTGGGTTTGCCTGATGAAGCATCATTCTATTTTCTCAGCCTTGTGCTACTCTTTCAAGCTTCAGAAACCTCACAAAGTACTCCTGCATTTCACCAATGGCAATAAATGCAAGGAAACAGTTCATAGAGAATAGTAAGGTTAATAATCACACAAATTTTTCAAAGAGTCTAAGATGTCTCCAAAGACAGTCCAAAGCGAATTCCCTCATGACACAGGAAGGAAACAATCACCAGAGCATGAAAGATCAGAGGTTGAGCTCAGCAGCTGAAGGAGGCTGCCTGAGGAAGAGTCAGCTCACAGCAGCATCTCCCCAGTACACCCTCCTGGACTGGCAACCTTTTTATGCTCGAGTACTGAACCAGAGGTGCTTTCTTCTCCTTGCCATTTAAAGGGCCTCACTGGGTTTGTCTTCCATGAGCTTGTGCAGTCTCCCCATAAGCCTATTAAAAAGGCATCCCATGGCTGTAAGCCTCACAGATTTATTTATGAGACAAGTGAAAAAAAAGCTTAGTGAGGTTTCAGGTTTTTGCCTCCTATTTCATGGCTTCTTTTGATAGAAGAGCAGTAGATATGTGCCTTTCACATCACCCACAATGATTTGGGCTCCGTCACAGTGCCCCCACATACCTCTTTTTCAGGCTTAAGCCCTAGTCTTTCAACAGCCCAGCAGAAGTAAGGTTTCTTCTTACCCAATGAAAGTATAAAATGGAAAATGCTAGACAAAGTTGAAGTCAGCATTTCCTCAGTCTTGTTTCAAAAGGACAAACTCCAGAAGGCAGTTTCTTTCCTGTAAAGCTTTAGCTAAACAGTGCCAGATGGGATTGCACTTCCTGAGGTGTTAACAAGGACATGGCCTGTCCTCTCCAACAACACAGGCCCTACTGCTTTCAGAAGGCAATGATTCAGTCTGTGCTATTGATCTGGAAGTGTCAGTTACCACATGGGGACAAGCTGTTTTATCCCAGGGATATAAATAACAATCTGAGCATATGGGGAAAAGAGTACTCTTGGTCTAGAACCAGCTTCTTCCTTACAAGCTTAAACTTTAACATCTGGTCCAGCTCACGGGGACCTGCAGTGTGTCCTGACAGTTAGATATTGTTCCTCCTTATGTTCTTCTTTGGTCTTCTGATACTGTTGTGGCTGTTGTAGGGTTCAGCTTTGACCTTGTACTCTCACTCAAGGTGATGTCCAGTCTTGCACCGAGGTAGCTGGTCAAAAACATGAACCATAGTTAACTTACAGTACAAAATTGCCCTGCATGAAGATAGAACAAATCTGGCCTCTGGGCTCAACTGAAGTCATAAATGTGGTCATTTAAAACTGCTTCTTTGTCAAATAAGCTATCAGCTACAAGTCTGGAAACAAACCAGGCTGCTAACAAAAATTGCCATCGGCATTCAGCTACCCTGCATATTGGGAGAGGGAATAAACTGGGACCTTGTGAAAGTCTGCATCTAAAACAGTAAAATTTCAGGCACACAATTCGTAGTGCATTCCCCAGAAATTTTAGTAAAAAAGTACTCTGTGTCTTGCAATAAAATATAGCCTGTGACATAAATGTTGACCACATATTCACTGTGCTTTCTTGCTGGCTCTGTACATTTACATGTTGCATGCTTCTAACACTATTTCTTTGGACAAATGGTAACTTTTAGAGAGAGAGGCAGTCTTGCTGTTATGGTTTTTTGACATGGTAGATTTGTACAGGGACATGTGAGTTTATTACAAGCAGGGTATTCATACTCCAGTTTTTACTGAACAACTTATTTTTTGGTGTAGTATGAACGCTTACATTCCCAGAGAGATCTGAAGAATCCAGGGTGATGAAGATTTGGGAAAGAGATGAGGAAGGAGAAATGTTTTACACATCTTTAGAGCTTAAGGTTTGGGTTGATATTGCTGAGTATTATTAAACCGGTGAGTGAATATTAAACCATCTTTGCATGGTCTTAGCTAGATCTAGATAATTCTCCATCTAACCTCCTCAAACTTCAGGGAGACTTTTGTTCATATCACCGTTTTTAGGCCTGAAAGCTACAAAGAATTAGACTAAAACTGTGCATTTGAATAATTTGTCATTGTGTATCCCACAACATACTTCATCTAGTCCTTTCACTATAGAGATGGGAGACAGTACACTCCCCTGCTAGGCAGCGTTTCAAGCACTGCATCATTCCTGTGCGTGTACAGGCTGCCCAGGTGTGCTTCCTCTGATGGCAGGATGGCAGCATGTATAGCCCTTGGCACTACCAAAGGACTATTTCTTCCCACATGAAGGGCCAGCACACCCACCACACGGCTGATTTGGGGTAGAGCACGGGCATGAAGGCCATCCCAAGCTGGAAATTCCTTCTGTGCTGGCAATTTGCTAGCTTCACTTTATTGAAGAAGGCTGCTACAAGCCTGGATGCGCCCAAAGAAGTGCCCACCACAGGGATTTCTGTGGGTACGGAGTGGGCAGATAGCACAGACATCAAAGTCTTTCAGTCACCAGGGAGATAAGCAGATGAAGGGTGTCACTGCAGGCTGGAAAGACGTACCGACATCTTTAGGATTTAAAAAAAAAAAAAAAAAAAAAGAAAAAAAAAGCCTGAAAAGGTTTTCTCGGTGAGAGCTGCTTTCCGTGCCTGTGCGGGACGCGGCGATATCCGCAGCCTTTTACCACCACCCAGTGGGAAGCGGGGGAAAGCCCCGAATAGGAGGTGGTGAGATGCATCTCTGCAGACCCCCGGACCACGAACACAGATTTTTATTTGTTCGTCCCACGGCGGGGGGGATGCACAGCTCCTGCTAATACTAACTGGTCAGACACGCTTGCGACTCACAGAACAACGGGGCTCACATTTAAAACGTGGGTTTCACAGGTATCTTTTTCATGTGCAGGAGCTGCACATGGAGCCTTGATTGTTGGTGGGTTTGTTGGTCTTTTTGTCCTTTTTTTTTTAGGTTTGGTTGGTTGATTTTGGGGTTTTTGTTGTTTTGGGGGTTGTTTGTTTGTTTTTTAAATGTACTTATTCATAGAAAATATAACTGGCCTTTGGCAAATTGGCCTGGAGACAGATTTCAGTTATTCAGCACTGAATTATGCTACCAGTTTTTAAGTCTGTAGCCTCTTCCTGGGCTGACCTGTAAAAATCACAAGCTGCTTCAACAGTCCCACCTGGAAGCCATGCGTACTAAATGCAAGCACAGGACCCTGTTTTCTTGGTGGTCGCGATCCTTCTCTGGTGGTTAAGACACTCACAACAGCTAGACAGTTGCTCGGTTGCCCTAGTAAGGAGTAAAAATCAGCGACGAGCGCGGGGCATTCTGCACACAGCTCCCACAATGCTGAGTCTGCACAAAACAGCGCCCCGGAACCGAAAAACCCCCTACTCTGAAAGCAAGCGATGTACTGTCTTGCAGTCGGCTGCACCAAAGGCATTGCACTGGTCTATATGTAAAGCCTGGTAGCTGCAGTAATAAAAACGATGTATTAGCCAGATTTCTCCTGGCTTCTTAAGAGGAAGCTGACCAGATGTTCTGGCAGCATATGGGAACCATAAGGAAAGTAAGAATGGTCATATCACATCAGATCAAAGGTCTATCCGGTTTAGTGATTCTGTTTCCAAGTGTAACCTATAGCAGATGCCTCAGGAAGACTGTAACAAAGCCAGCATGTACTGCTACTTTTTCAGATTGCCCACCCATATTTCACAGATTCGGGGCTTACTGATCTCTGAACTTGGTGGGGTGCGCTGGCATTTTGTAGCCCTCTGTACTTTAGCTTCTCTTCCCTGCTATGAGTAAACCTTTAATGTCCATTACAATCTCAGTAAAGGAGTTCCAGTTTGATTGTATCCTGTTTGCTTTGAAGCCCTTAGTTCCTGTTTTCATTTGATGCTCCCTCTGCTGTGTTATTAGAAGAGACGTTAAACAAGCTCGCTCTCCAACTACAGATGATGTTACAGATTTCTTTTATATTCCCTTTTTCCTTCCCTTTATGGAGTGAAGAACCTAAGCAAAGAGTTTTCCACATGTGGAAACCATCACACCTAGGGTCACCCTTGCTATACTTTGTTTTACTTTTCCTAGCTCCTCTGTACCTTTTTTTGAGCTGGGGGACCGGACCAGACCAGAGCAGAAATTTCATTAGCATTGTGACTGAATGAATGAACACCATGGAACAAATGGAATACATTATTTTATGGAGGGGTGTGCTGGGCTAAGAACAAAAAAAAAAAAAGGCATGTAGGGGGCAATCCAGTATTTCAGATATTAAACCACAACCTAAGGAAAAGTCAAAATGTGGAAGGTCAGAAAGTGGCTTAAAGCTTCCAATTCACAAGTAAGTGTAAGAGAAACATGGAATACAGGTGGACTTTTTACAATGATTTCTATGCTGAAATATGAAGGCAAAACACACAAGAAAACTATTTTCTGGGATGTTATCTTCATGTCTCAAGTTTGCATTGTGGCACCACTTCATACGTAGCAGGTTACCACACCTATAAAGTTACTTTATACACATGGTCCCACCACTTCCCACAGAAGATGTTTACACACAGTGAAGCACACAGGAGCTACTTATTTGCTATACAGCTGAGTCCGAAATATCTCTCTCATCATGGCATATTTTTGTCTTTGAATGGAACACCATGGTTCTGAGATAAGTGTTTCTGTGCACAGATTGCAACTGTTTCCCTGTAAGTGCTGGCTGTTTCCAGAGAAGGTTCTTTGTCTTCTTAGCAACTACCAGGGCACCAAGCAATATCACACTTTGAAAACTGAAACTATTGGGGTACTGTAACTTACATTTATTCATTTCCTTCCTTTTATTTAATAAAAGAAACATCAGCTAAACCAGTAATACTCCATTCTGAAAAAGTAGACCTCTACCATGGAGGGGAAAAAGCAATTCCCTTGGACTGTTGCTCAAGAGAAGCACCTTGTATATCTTACTCTTGGTTTCAGGAACCTGCTTAATATTGTCAACACGTAAGTTTTCTACTACATTATGTGCCATCCCTGCCCTGTTGCTCACTGCAAGGACAGGACCTCATTCCTACAGTCATATGTGCAAAGTTGAGGACTTTAAAGAAGGCTGATACAAAAAACACAAATAGCAAGACCCTTTTCCTCTCCTCCCCCTTAAGAAATATTTGATGCTAGAAAATACTAGCTTCCTCTAGCCTCCTGTTGAACTATCCCCTGCAGGATTATGCAAAACATACCACCAAGAGGTGCCACTCAGAAAGGATATATTTGAGCTTAGAGAGATAATAAGGGGATGTATTTGAAGTAAGGCATTAAAGGCTTGAAGGAGCAGACATGACTCTCCTAACTATGGGATTTGAGGCACTATGAAAGAAAATGGGCAGCTAACATCACTGGGAAAACAGATAAAAACTAGGCAACAGACAAAAACTGCATCAGACAAGAAACATAGTACCTTCCGGATAAACTGTTTCATAGAACTAGTTTGGAGAGATGAGTTAGACAATAAAACGACCTTAATATCATGTGCAAGGTCAAAAATAGCTCACATCTAAAATCCAGGGTAATAATTTCAACTACCAAAAATTTCACAACGAGGATAATAAAATCTCAGTATTCTCAATTTTCAGAAAAGTCAATGTAATTGAAAATAATAATAAAAAATATTAAATAGGGGTAGCGGAGTGGGAGGAAGAGTATCTTTCATTAACAAACAAATAACAGTATCAAAAAGAACGGAGATATGAATGGAAAAGTTATAGTCCTGTGTACATTTGGCTCAGTCTTCTCACTGAACTCCTTTGAATGAAACAAGTTTATTTGAAGGAGACCATGCTGCCAAAGAGCTGTGAGCTCTATCACATCCAAGGCAGCACAGGCAGAGAACAGAAGGCACACACTGTGTGGGGAGAACCAGAAGGTGGTAATTCTGCCAGTGTTTGTAACATTTGTGATTGGCTTCTGGTCTGGGAATGGAAAGATTTCTTTTGCAAGCTCTGTGGGTGCAGGGAAAAATTAGGGAGTTGTAACTGATCTCTTCTGAAACTATAAATTGACCTCCTGACCTGACCTCTGGTCCAGGATCAGACTTCCTAAGTCCAAAATGCATTTACCTTCATCACATCGAAAGATGGGAGAATTAATAAAGTAAAATACTTGTAATGTTTATACAACAGTAAGGCTGTCAAGCCTGCAAGGTGTGAGAACTCTGGCCATCATTCCATTGCCCATGTAATGTATTCAATCCAATTGATAAATAAGTTAAGTGTACTTAGGGTAATATCATTTGCATGGTTAACTCACTAACTCTCTGTGTTGAACAGTGAGTTTCAAAAATGTAACATCTGACACCAAAATGGATCACTCTGTGTGAAAGTACTACCAGTACGCATAAGGCATATACTTTGCTTTTTCTGATTCATAATGAATGGTGTTAAGAGACTTATTTCTCAAGCTCTGGATAAAAGGACTGTCAAAACGAGCCTAGGTATCAGTGCAATTGTGCTATGTGATTTTACTGCTCCATCTCTCATCCGGTGTTTAGAGAAGAGTCAGTGCATTTGATGGGGGAGGAGGATGGAAGGGGAAGAAGCATTTATGTCTGAGAGTCTACAGCCAAACAAATGTACATCCTGACTGATTTAAAAGGTAATTTAGTTTGGAGCTTTTCAATCAGCACCTGGCAAAAGATAAACCAGAATAAGACATTAAAGAAAGTTCATTATGAGCACTTCAAAACTCTCCTCCCTTTTCCATGCTGTCTTCCTCTAGGACGTTTTGAATAATAAATACCCTCATCTTTGTCTTTAAGAGGCTCCTGAAATGTGATTCTGCTTGTCTAAGACACAAAGTCTCCAGGGGTCTGTGAATGGCAGGCTGAACTTTCAGAGTTGCTAGCTGGGGGTTAAGAAATGAACTCCACTGTAAACCAAGGACTTGCCCCTACAGATTTGTTAACTCTGTTGTTTCATCGAGGTTGAAGCTAACACGTAGAAACACATAGGTAGACACTTCTGGAGGGCAGGTGAACCCTGGTTGCTCAATACCACCAACTGCTCTGGGATTATGTAGATTTTTACTGAGTTCCTCTCCCAGTGCCAGATGTTTATTGACCTTAATCTTGATCTCTGCTATCAGAAGAAGGATATTAAAGGCAAAAGGCATGTTATGTGTTACGCTAGTCCTAGCTATCCACCCTAGCAGGATGCGCTGTGTAGCACAGTGGAGACACACGGGGTGATACAGGAGTCCCGTATTGCTGTTGGCGGCTCCGCAAAGCAGTCGACACCCGAGCGGGCTATTCTGGACAACAGAGAGAAGGCAGGATAAGAAGCTGAGCTGTTAATGCCAGCTAAGACACTCCAGCTAAGCTACGTTTGCTGCGTGAGAACTGAGCAAGGCAGAGGTACCTGCCTCAAACGCGGCTGTGACCAGAATAGAGCCGTAGCTGCCACCAGCGCGGCCGCGCTATCTCCTCCCACGCAGCCGGGGGGACGCGGGCACGCTGATTACAACGTGCTGCTTTTGGAAAGCCTCATAAAGCAGGTCTGCCTTGCCCAGAGGTATGCAGACCAGGCTAGACTAAAGTGCAAAGGTTAACGGTTTTGCTGATTAGAGCAGCTGTAATCGAGTTAAGGACCACGCTCGTTACTCACGTAAGCCCGCGCTTGACTTGGCTCACATGCTAGCCGGTGTGTGGCTCTCCCCTTATCTCTGCCAGAGGAAGGGTAAAAAGCTCCTGTTACCTTACAGGCACTTGTGAATATCTTCCTGTTGTGAGCCATCCCAGTGTCATAAGGCCACCAGACCCCGTCTGCCAGAGCACCTTCAGATAACTCTCTTAGATGTCTGCAGGGAAAGTGTCAAGGCTAACACAAACATACATAAAAATGGGTTTTCACGGAAGATGTGTGATCCAGCAGTGAGGAGCGGTCGGGGTGGCTGGAGAGAGGGCTGTTGAAATCTCTAATGAGGAATGGCTTCTCCAAGGAAGAGAAAAGGGACAGGAGAAAAGTTGCAGGCAGGCAGCGCCACAATCCCTTGATGCGATTACAGCCACGGACTGTAAACTAAGCGGTCGTTTGGAAGTAACAAAAGAAGGAGACATAACACATTGTGCCCATTCTACCTACCACTGGCAGTTCTTGGATATCTCACTGTTGATGCAACTAGGACCAAAACACCAGATATTCTTTATTGCTGATATGATTACTAATAATGCTTTCAAATTAAAAATTCTGAAAAATCGCAAAAACATTCAAAATTTCCCATTTTGCTATGAACTGGATTTTGGCACTAGTTGAAAATTCATGATTTTTAAAATAAAAGTAAGGTATTTAAAATGATGATTTCTCACTTTTATTCTCAGTTTTTATTCTGTGTGTGCCCATGTTTTATACATAAAGAAAGGGAGAGAATTAAGCTCTCAAGAAAAGGGAGAGAACTTATTTAAGTATAAATATGTACTTAAAAACAAACATCCCTGGAGATACTGAAAGGCAGGATCTGACTCTCTCACCGGTTTTAATATGTTCTAAAATCAGAGATTTAAGAGAGATTTTGGATTTAAATGAAAATGGAAACAGACATTTGCATACATACACACATACAGAAATATACGTGCACGCATCTCTGCCCAGAAATACATTCTACTTGTTAATAAGGTATTAAAATATGTATATTTCACATTGCTTGAAATTTATTGCCATGATCATATTGATTCAGCAGCTCCACCCTAAACAGTTCTTGCCTTCATCCTTTATAATTTGATATGACGGTACACATCTTTGCATTATTTCAGTGGTAAAACATTCTTTTTTTATTTCTATATACTTTTTAATCAGTATTCTCACCCTTTAAAATTGTGCTTTGGCATCAAGGCATTCATGATCTAACTAGCTTTCTCTTATGCTAGCAAATAAATTCCTAAATGACATTTTTTCCCACAATGAATTTATGAATAGTCTATTCATAGCTGATTTATCTCCAGCCTTTCATGCCAATTACTAAGAACACCCAATGCGTATTTCACTACTACTATCTATGTTGTCTTTTTGTTCTCAGGGGTACTGATTGCCTGAATGAAAGCTGAAGCTGACTGAGAGCTGCTCCTTCTTGACAACACCAGGTGGTGACAGCTCTGAAGGCTGTATGTGAATCCTTGGGAAAGGGAAGATGGAAGCTGTCAGGTAACGTTTTAGTGGGTTGTTCTGAAAAGGTGGGCACGTGTAGAACGCCATCTGTTTCAAACTTGTTTTAGAAAAACCTCCACGGGCAATCTTGCCTTACAAAGGACTTTTTTGGTGATCTCCATATTACTAATGCCCACAATGGTTTTATGATATGGCTTATTCTTCAAGGGCACTGTTCACTGTTGTAATAGGCAAGCAGTCCACTTTGCCAATAGTGTTATTACTTGAGCAGACCATCAGGAAAGTAATAACCATTTAATCAGGGAGTTCAAAGAACTCCTTTATAACCAAGTTGATTCCTTATGTCATCTTCTTGCAAAGCCCAGCAGTGCAAGGAAAACTGGGAAACTAGCTCCAGGTTTTATTGTGGTCTTGGCCATTCTAAGAGTCATTTCCTTCTCTTTCAGGGATATAAAGAGGCATATATTATGTGGGCAGAAGATTTCGTGTTCTGGTCAATAACATAGGCCACAAAGGTCAATGGCATTCAGGCAAGCCTGCCTGAAAGCCCCTATAAATTTTCAAAGGTGAGAGAGGAAGATTTAGAGACTGGATGTGTCCTGCCTGTGCAAGAGGAAAGATAAAATGCCACTCTGTAAAGGGGAACAGAATATTAAGTCCCATAAAAACCTTAAGAGACTATACAGTCTCCTAAATGGGGGAAGAATTTTGCCCACCCAGGTTTTATTTTACTGCAGGGACACATAAAAGTGCACTTGAAATTAATGCTTGGAACACAACTGATCCACCAAGACAAAAGCTAAGGCTTTCTTCCAGCCTCCTCTTCTGCCCCCATTCTTCTTTTGTCACCAGCTATTTTGATGCAACACCTTCAGAAGAGGGAGTTTGTCACTGACACAGTGATGAAAACTCCCACCATGCCTCCTTTCCAGATGCTCCTAAATCAAAGCTGGCACAGGCCCAAAGAAATACACATATTCTCACTCTGCTTAATAGTATATGTACTATTTTATGAGCTATGAATCCAGCTTCCATTGTTCCCTATGTCTAATAAAAACTATTCTTGTCAGAAAACACTTTGGGACTCTCTTCTATAGCAATACAGTAAGGCAGGCCATGAAACATCTTGACCAACTCAGCTGGATATATAAGGAATAAAATATCCTTGTCTTTCTCCTATATGTGGAATAATACTGGATATTGAAAATCAATTTATATATCTATATGTAGCAATATATATGCTGAAGTAGTGCAATGTAAACAGAAATATTTTGCATGCAAGGAGACGGAGAGCCTCTTTTTTACTTTATTGTGCTTTGGAGTGTGCCCAATCCACTTTTCACCCATATGTCCTGAAGTACTAGCCACTGGAATAGTTTTGCCACCATTTTCCACAGTAAAACTGAGTGCAAGATAGAATTATGAGATGTTACAAAAATTGACTCAAGCAATACACAGAATAAGAAATTGAATTCAGGTTTTCAGACTCTCAGACTATTCAATCCCACCACCAGACATTGGCCCATATTTTGATAATTTCAAATTTCTTGTGATACCTGTGATCTCCATAAAGAACATCTAAGTCAGTACCAGCTCATAAGCCAGTTCTGCAATCTTATGCAAAAGTCCCTTTATAATCTATAAAAGTCAAAGAAGTATCTGACATAATCTTGGGACCTGTTCAGTATCTTTTTTAGGATCCAGCCTTAACATTAGAAGAAAATGTACTGCATTGATCCGTATTTTCTGTGGGTTTTTAGGGAGATGGTAAGTGTAAAGCTTTCATCATCTTCAGCAGTAACAGGAACATGTTCCTACAAGGGAGTGTCCAAGCCATTTTACATTTGCTAAATCTATTGGTTTGCCATTTTTTTCTTTGCTTCTTTTGTTTATTTCTCAACATAGACCGGGACCAATGTTTGTTCCTTCTTGATCAGCTGCGTAACATTTTAAAATATTTGGAATTGTTCTCTGGCAAAGTAAAGTATGGGCCACAGAGATACAGCAAGAGTAGGGGAATGATGAGTGAGAAAGGACAAACCACAGAATGACAGATGGAAAATTTGGGACACACTTTAAAAAACTCATAGTTTTGAGGACTTTGCTGGGGGGCAGAGCTGAGGAGTTTCCAAGCAAAAGGGAAGTGCATATGCACATGATACTCATCTGCTGTAGGTTAAGACAGTTCTCACGCGCTTTCTCTTGGGAAAAATTTGGAGATGGTCAATGGTTTTTTCCCCACATCTCTCTGGCTGTTTACAGGGCACAAGGTGAAACTATTTGGATACCACTGGCTCCCAGTACAAATTTGAGCCTAGCTTTGGAACTCTGATAGAAGGAACCTATGTCAAAACTGAAAGTATTTGCTATCTTATCAAACTTTCTCATTTTAAATGGATGCAGACCAAGAAAAGGCTTCCTTTTCCCAACATGGGGAACAATCGTTGATGTACATACTACATATACATCTAGCTAGACTAAATAACCCAGAGAATCACTTTCTGCTAGCAAAAAATTTTGTGTTTGGGGTATCAGTAGAGGATTAGAACTAAGAGGAAAAACAAGGAGTAAAGAATCAGGGTCAGAGGGAACAGTAACGAAGCCAATAGACATGGATCTTCACGTATGAATAAACTATTTTAGAATGATAAATGTCCTAGACACAAATATATGTACCATATATAAAATACAGACAGAATGACACAGCATATCTTGATTCAGTCAATTTCAGATGAGTTTGTGCAATATCATTTACAGACTTGAATTTGTGGTTGATATCTAAGATTTATAAAAGAACCACATTTTGGAAAAAGGGAGACATACAGCTGAATGCCCTTTACCCCAGCTACTTTTATTTGACTTAAAGAATGAGAACATCACCAGAGAAACATTTTATTCGACGGAGTATGCATTTGTCAGAAACAAGCAGGAGGGGTAGTAAATTGGAAAGTGAGGTCAGAACAATTTTCTACTGTAGCATACCCATATTTAAAGTGTCCCACATTGCTTCATTTGTTTGGGTTTTTTTCTCTTCCACTGTTTGGTTGGGTTAATCCCACCTAGAGATACTAGGTTACTATTACTTACAAGTTGAAGGGAACAGAAGAAAATGTAAGTGTCTTGAAGACAGAGAACTACTCTCTCCAGTAGTTCCCTGTCTCTCTAGAACTGGGGAACCCATAACTGGATGCAGTATTCCAGTTGTGGCCTCACCAGTGCAGAGTAGAGGGGGAGAATGACCTCCCTCGACCTGCTGGTCACACTCTTCCCTATGCAGCCTAGGATTCCATTGGCCCTCTTGGTGACAAGGGCACATTGCTAGTTTGGGCACATGGATAGTTTGCTGTCCACCAGGACCCCCAGATCCTTCTCCTCAGAATTGCTTTCCAGCAGGTCCACCCCTAACCTATATAGGTGTCTGGCATTCTTCCTCCCCAAGTGCAGGACCCTACACTTGCCCTTGTTGAATCTCATTAGGTTCCCCGCTGCCCAGTTGTCCAGCCTGTCCAGGTCACACTGGATGGTGGCACAGCCCTCTGGAGTGTCAGCCAGTCCCTCAACCCCAAAATGAATCTAAATTAACCACATTAACAACTTCTGGTGATCTATCCAGCCTACCTGTAAAAAACCCCAAATATTTCTTTAATTACATGTAAAAATGTATATGTAAAAAGGTCTTTTTGCTTCAACACATATCTTCCCAGTGTTGCTGCATAACAAACTGAAAAACTCAATTTTCCAAAACACAGCACCATTATGTCAAGATTTGAGGCTTAGTATTTGGGACATCTTTTTAGGAAATAACTTTTGAGCACTGGAAATATCATCAAGTGAACAGTTCAACCAGTCCCTGGGAAACATGACAATAACATTTGTAAACAGACAGAATGCAGTTTATCTACTGTAGCATACCCATATTTAAAGTGTCCCACATTGCTTCATTTGTTTGGGTTTTTTTCTCTTCCACTGTAACTCAGCATAACTTTAATTTCAAATCAATGTTTCAAATTCATGGAAAGAAACAACTAAGTAAAATTTCCAATGCAAGCCTGGAAGCAAGGTGAAAGGCAGTCAACAGTGTCAAATCTGCCTTTATTTACCTGTGACTATGGCACAAGACCTCTAAAACATATTGCCCTTTTCTGCAACTAGTGAAGCTTCATATAAGATAGCATTAGTGATGGATTTTTTTTCCTGGCTGCAAATGTAAAGGACACCGTAAAAATACCACAGCTCTACCTAGTCCTGAACTGCTGTCTGCAATGCTTCTCCAGGCACTTCATACCACATCACAAGATCTGAATACTTCATCCTCTGTCTTTGATAATTACGTCCTGAAGTTGGGGGATGAAATTGTTTTCATATAATAGTGCTGGCTCTGAATAATGCAAACATGGCTATTAGAAACTATATTAAGCAGTGTCATAACTTTATGTTTTTGACAAATTATTTTGTATTCTCTGCTGGAAAAAAGCCATGAGGCTACAATTCTAAATATTTCACTATGAAGACTATATGCACACCATATAACCATGCACTTTCATGTGACAGCTACTTTGTTGATAAACACATAAAGTCTAACACAGTCAGGGGATTTTCTGCTGAAATAAGCCCAAAGAAATACTTGTCTCTTGCTGAATTTTTAACAGATGAGAAACTCCAGCCAGGGTGACTTAACAGTTGAGCAAATATAAACAACATGTGGGGGCCTGAGAGACTGGTTCGTGATTTTAGACAGAAAACAACAAAAAGCAGTACCTTGCCCAGCTGTGTACCAGAATGCACTAGCAGGGCTAAATTCCAGATGCTCACTTGCCCAGCTGATCTCCACAATGGTTTGGTGTGACAGGGTTACAAAGCAAAGCCTACTGTAGGGCTTTCTATATCAATGCAGTAGTTGTTAGATATCTCAAAAAAACACGTACCACTCTGACTTTGAACAGTGCAAGGACACATGCAAAACCAACTAGCAATGGTATGTTGCACAGAGATAACTATGTCACTGATCTCAGTCCCATTTCCAGCAGAAAGATGTTTGTCACAAAAAACCCTAACCCTCCAGAACACTAAAGTTCTCAGTAATTGGTGCCTTGGTTGCTAGTTTCTGGAGACTGAACAGACCCCAAATGAACTTAGATGTTCTCCCCAGAACAGACTGAAGTGAATTAAAACTGTGGAAATGATTACATTCTCCTGTATCTTTGCATTTGGACTTCTCTTTTGTCTCCCAACCCATTGTGGCTGGCATTTTCTTTCAAAAACTAGCTAAGCAAAGC
Source organism: Tringa tobata (assembly GCA_033628505.1). Lineage (NCBI taxonomy): Eukaryota > Metazoa > Chordata > Aves > Charadriiformes > Scolopacidae > Tringa > Tringa tobata. Next base: position 1,148,175 of record JAHREE010000067.1, read on the forward strand.
TATCGTTTTCAGTCGCCAACATGAGATTATGTTTATGTAGAATCAGAAATGGGGGAGACAAGGTTCCCACTATTTCCAGGCTCTTCATCACATAGCGTTGTGTAAAAAGCTGAGCAAATATTGCCTCCTTTTACCAGCAGAGGACGGTACTTCATCTGCTTAAATGAGACCCGCTGCCTTGGCAATCACCAGGGTTTCCCTTGCAAATCAGTGATACTTGCTCTGCTTTCAAGAGATTCAGGAAAAAGAAATGTGGCAGGATTATCTTGTATCACTTCTCCTGCATTCAGTCCTACTTACTTTATCTATTTTTTTGTTTGTTTAATTATTTATTTTTAGAGGGTTTTATTTACACCATGGAAGGTTTCCTGTTGTGAATTTAGTGCATGAAGGGATAGTGCATGAAGTATGGAGGCTGATCTCTCTCTCTGCAGAAGAGTGGTGGCATGGACCATTAAGTCTGTGGTTTAGGGTCCAGTTCTGAAGAAGCACTTGCATGCACTACCATGGGAGCTGGGATCTCAAGAGCAATAGGACCTGTTAGGTCCCATGAATTGGTCACTGGTTTATATTGTGCGTGTATACTGCACTTTGTCCAGCTGTTTTGAACTCAGATGATCAATCTCAGCCTGCCACAGCTATTTGACTCATATTTATGTATTTAACATGCTTCTTAGCACACACATGTGACTAACATACTCTTATTCTCATCTGGGAGCTGACTCAGTCAGAAATAAAGGTAGGGTTAACTTTACATGAGCTATTAAATAATTATGGTTGTCCTACTTCAGTGAAAGGGACACCAGAATTTTCAGGTGGCAGCTCATCCTAGTGATAGGAAGCATTTGTACTGTAAAAGTAATTCCCCTCTGAAGCTGCTTCTCACTCTCTCTTCACTGGCAATCAAGCCAACAGAGCTCACTCAGATCAGTTATTTCACTTTCAAACACATGAAATAGGCAGCATTAATCCTACCCTAACTGCCTTGTCCAGCATCTCACAGGAAGTTTTTCATGCCAGCAACAGTCAGCCTGAGGTTTCTTGAGTCCCAGCCCAGAGGCTTAACCACTGAGCTATCTCAAACCTTTCTTTACTAATTGCTTGATACATACAAGTTGCCTTAGACCATCAAGCCAAAATGTATAGTATGAGAATATATTACAAATCATGTGCAAGGAAAGCTACTGAGAAAGATGCATTTAAAATAATTTTACTAACTTGGAGATCCTTGGAATTCCTTCTTTCCTCATTACTTCTATCATTGATACTAACTTACTTCTGAATAAAGAATGTAGATTGGTCCTCCACAATAGCATAAAATCAGAACCACATTTTCTTCCCATTTGTATGTACTTTCAGTGTGTTTATAAAAGCTACTGAATTTATAGGCTTAGAGCTTCATTTACTTATGCATCAATACAAACAGAAATAAAGGCTTTGTTTCCACAGCTTTAGTTCATCTTAGTGCTGGTCTGGGGAGAACATCTTAGCCCATTCAGGGTCTGTTCAGTCTCCTGAAACTAGCAACAAAGGTGCCAATTAGTGAAACTTGTAGTGGGTTTTTGTGGCAAACATAATTTTCCACTGGGAATGGGACTGAGATCAAAGAGCTTTCGTGTAGGGAATTTTATAGACATCAAAACACAGCAACTTGTCTGGAGTGGGTTCAAGCCTAGAAATAAAAAGAGGCATGGAACTATTGCCAATCTCCATAGCTTGCAATTTCCTTCTAAAGCACAGTTCATCACAATACACCATCCCAATTTGTTGTGGTTTTTTTTTTTATAGTATAATTGCCAAAAAACAGAGCTATAAAATACAAGAGATTTGACAACTAGCATTGCAATTATTAAACATGGAAACTATTTTAATGAGTACAGTTTAAATAATATTAGGTTAGGCAGTCACCACTTTCTTCCTAAAACTGTACATCATTATAGATAGTTTGGTGGCCACATATTAGCAGCATCCTTTCTATGAGGTGTCTAGTACCCTAACTGTAAAACCATAAAAGGACATGTTAGAGTTGGTCCTTTCTCTGTAATAAAAACAAACTACAAAAGCCATAGATTCTAAGGATGAGCAATCATACCAAAACCTCAGGAAAACTGAAGGATGGTGACAAGATCTCCTCACACTCCCCAGAACCGAAGTGTCTCACAGACTGTCATATAATGAGAGATGTGGCACCTCTCCAGTCAATATGGTTCAAATTTGGGAAGGACAGACTTCAATGTTTCTCACACTAGGAGTTTTAAAATAAATTTCTAGATTAAAAAACCTAAAACATTCCAGCCCTGGCTGAGCTGTCTGTGATACCAAAGCTTTATTTGTGAAACACAAGTTTTCCTACTGGAATTCAGGTTAGCGTTGCTGATGGAGGTACAGCATGAGCTGTGTTCAGCTTGACTAATACAGGCCAACTAGAAGGTGAAGGGCATGTTTACAGGGTTAATTAAAAAAGCAAAGGGAGACAGGTCGAAGAGCTGTCATTCATTTTCTGTGGCCTGTCCTGCCCAAACCATGACGCCATCTCCTCTTTAAAACAAACAGAAATACTACCTTGGGGTAAAAGAAAATTAGGCCACTTGAGAAATCAGACCACTCCACGCTTCTTATCAGTATAGGAAATGCTGAAACGTGTTGGTTCTGGAAAGGAAGGCTGGAGAATTCCTGCCAAGGGAAAGGGAAGGTAAGCACAGGAGAAAGGAAGAGGAGAGAAATTAGAGCTTTGGAGGCTGGGATGACTGCCCTGGTGCTGGGAGGAAGCCTAATCCTGTAAGGCAGAGACAACTATGCATCAAATAGGTTCTTGCTATGGACAGCATCTCTATTACTGTCCTGAGGGATGAAGGCAAATCTAGAAATATGCGTCATATTTACAGTCCCTTTAAAGTCTTGCCATTTTGGTTATAGCTCTGTTTCAATGAGCCTGGACCATCTGCCATTACCTGTGTGGTGTTTAACCACCTCACGAAAACCAAAACTCATGAACCTGTATGTTTTGCACATGTGAATTGCTTCCGAGCACAGTACTTAGCAGTGTCTTTTGCTGTTAACCTTGAGGAACAGACATGCTGTTCAGTGAGTTCATTTTGTTTTTCTTAAGAATCTGATAGCTTTTGTTAACTGGACCTTTTCTGTTCCAGGGCTTTCACATCAGGTATCCTCCATCTGCAGTTCCATAACAGGACAAGTCCAGTGTTCATGTTCAAAAGGCAAGAAAAACAGGTAGGGGCTATGAAATACTCAGAAAGAAATGAGCATTTTGCTTCTGCAGTCTGATTCAGCAACATATTCATGTTCTCTGCAGGAGAGTTGCATACTCATACTGACAAGACCTATCCTTGTACTATAGTCCTAAGTGCTTTTTAGTTACCTTAATAATGTTACCAAAAGGAAAAATAATGGCCAAAGTTGTATTTGCTTTTGAAGTATACTGTATCGTTTCCTCTTTATCAGCAACTTTTCTTGTTCAAAATGAAATTTCAGAGGAAGGTTGCCATCAGAAAACAGATGACATATAGATTTTTTTTTTTAAAGGATGTAACAATTCAAATTATTTTCAGTATTTTCAAGGAGTGAGGATGAAGTTTCCTGTCCTCAGTTGGAAGAAGCCAATAGGGACAACATTCTAAAATGATGAAAAGTCATTTGGGAAATCAACGTTAGCACAATCTGAGACAAAACTTTTCAACCAGCAAGGACAGACGTATCTGTCATTTATCGGTAGGGAAAGTTTTTCACTCAATGAGACATTAAACTCTGAATTTTTCCAGATAATCAAACATTAGAAATGTTAGCTCCAGAAACCAAAATTCTCAGGTTCTTTGTGCTTTTACCAAGATTTCTTGTCTGACAATATCTAGCAAGGAGCATTGGTCACCATATTGACATGACAGTGATGTCATGAAAAAAGGATGCTGAAAGTGGAACAAGAGCCTCAAAAATTGTGTAGTCCATCGCTTAATGCACAAACTCATCATAATTTTATTTTGCTACAGGTCAGCACTCCCTTGATATCCAGGTGCAGAAGTAAAGCATTTGTCTGTGGGGCAGCTTGCCAGCCAGCTGGCTTACCTGACGTGATCTGGCCTGCTCTCCACACCTGGGAAGTGCTGGTGGGATACACGTTGGTGGAGCTGGGGAGGAAGCAGGCTGTCTCCTCTCCGACTTAGCTTTCTAAACAGATCAATTCCTCTACTCAGAGACGGCCCTCTTTCCCCCCAGGCCATTTCTTCTCCACTCCATGCTCTGCAACACGACTGTACTTTCAGCCTGACACAAAAAGCCTGTGATCTTGCTTTACCGCTTACCTAACAATTTGTCTGCAGAACCCTTTTCTTTCAAATCCTGCAGGCATATTGCTGATGCCAACGGTTTAGGAAAATTGGTCTGATTATTCTGGCTGGTAATTATACTTGAGGGTAGATGAGTTTTCTTTGTCTAATTTTGAAAAGCTTCTTACAAATCAGGCATTTGAAGGATGGAGTTAGGTTCAAATATTTCTGAGTTCCTCTCCTCGGGACGAATTGCAGTAAAAAGGGAAGAGGGAAGAAAACTTAGGGTGAAACAGAGGAGGCAGGGTGAAAAATACAGAAGAGTAGTGTGAAAGCTGGAAAAGAGACGGAGAGAGGGGCAGATTTTAATGTAAAGCATAAATGGTACAGCCAGAGAGGGATTTTCCATCCATACTGAGTGGATGAAAGCCAGAACTAAGCAGTACTGTTGTTACTACTACCACCGATATGCTTCCCTGCCACGAGGCAAACATCACCTCTGTTGATAGAAAACTCAGTGGAAGAGAGTGGCAGGGAAAATGTGGGGCCAAAGAAGTGGAATGCAAAGGCTTGTACTACAGAGCATGCTTTATGAACTTAGTTGTATCTAAGATGACCAGTGTAATCCTAAGCAAAGACAAATATCTGCAAGGAAATTGACAATTTGCAGGCCCTGAATCCACACCTGTTTTAATCAAAGTAAGTCTACCCTTGAAGTATTCCAGAAAAGAACTACACCAGCTGCTGACACCAGACTAGCTTCTCCTCCTGCTCCTGCATTCGGGGGCTGCATCTGCGCTCTGAGCTTCCACGCTGCATTGCTTCATCGCACGCCAAGACCCCCTCAGTCCCCTGGCATTCGCTCCTTACTTCTGTAACAAAATACCTGGTTCCTTGGTGTGTTTGTTGTGTCGCAGTGTATGTTGTTCATGAGACAGTTTACAGTGGTAAGCATCGATAAAACCTCATCTAGTATTTTGTATGCAGTCTGGGTCTGCTGAGGGGAACTCAGGCTGGAAAAGGTTCAGAGAAGAGGGCTCTAACAGAGCTAGGCAAGAATATCATAGCAAGGCTGAGAGGGATGTAGCTGGTCTATGCCTAATCTGAGGCAGAGCAGAAGAGTTCTCTCTAGAGAATATCTGTAGCTCAGGGGGAGTGAAAATGTTACGAGCCAGTCATTTCCCACATGTCATTTGGGAATTACAATAGTCCTAATAATCAGAGTAACAAGCCTCTGTGAACAGCCTTTCCATTAGAGCTGGGGAGACCAAAAGCCTAACTAACCTACATCTGAAGCTTGATAAATTTATGCAAAAGAAAGGAATAAGAAACAACAGTTGCAGAGAGTTGGCTTAATGATAGCAAACTTTATGTTGGTGTGATCTTCAAAATTTAAGTGATGTTTTTTGCATTTTCTTCCATGAGAAGAATGGCAAATGACAAAACATTTGCAATTAATTTTTGAAATTTATCAATAGATATTTTTAAAATCTGTGTAATATACTGCATTCGTTTGGCACAGCTCTTTTATTTTGATAAATCTCATGTAAGATGACATAATCTTCTGTATGCATTAGAGCAATCTTATTTTTGCAACCAAGAATGCAGTCGCATCCAAACTTCCAAGTTTGTCAGACAATACCTACTTTCCATAAAATCATTTTATTGCCCTCAGTAATTGCACAAAATGGATATTAATTTCTGGCAGAGTCCTGTCTGAGGTTTTTCATCATTTTACACAAGACTCTAAAACCTGTTTTACATGCTGGTGCAACATTGGGTCCTTTCCCCCCATACTCTCTTAATCTTCCCTAATGACTGAAGATGCATTACATTGCATCTTCAGTGGATTAGACAGCTCCTCAGAAAAATTCCTTTGAAACTCATGGGACTAAACCAGTTAGTTCCTGCAGACATAAAGTGTTTAACTTCAAGTTGCTGTTGAATATCCTTTTGGATTAGTGCTGGAAATGGAAGGATTTTATTGTCACTTGAAGAAGCAAATACATCATCCGGCTGGTTTCCAAATACAGAACACAGAATTCCACATGGATTGAAACCTGAGTGTCTCAGCCAACCCATCCTGTGAGTCTGCCATTACACTCACAGCCATGACAAACACCAGACCAAAGAAACCTGGTGTTCTTAAATGACTACCCAATACATCCCAAGTGTTAGTGTTTGCCAGGAGTTCAGGAGGAGATGCTGAACCCCGTGTATTTCTACTAATTCCTGTGTTTGTAGGCGTATTTCTTCTTCTTGACATCATGGCCATTTGGGAAGGGCTTTAAAATAGAGCAGTAATTAGAAAGGAAAGAGGTGCATTCACCATTAAAGAGATATTTGTTTACTGATGGGAGTGGAGTTCTGTCAGTGGCCTCCTTTTTCACGATCCTGAAACCTATACTCACTGTTTTCTTTCTTTAATGAGGTTCATTGGACAGCAGCTCCTGGAAAAATCTTCCTTTTTCTAATTTAATTACTTTTCCCCTATTTCCCTTTTTGTCTTTGTAGTTGATTTAGTGCCATGCAGTGTCCCAGATGGTCAGTCTGGGAAGCAGACATGGACGTTTTCAAAGAGACAATGTTGATTCCCATTGGACCCAAAATGACCTCCTCCTCCCCCCACTGCCCCCATCCACACTCATTCACAGATTTTAATCCCCAATAAACACATTATTTAAATACGGGAAGAAAGGTGGGCCATAACTTGAAACCAGCTAAGGACACAGGGAACCATGGCTGTCACAGGCAGAATATTATTTAGCAGAGCCCAGTACCATTGTTTGCAGGACGGATAAAACCAGCTGGCCATGTTATGCTTGACTGAGAACTAGACAAGGGAGGGAGGATCACATGCGAATAGGAAGCGGTATGAGAGGAGATGAAGAAAGCAAGCTGACATACTCAAGACAAGGTCTGAGAAAGAGAAAAGTGAGTAAACCCTTCCTGGATATTTTAATACATGCCAATAACAACCCCTTTCTGCTCTTGTGCAAAATATAGGAACAAAATAAATGTTGTAATTGTTATAAACTTGCCTTAGAGGAAATAGAGGTACAGTACACTGTGAAGTCCTGACTCTCTTGACTATGCACAACTCTGTATTACAGACGTTTCTTTAAAACGCAGATATACACCAGTAAGGAAGTCCACCTGCATTATTCTGTCACTTGTTCTAAATTGATAACTGTAGTACTACATAAACAAATACGTATCTGCATTTGGTTTACACTCTTGAAGTTGAGAAAAGTGAAAGGAAGGAGACACTCAAATTCAAAAACAAATATTTTGCAGCCATATCAAAACTGAAGTATTGGTGGTTCTGAAAGTGTAGTTAATTCTCATAACTTGTAGTGACTTCTTCCTACCACCGAACAAAAGGAAAATACTGTGTACTACATGAAATTCTTTGATTGCTTGTAGAAGAGAATTACTAAATAACTGTACCTGAGGGCTATAATTACAGGAATATGGAATGATACTACACCGTAGAGATAGGATTATTTTTTCCAGTAAAATACTGAAAAGTTTTATGTTGTGTATTTAATTACAAGCAGGATATTTCACTGTATAGGCAGTGCCAAACAATAATTTCTGCTCATTAGCTACCTGTCAGCATTTATTTTCTCTACTGCAGGGAGGAGGGGGGGTGGGGAATCACAAATCAAAATGATGAAAAAACAAAAAGGACAACGCATATTCCTTTGTTTCATTTTTACAGTACCCTGCTCCAAATTGGAACAGGCAACATAGTGGTGAGTGTTTAGGAAAAGTGGAATGTAACAAAATATTTCAGAAGGCTTGGTCTACAATTCAATATTTTGTTGCTGTTAGGTATGGTTTTTCAAGCAAATTTCCTTAGAAATTGACATACGTGCAGCTGTGCTTTCTCCTTCTTACTAGTCCATTGTCCAACACGATAGAGGGATACTAGGCTCAGGAATATGAGCCATGAACTCATTAATTAAGCACTGGAATGGGCTACCCAGGGAAGTGGTTGAGGCACCATCCCTGGAGGTATTTAAAAGACAGGTTGACATAGTGCTTGGTGACATGGTTTAATGATGGTTTCTATCGGAGTTAGGTTGGTGGTTGGACTAGGTGATCTTAAAGGTCCCTTCCAACCTAGACAATTCTATGAAGATCAGCAGTTGGTAAAATGACAAAGAATCTAGTAAATGCCTCTGCTGAGAAGGGGATGGCTACAGTGCTGTTGCACTGGCCCAGGCTGTCAGTGCACTTAGCATTCCACACAGAGAACACGGGTGAAGGAACGGGCTGTAGTGGGAGAAGCAGGGCCTGTGGTGTCAAAGGAAGCCTTCAAAGGAACTAAACTTGTTGTGGTGAACGTGGTCTAGGAGAGTAGGATATCAATACATTGAAAGTCAGGGTTCATTATTCCAGAATTTACAGAACAAGTCGCTTTGTTATTAGCACAGCTGTACCCAGACAGTCCCTTCTGAGAATTTAGTTATACTAGAAAAATGAGGACTACCGTGCAACAATTAAGCCTTTTCCTTTTTAAGATACACTATACCAGTCTAGGCTCTTTTCTGTTGCTAACACAATGTCTGTACACGGGGAGTGACAATCAAATACCATTGGTCTATATGCAGGAAATCTGAAGAATTCTCTACAGTCAGTGAGATAGCTGTAGTTCTAATACATACCACAAAACATTACTGTACTTCAATGTGATTTTGTATGGTCCTTAACAGAGGCATCTGGCAGTTTTTCTGGTCTGGCAAACTCACTTGAAATCCAAGAACATCTGCTTTTTCTTTATTGTGTCACCCTGTTTGAATGGGACCACAACAGCTCCACCAACTTCCGTGCACAGCAGATGTTAGGTGCATATTGTGCATACATGTCAACTGGGCATACATATCAGTCAACCCTATTTCAGTTTCTTCATCCTTAGACATCAAACACACCCCTTCCAAATTTAGTGATCTCATCAGAAAAGTTCTAAAACAATTTGCAGACCTTTTAAGCTGCATAGTGAAAACACTCAAACAAGGTAACTGCCTTCTACAAACCCTGCAAGCAGGCAGAGAAAAGGTCTTGGTGAGCAGGAGCAGAGGCATTTGCTAGTCAAGTGCTTCTGTTTTCTGATGGGGAAGCCATCTTGCACAAACTTGAAAAATGTGGCTGCTGTAGCAATTGCAGAGTAGAGACAATTAGCAGTACAAAAGCAAAAAAAAATCCCTCCTCAGCAAGCTCTGTGGTGGAGCTGGAGCACCTCTCTTTCTCCCTGAGACTCTTGGCATATTGAGCTCTTGCTGCTTTCTCCACAATCCAATGACAGTTTATTTTCATTTGGATTTTAAGTTCCCCTTCAGTTCTTGTTCAGTCCCCCACAGCAATAGGTAATCAGCTTTTAATTGCTCGATTAGTGAATGAGGAGTAAGGGATGGACTGAAGAAGCCTTTGATGATACTGTAAAAGCCTTGAGTTTTCTCTAAAGATGAGCCCAACCTGAATTCCTAGAGTGACTCTTTACTCTCTGAACTCTGGCAAGGTTTCAAAACTTTGAGCATCTTTCCCAATCCTCATTTTCAGAAAGTTCTGGTTGTCATTGCAAGCAAAAATTAATACCACGGCTTCCCTCCACCACAAACTCCAGATTATACCAGGTGTGAAGCTGAGCATGGGACACATTTTACTCAAGACTGGTAGCTGGGATAGCAAAGAGAGTGGTTTAAAAAAGGATGTAATAGTTGGTGTTACCACGAATGCTCCTGAGAACAAATTTTTACAGGTCTCAGGGCAATCTTTTTAATGCCAGTAAGGTTCTGCAGTAAAATACTGGGGAAGTGGGAATGAAATAACCCATCTTGTGTGATTCTCTGGCCAAATGTACTTGCATTTTACAGAGATATCCAAATACAATTAAACAGGCTCTTGGCTGAGCAAATCAAGGCATTTGGTAACCCACAGGCTCATTCAAAGTTGAAATCTGGGTATTCTAATAAAGACTGAAATTTTCTATATTTTGAAGGAAAAGTAGCTAAGACACTGCTTGGGCTAAATTATAAAACACAGCAGATGAATTTTCACCTATTAGTACTTTGCAGCCGTGCCTATACTGAAAGAAAAATACCCCTGGTTTATTTGAAGGTAAGAGGCCATAGGCTTCTAGGGCTTCAGCGCTTTTGCCAGAGTTCTCTGAATTCAGCCATTGGTATTTTGTCTTAATGTCCAGAAATCTCTCTTGAATTTAGGCATTTAAGCAGAGTCACAGCAGAACTCCACACCAATCTGGGTTACACGATGGAACTGGAGAGACTAAAGCTCAGATCTGAGGAACTGGGCCTGTGAGTCCCACTGGAATCCAGAGCTGAGCTCTGATGACATTTTCTGCATGTCAGGTTTTGACCAGGCAAAAAGCAGGTGTTAGAGCCCTCACGAATGCACTAGTTGCTTGACCATCCTTCTCTGCTCCTAGGGAATTCAAAGTCTACAGTTAGCTGGGACATCACCTTTGTTCACCACCTCCAAAGTCACAGCTGCTTACAGCCTTGCACCTGTGGAAAACCATGTTTAGCAAAGGCCTACATTTCAATGCGGCTGTGGAAACAACTGGTTTCCAAGGCAGCAGAAAATCATCAGGGGAAGCTGATACTAATCTAAAATGAAATTATGATTTTTAATTGTTCTTGGTGCTCATCTAAGCTCTCAAAGGCACTGAAGAGATAGGCATTAAGCCTACACTGAGTGGCAGTTTCTATTTCCCCTGAACTTAGGGCAAAAATCCCATCATCCTCAATCAATTCAGTCTAACACATGACATTTTTACACTCCATCTCTGTCCGGCTTTTGTGTTGATGTTCACAATATGTGATATCTTACCTGGCTGGGACCTTTTGGGGACAATATTCCACTGATCTGCTTAACTGGTATATCAAAACTGGTACAGATTAGGTTATTTTTAAACTACCTAATCACGCACCGTCCTTCCCGGGGTCTTGAAAATTACATAGCAAGATATATCATGCAAGACTAGTTGTTATAAATCAGATAAGCAGCCTGTATTATAAACACTGGATTAAAAACATTTAATCAGATAAGCAGCCTATATTATAAACACTGAATTAAAAACATTTGTACTTTATTTAAAATATAATTTACACTTATTTCCTCATTTCCACTCTTAATTTTCAGGCAGAAGAAAAAATGCCCAAGCCCCCCAAGATCTTCTGCAGTTCCTTTCCAACTGTGAATTCATATTTCATGTTCTTGATCTTTGTTGGTGGCAAGCTGAAAACATTTACTCTTAAACAGTGATTGACTACCATTTTTGTTTAACAGTAATACCGCTGCTCTTCCGTGACCTCAGAAATTACATTTGTAACATATAGCCAGCCATGTAATCTACCAGCAGCAACAGAGGGATTCAATTAACTGCAGCAGGGAGCCCAGTGAGTTAGAGGTAGTCATTCACAACAGCTGAAGGTAAAGAAAGAAATAAATAGCAATTAAAAAAAAAAAAGAACCGAAATACCCATCCCTTGTCCTAAATCAAGCCACCCTCACTATCTTTAAATGTTCAGACACCCTTAGGCACGCTTCACTGATCACTACAGACCCTAAGCTTTTAGGAAACACTCTAACATGGGGGTACCTGTAACCTGAAAATCAGTCCACATCAGTTTGTGATTTTCATGTGAAATGCCATGATTGATATTCGATCTGTTGATTGGTTGTCTGTGGTCTTCTTAGAGATTATTTTTTTTAATATACATTAAAACAAAGGCCAGAGAATTTGGTAATAATTACATTCTTAGGGACTTGATATGTCTTTTTAGGGCAGCCCAGAGAATTACGTTAGCTCTGGGAGCTTTGTAGTAATGATTCAATACATAAGGAGTAACCCACAGTGTCTAATATTTTATAATAAATACTTCAGAGAAGAAAAGTCAGGGTAAGCTACATATTTCATTTTACTGGCAGCAAGCTACAAAAGGCTAAATCAACTGGTGGATGTATATGAGGAGGATGTGGTCTAAATGGATTTGTATGTCTGGGTAATTCCTCCTAATCGGAAGGTTCTTAGCTGTCATTGCATCCTATGCACAATGTCAAACCAGCAGTAATATTGACTGACCATGTCTGCTCCATAAAAGCTTCCAAAATAAGAAAGGGTGAGCAAGAATTCATGCAGAACCTTTATCCCAGCTGGTAGAGATCACTTATGAGATGCTTTCCTGAGGTTTTTCAAAACAGGAGCAAAGTTTTTTCCCATCTTAATGAGCATGCAGCTGTCCCTAACAGACCTCTTTGTTGATCCAGTTACATTGGCAGACCTCTCCATGGTACAGGGCTGATGTTCCAAGACTAGTGTCAGGATATCTTTATGTCCCATGCCTAACAAGAGGAAATAAAAAACTCTAAGCATGCTTTTGGCATGCTTGTCTTGCCTTGTTTATGCCATCTGAGGCAAAGGGGTTTCTCCTTCAAAGGTTTAATCCTGAAGACATTAGGCACGTACAGCTCCATAGACCAAGTAAAGCTTACAGGAGACAGAGATAAGCCACTCCCAGCTGGAGCCTCTGAACTCCAGAATGATAAATAGGAGTCAATAAAACTGAGCCAAACCAGACCATGTACAGAGAATATGGCTATTTCCACATTTTTGCAGAACTATACCTCTAACTAAAGGCCATGATTTAAAGGGAAGAAAAAGGAGGGAGAAGATCTTAGCTGCCAACAGCTGTTATTTCAGAAGCAAAGAAAATGAATGTCAGAGAAAGTCTGTATGAGTACAGCCTTCTGTCTCCACTCGGGTATTGCCACGGCAGAAGTGGCCTGGCAATACAATTACAGGGGGTGTGAAGGGAAAGAGGTGGTGCTGGAAAAGAATCTTCTTCATAACTTTGACCTCAGGCTCAGTGTTTAACAGTCAGGAACAACCCAGGTCTTGAGTTCGCCCTTGCCTGGATCATGACACATCCTCTTGGCCTCTACCTCCATGCTCACATTCATCGTGAATGCTACTCTTGTCTCGCTGACACCTGCGCCAGCCTCACCTCTTTCCCATTTTACATTTCTCTCTTTCAGTCTCCCTTGCCTCAATTTCTTCTTTAGCTATATCAGTCTGTGGAACTGCACATCACTTACCCTCATAGTGCATGCAAAGCAATCTTGCCTAATTGTATCTTCTCTCTAGAGACTTGGGTTGATTGGGCTGTGATTCTATCTCAGTTGTCATATCTGCTTTGTGATTTTCTGTAAGGAGCTTACCTGAGTCAATTGTAAGCTGTTTAATTTAGCCCAGAGCTAGTATAATTATAGTGCTAAATAATAAAATATTCATAGCACTTTTTTCTGGACATATTTTATTAGGACCACAGTTTTTTTCTTATTTCTCGTGTTAAACATAATACAGAGGGCTATACAATATGTTCACTCTCTTATATACTATTTTTGATTGCAGGTGGCAGTGGCTATCCTGGAGGCAGATAGAAATCCCTTTGGAGCACAACCTGTTCACGGGCAACATTTTCTCCTAAAATTTATCAAAGAAAGCAAGTGCATTTGTCTCTCTCTCTCTCTCTCTCTTAACACATACGTACATGCATGCATTTCCTACCTTCTGTCCTTGTCATTTTCCACTGAAATCTTTAATCCTTCTGGGATCCTACTAAAGTGCTTACTTTTAGTGGTATCTTGCTGCAGTGAGTAGCACAAGCTAATTATACCTTTTCAGTGAGGGTGGAAAAAAGGCCCTCCTTTTTCAAGGATTAAATTGTGCTATCAGCACAGATATTGCAAAGATACTTGCCTCTTTCACAAGCACAGGAAAAGCAATAGAAAATATTTTATGCTCTGGCTTGTCTCTGCTACTCTCTTGTACACATACAGGTGTAACAGGAACACCAGAATAGTCTAATAACAGCCAGGAACTTTCTCACATTTAGAGAGATGCAGTCGGTCCTTTGACTACAGCGAAAATGCATTTGGTTTTAATTAAACTCAGCGATTTGTCACCATTGAACAAGAATACTGAATGTTGCTTCTCAAGACAGAATGTCCCACAAAGATGAGTTATTTTGTGTCTGTAAGCCCTGGAGAAAGACTTCAAGATAAAGCTTAAATCAACCGTTTGCTTTGAGTAGGCTCTATGGGGAGATGTAATAATATGTGCTCGCCCCTGTACTTCATGCAATGTAAAAGCAATGGAAAACTGTAGGGTTTGAGTCAGCCATGAGGCAGTGCCCACTTCATTCTCTAAACGGAACAGTAAGATTTATATTGACATAGAAAAATAAACATTGCTGCAGGGTTGATGCTATCTGTCAGAGAAGAGCTCAGCTCTCCAATACAGTCCTGCCCTTCCTGATGAAATGAGACAGAGCTGAATGTATGGTAGGTTCATTTTCACCCCTTGCCTGCTATGACTTGTTCAAAAGCCCTGGAAATCAATGGGAGGTTTTTCCGTCCATTTCCAGCTGGCTTGTGATCAGACCTGCAGCGTTAAATACGTGCTACCCTGAAGCACATGCTGGAGTGGCTATCTCTGTCCAAAGTGAATACAGCTGCACCAGGAAGTTAAGTATTTAGTCTACTTGCGCCACAAGAGATGTGATCACCTTCACTGACAGTGAGATGTGCCACCTCATCTCTCTTTGCCTCAATTTTCTTTGTTAGATGGTGATCACTGTCTTTTGTGGTGATGTACTCTGTCACACACAGGTGAAAAACTCTGTTTAGGCATGAACTGTAATCAACATGAGCCTGATGAAATTATGCAGAAAGAGAATCTGCTACAGGCAAGGGATTGCTCATATGCCATCATAGTGAGTGCCCATGCTGGGTGAAGTGGGAATGGACCTGGACAAAGGCTACGTGTGTTTCTCGAAGTCTCTAAAGACAGTGGAAGGGGAGCAGAAAGCATAGAGGCAGAAGCTGGAAGAATGTATCGCACACAAACATACCAGTAGTGAACACTCTCTGATTCTTTGTCATGTAAGTTTGCCTCCGGTTTCCCGCAATCAGTGTAGATCTCCTACACAAGAACAAAGAGCAGCAAATGGACAGGCCACTTCAGTTTCAGCAAATGGCATTACTAACATAACACAATGTTACCCTACTTGTGCTTGTGATCCAATCATTGATTAATTGTCTGGATGGTATTTGCTGTAACACGCATTGGGAGTTTCCCTGCAACCTTGGCAAACCCCGCTGTGCAATTAGCACTGCTTGCTTTTACTGCCAGTTTTTAAACGTTCCCATCTAAAATACATCTCAGACTGTTCCAACACATAAGGTAGACACTTTTCTTTCAGCAGTTCAGGGCATGTGCCAATAGGATTCACTTCTAACGACTTGGGAACATAGTCCCTGTTAACACTGAGAGTTGAAATGCCACACCCTCTCATATTTCACTCTTAGCTAATAGATTGAGGCATCTGCAAAGAAAAACTCATATTTAGCTTTTATTTTAACTAGCTGCAGAGGAGAACAACCACCAAGTCCAAACTCTTCCTAAAAGATCGTGAAGTAGTGTGGAGAGTCTCTAAAGACACTACCTATCTGCAATGATCTGGTCACCCAGGTGTTAGACACTTGTCTGTCCTGGACAAAGTCTTTAAAAAGGTGTTTGTTAAAATACTTAACTACATTCAAATTTCATCATTGAGGGACGGACAGGTACCTCTGGGACAGACTTCAGAGCAACTCATAGAACACATAGTGTATTGATCAGTGATATTTTTGCACCCATGTAAGTCAGCAATATTCATACTAATTTTAATAAGTTAATAAGCTGCCAGTATCACAGTGACACAGAACAAGCTGTGAACCAGTCTGTCTTTGCTACAAAGGATAAGTGGGACAGTGATTGCGGAACAAAAAAATTGTTTCCATGGTATTTATTTTATTTACCAAAAGCATTTTGATGCAGAGATCCACAGAGTACAATCCTTTCCTGTTCAACATTGTGACTAAAACACTAGTCTAGGGTCATGGTGAGCTGTTAGCAGAAGTATATCGAACAGTTTTCAGTTAAAAGTTTGAAAAAAGTGTACTGGAAACCAGAAAAACATTGAGGTCTGGCAGCAGCCCAGTGGTTTAAAACACTTTGAAACAGCTGTTCTAGAGACACAAAAGAAGTCTATGGTCTCAAGTCCGAACAAAGCTGTTCTCATATTGCGTTTCACTCTCAGGAAAAGATAGCACTGCCATTACCAAAGATATGTGGAAACAGAAAAGAATCTGTATGAAAATCTTCTCACTATTTCCATTGAAGCTATTTGTTCATTGTCTGATGCTAGAAATTAAGTTATCTGCCTTCTTTTAAGAGCACAGTTTTCTATCCTCCCAGGCCCTCAGCAGCCCACCTGGTGGGCTACATCTGAGGAGAGGTTGACAGCACTTCTGATATTACTCAATCCAAGCAACCTGCAAGAAAGAAAACTGGGGTTGCAGGTTTGAGTTTAATGATTGCCTCTGTAGGTTTCTGGGGACCTCAGCAAAGCTGGAACAGCGAATCAGCAAGGAATCCCAATATGGTTCTTCTGAAGGGGAAAGGGTTTCCTTTAAGAACATCCTCTACATGGGAAAGATTCACGCATCTGACTTTTCACCCAACCAACTCAGAATACCAATTGAGAGAAGGAATGAACAAGGTTAGGAAAATGAAAAAATTTCCTCATTGCTTGAAAGGTTCCCTCCACAACCTGATTTTCTGTCACAGGTTAAGATCCATGTCCTTTACCTGCAAAGCACATGCTTTGTCAAACACAGTTTTACCGCAATTTACCCTGTGTTTCAGCTGGGAAATTCTAGCCCCTGTGCCACCTGCTTGTCGTTTTCTATTTCTTGGCACATTGCATGGCAGCACACAAGTGGCAATTGCCCCTGTGTGGTGAGAGGAGGAGGCTGACTTTGACTTCACTACCAGAACTTGCTTCTGCACTGGGGCCAAGCACAGGTAGTGGGATTAGAATAAAAACTCCTTCTCTAGATGATGAGTGGCTGTTTTCCAGACACTTTGCACTGCTTGACTGGCAGAACACAATAGAAAACCTGTCTTTACATAAAGGAAAGTAAATAGAAACAGAAATAATTGACATGAGAACAATGTGTCTCAATCAAAATTCTGTGAATAATTGTAGCCTTTGGATTGCATTAACTGCTGGACACTGGACAGAAGTTTAAGGACATGGATTGTTTTTCATTTCTTATTGTGGGAGAAAGTTTACTATTATTTTCTCACCTTTTAAGTAGCAAAAGTAGAAAGAGACATACACCTTCTCTGACTGCAGTGAACTTGCGTGTCTGAAGTGAAACCTGATGAGTGTATCAAATGAAGTAAATGAACATGTAAGCAATCCTTCCTTTTTCCCTCCAGGATCAGTAGGAAATAAACCCCAGTTTCAGTTTCAGAGGAAAAAAAAACCCTAGGTCTAAAATAAACAATTAAAACCATTGAAGTCTTGAAGAATCATGTATAAGGGAAGATAAAGCAAACCCGACTTTTTTTTTCCTTCCTATTTTAGCACCTATAGAAGTGATATCCAATTGCTGCATATTGACAGAAGTGTTTTTTCTTATGAAAAACTGAGAGTAAAATAGCTGTTTAGCTTTACAGAGTTCCCTTTGCAATTTCTCAAACCATGTTATTGCAAATTTTCAGCCCAACCACAAGCTCAAAAAAACCCAAACAAACCCACCTGAAACAAAAACGAAGAGCTGAATTTACTAGATTGAGGAATGGGGAATGCTTGAAAGAAAACCAGAAGATAAACTGTTTGCTGATTAGTGAGACTGGAGGAGGAAGAAGATGATGAGCCCATTTCCCCCTAGGTTTGCCAACGTGGATCCAAGAGGTGGAAACTGGACTTCCTGCACTTGGCCATGGGACTGCAGCTCACCCAAACCTAAGCTGAGGAGGTGGACCTCCTCACAGTCATTTTGCAGATAGGCACAGGCTCAGTTGCTTCCAAGATACACAATGTACAAACACCTCAAGCATCTCGCTCAAACAATGAGAGAGAGAGAGCGAACTAAAATGGTGGGTTTGTGTAAGTAAATTGTTTTTCCTGAAAAAAAAATCTTGGTTTTTTGTGTTTTTTTTCTTTTAACCTCCTCACGTTCAGAATCCCTTAATGGACTGATTTTTTGTATAAAATGGTGGATTGAGGTAGTGGAAATATGCTTACATGCACCTCTGAAAGAAGTTATCCTATACTTTGCATGTTAGAAAATGAAAACAAAAGATTGTTCACCTAAAAACTAAAAGAGATTTCTTCCTGCACTCATCATGTCTGTGGCTAGACACCAGAAAACTAGACCTGTCTGCTCTTGCTGTCTTTCTCCTGCTTAGTTCTCAAATGACAGGGACATTAGTGCTAATTTTAAAGGGCACTTGATCGCATCTCTGGAGAATATTCTGCAGCAAGGTGCAAGTAAGAGTTGTGCCTTAAAGCATCCATTTGAGATTTGTAAGGGTGTTTTTCCCACCCTACACAAAAGAAGAGAGATGAAGAGTTAGAGAAGATGGCACCAGCTCTGCTTTCCTATATACCTGTAAAAAACAAGCATTAGTGCTGAAGTAACTGAAATTAAACCACTCTATAAAGTAGCTCCACCTGAAATCTGTATTCAATTTTAAGCAGTTTCTGAGGATATATGGGCTGTGCAGTACAAACCTCAATGACTACACTTGGAGATCAATTTGGCATGCACAGATAAGGGCATTTTCCATCCAGTCTACATTGGCTGAAAATAACACAGCAACTGAACTGAAAAACAACATTCACAGTTGTACATCATGGCCTTCTTCCAAGCCTTTTGAGCCCAATTCTGTGTATTTCAGACATTGGATCCAGACATGTAAAAAAATAAAAGCTGGTTCTCCGTGTGCTGTCCTTCACCCCTCACTCACCAGTATTACGAAAAGCTGGATTTTAAAAAAAAAAGGAATGATACGGTTCCAAAGAACAAATGTTTATCCCCTCCTCTTTCTTTTACCATTATCACTTAGGCATGTAGCAATCATGCAGTGCACATTTGGATACAGTATTGAAGGTTGTCAGTGAATTCTCTATTTCTGTTTAAAACTGTAAAGTACCCTGCAAACCTTCCCCCATTTTCCTCCAACCTGAAATGTTAGCAATGAATTACTGCCCTAGAAGCCATAAAGCAGACACACAGCAGGCAGACAACGGCGTATAACCCATCATATATCCATGCTACAAAAGTGAAAGGAAAAGAGACACAAAGTCAGAACTGGACTAGTTTTAAAGCCTATCAACATTTAATTTTTTTCTTTTGACTCAATGACTAAGCATAATAGTATGTTATTTCTTTCCTACAATGGAGTTCTATGAAGTTCTATCAAAATGTTGAAACTTAAGAATTTCATTTTGTTATTCCAATAATAAGTCCAGCCCAGTGCAGGAAGACAAGCAACATAGCAAGACCTTGAGGAGCTGCATTTTCTTTCTTCTATAAATCTCATTAAATCCATGAGTATGCGACATGTGAAGTGCTGTGCTTTTTATATTTAGTAATAACTATACCTAATTACAGTGTGCCAAGGCTGGAACAGTGCTGTGACAGGTGTCACAGACACCAAGAAAAAAAGAATTGATTTTACACTGTAGTTGTAGCTTTCCTGACTTCAGCACTGTTATTCCTGGCATCCTCCAAAGTCAGCAAAAGAATAATCACATGCAGAGAGTTTCAGCTGTTTTACCAGTAAAATAACAAGAGACTGAAAGATTGTTTTTTCTATCTAGGATTGAAAAAAACAGATTTTTAGAAACATGTGAGGTAGCCTAGTCTTGCCACAGGAAAGTTTAGCTTAAAGTTCAAATGTTCTTAACCATGGATGTCTTCTCATATCAATATTAAGTACATATTTCTGTCCCTGGGCTCACTTCAAATAGGAGGAAGTACCACATATGGAAGAACCACTGCATACTATTGAATGCACTGAGAGGTCTTAATTATGAGCTTTTCTCAGAAAATAAACTGCTGTAGTCTTGAAAGAGCAGCCCCTGAAACCGATATGAGCTTACAGAGAAGACTCATGCCTAGCATAGGACTATGTCAGCGTGTGTATGTGGGCAACTGGTAGCCTGTGTGCTATCACGGGATGGCTTTGTGCTGTTCCAAAAAACACTCTCCTGTCAGGTCTTACAGCAAGTGTGGTATGGATATGCACAGAATTGTTTGTGCATGTATGATGGTATGAGCTTGCATCTATGTAAATCTGCTTTCACATAGACTTCAGGAGGATATTTCTTGTCCATAATCTGAAGTGTATCTGTTCAACATAATTTCCTAAAATGGACTGTGACCTTTCCAAGGAAATGGTTATGAAAAACTTTCACAGGTAACAGCTGGCATGATTTTAAAATGCCAAGAGCTTCATACATAGTACCACTGTAGGGAAAAAAAAAAAAAGTGTTAAAACAGGCTATATGACAGTTGTAGTGCCACAGTCAGTTTGGGCACCTTTGCTTTCTGCCCTGTTAATTTTTTTGAATGTGCAATGCATACAGAAGACTAGAAGACCAATGAAAATGCAACTAAATCACTGAATAGTGTGTCAGTGATTTACTTTTCCATCAGGGTGTGCCTCGGCACCTGTTTTACCTATGTCCATATTCTGAGGCCAGTTTAACCCTGAACTTATCCAGCTTTAGGACTCCCTGGGTATTCTTCCCTAAGAAGATTGCTCCTGCAAAGAGAGCAATACATAAAATATCCGCGTACTGCAAAACCACTGAGGACACCAGGCATGTCTTTCTGAAGAAATGGTGGGAACACCTTTCCCCATTGCTTTAAAGGCCACAGGAAGTCCACCAGGTCTGTGTAGCTCAGCCTCTAAGTAAAACCCACATTGAGCACTCATGACTGTAAGATCACCCTGCACTGCATCTCAAAGGTACCGGGAGAGCCGTGACAAAAAATATGAACATCTAAAGCTCTAAACAGATTTGGAATGGATTGGTCCAGCCAAACCATAAATTTGTACAAAATTCTGCCTGTGTGCAGCACTCTGCTCTCACCTGACCTGTGTGATATTTATGAGACATTGGAGCACCTCCTCAATACCTGGGAGTGGCAGAGACACTGGAAGCAGGGAATCACCTTCACAGTGTGACAACCAGCCCCCTCCTCCCTCACACTGCAGAAACACAACATGTGTGGCAGTTTATCTCAGCTGTTTGCTATAAGTTGGTTGATAAATACAAACAGGGCAGAAATCCTTCAGCAAATTAGCCCATTCTCCCCCAGAGACCTGGAGGAGAAGGAAAAACAATACCTTAGCACAGGCGGTCTTGACGTCAATGACTGCTTTGCCTTTGGAGACTCTCGTTGATGGTGCTAGCAAGTGAGCAGGTAAGGGAGTGCTGCTGTTGTCAGCTGAGTGGAACTGCAGGTGAAGGTAAGGGAGGAAGAAACATGGGGTGTGTATCCTTGAAAAAAAGGGAAATTAATAAATCTCTGTACAGTGAGAAATAAAGCACAAATCACAGTTGGAAACACCATGTCATCCTGAGGGAAAAAAAAAAAAAAAGAAGAAGAAGAAAAACTTTTCAACTTTTCTCAACCAGGTTTTAAAGAAACAAGATAATATAAGATTAATTTGTTTCTAGGGTTCCACTAGTTTCCATTGCTATTTCCCTTGAATCCCTCAACTCTGGTTTCGGAAGTACAGGTGCTGACAGCTCTAAGAAAGACTACCTGCTTTCCAGTGCGTCTTTATAAGAAAGGCTTTTTCTAGGGAGTGAATAATGAGTTTTGCAAGACAAGAAGGAAAGACTACATAAAAGGAGGAAAAAAGCAAATCAAGATGTTTGTTTAAAGTGTGCGCATATTTCTTCTGAAGTATTCAACTGCTAAACAGCTGACAGACTTGCTGTGACATTTGACCTTCCAACTATTCTTTACTCTACAATCCTATACTTTAGAAAGGCACAGTTTGAGAGAGTTCTGTCAACCGCTGTATATTTTCCTTTCTTCTAGGAGAAAGAGGTGATATTTCTATCTAGTCATATTTCAAAAACAGTTAGCTCTTAGCTTTTGAACAAATATTTTTGAATGCCAGAGATTCTAACCCCACAAAGGGAGGTTAAATAAAATTCATAAAAGTCTTTATGCTCTGTCAAGAACATGCACACACTTTACAGCAATGAATACCAAAGGCCAAAAAAGCAAAAAGAAAAAGTAGGGTTGTATTCAATTCAGAAATAAACCTTAACTATAGAACAAGAAAGCCTGTTGTCTTTATTCCAACAAAGCTGAATCTAGTATAACAGTACAACCTCAGTTTCAGAGAAGTACATCTCTGGTTAGTATAATATGTCAGAATGCAGGAGTGTGTGTATGTATATGTATCTATACCTGAGTGATACAGGATGCACCAGAGGAGAAACATAAATCTCAGAGGCATAGTAAATGAAAGGGCAGAAACATCTTTCTACATATCTTAGCCTGGATTTGACCCTGAAGAAAGGATATTGCACCAAATCAATATTTAAGAAAGAAGAGCAGCACCAGGCACAAAGACTGTACTTTCTTCAAAATGTCATCACAGTATTAATTCAAGATAGCATTGGGAGAATTTCAGAAATTAATTCCAAATGCCATCCCCGAATTGATGACGCAGGCCCACACCATGCCTGCAGGTTGTTCACATTTGCTAACGGTGTACTTAGGAAGTCAACAGGGGTGCTCACATCATGCCTCATAACAGAACAGAGGCAAGGTTTTCAGGGAGAGGTGCTATTTTTCCTTAGCCAGCCTATGAACCTGGCATTCCAACTTGTGGGTGCACATGCCCTTTTTTATATCTATCCAAGCAAATAAGTATTTGCAAGACAAAATTCTAATAACATATCAGATAACTGCAACGAGGTTAAAAGACACTGATGGCAATTGGACTGAGAATTCACAGTGTCTAGATGTGAGTTGAAGAATGACATGAAAAAAATTCATTGAGGAAGATATGACCTGAAGAAAAACAAGATAGAGTGACAAGTATGTAATGTCAGCACATAACGTAACTACAAAGGCACATTAAGATACCTGGTACATACCCAGAAGGGAAAAGGTTGTTATCTGAGTGGAACAACTGCTGATGATGTTCCTCAAGAGGCAGTCTTTTAGGCCACTGAAACGTTAGCATTTCATTCTAGTTTACCTGTGTGGATACTGCTAAACTGAAGGATTTCTAAGTTAAACTGGTTCACAGAGCAGCTCTACGGTAGCTGTAGACAGAGTTTTCCCTTCTAAATCACTTTGGGAATTTAAGAACCATAAATCACTTCTATGCCTGCATCTGTAGAGAGAAAATTTGATTTTCTTCTTTGATGAGTAAGTTTCCTGGAGAAATAGAGCAGAAGGGTTTTTGGATCTAAACACAGAATATGAGAACAAAGGGACGAGTACGATGCAAGGTTTGTTCTTTCTCTTGAGGAATATAAGGTTACACTGATGCAATTTTGAGCTGCTTTGTCTTGGTCCATCTGTGTATACCACAAATAAAGAGATCGTATTTACATGCCAGAAATAGTAGAATGATTTTGCTTCTCTTCTTTTCTTTTCTTTTGGGAACCAGTCCTTAACTAAGCGATCTCACAAAACAAATTTTGAGTACTTTCAAAAATGATCGAATTGAATTCACTTTGGCTCAGCATCCCACATAACAATACTGAAAGAGACCAATATGATTGCAAAATGCTCCAGATGGATAGAACAGTGAAAAAGAAGCTCTGAGTTTTAGTGGGGAAGGAGAAAATTTCTGTGTGGAACCAAACTAATAGAAATCTTTCTGTTTATTCACTGCAGCTAGAATTGCATGATTTCATAGGCACATGGGTAGCAACGTGGAAATATTCAGCACAGTAGCAATGTCCAGATAAAACAGATTTGACAGACAAAGACATCACTCAAATGTAATTACTTATTTTGGAGATCAGATGACAGCAACATTAAAGTATGTACACGCTGTACCTCACAAGAACAGTTGTGTGCTAGTGCTGTATTAAGACCTAACATTCTTCTTGATAATGTTCTAGAAAAACAATCACACTGTGCCTTAAAATGGTGCTTTCTCTGCTTCACAGCTGCTAGTAGAAATAACCTGTTCAGAAGGCTCTAAACCCAGAGGCTTTTCACCACCCTCAGAAGAGTTTTATTTTATATAAATGAAAAAGCATACATCATCCTGCCAAATAATATACATTTTTACTTATCTGTATGGATAGACAGACTGGCACAGTGTCTTGTCCAACTCCTGCACCTGTCTTGCTTTCTTCTAGGGGAACTGGTGTCAGCTGCTTGAAAACTGCAATATAAAATTACTAGCTAAGCAGGAATGCTAACTTAGACAAAATATTAAGGAGAGACGCAGATAAGAAATCACAGAAGTGCCATAAAACAATGCATAAACACACACAGACATGTAATTTAATTATTACATTGTACAATCTTTGATGTGGAGACTTTATATTTTACCCTACTTTTTCAATGGAAGACAAATAAATACGTACATCTTGCTCCTACTTTCATAAAAGAATGTTATTCTAGTGTCAGATAATGACAGCACTTGAGGTGATCACGCCTCAGCTGAAATAAATTTACAGCCTCCTGTGCTTGGTTTTTGTGACCTTTGACTTGCCAGCTTTGTAATATATTCAACAATATGGTGTGAAGGACTTAATTGAAGTCAACTTTGATGATGGGCTGGATGTGTAAGTCACTCTCTTTTGTTTAAGCTGGCCTCTGCAATGGGAGGCACTTTCCACCGCGAAAGGACAGGGTTGTGTTCAAAAGAGTGTGCAGCCATTTAGACTCTGCCCCAGTTGCTTTGTCCTAAAAGAATCCATCCCACTGAAGAACTGCTGCTCCCTCAGCAGTCTGCTGCATTGTGTTTCAAGTGACTTGTGCTTTAAGTGGTACATGCAGGAGTCCAGGTCAGGGCAGGTGGGATATTCCAGTTCAGTATTTTCTTAAAGAAAGCCCCCAAATGCTCTCAAATGCAGACCAGTATAGCATTATTAACAAACCTCCTCCCTACAGTAGGTGGTTGCCTGCTGCAACTACCACAATTGCTTACCACACCACACAAAACCAAGGCAGTTGTGGCAACTAATACTGACTAACTCAATCCCTGTGGTTTAATCAATAATGAGAATACAACTCAGTGATAGCTGTGCTGCAGCCTACGCAAAATAAGGTTTTTAGGTAAATGTTTTGTTAGGCTAACTGGTATCACTGAAAAAAAAGTCATTCTCCAGCTTGCGAGCCTCAAAATCTTTCTTCAGATTGTGGCTCTAAAGCTGCCTGTTTTTTTGTCTAATAACCATGGATGTTATTCATTCTAATAAAACACACCCCCACCACCCACAAAGTTTTTCTTGTAAAAAGGTTCTGTGCAATATTCTTGCTTATGAAATTCCCTTGATTCTTCCAAGCACTCTAACACCACAAAGATCACTGGAGTCCCTTTTGACTCTGCTAAAATAACATATTCTGTCATGGTAAGACCTGATTTACAGCAAAAGCTAGCAACTTTTATTGGACTGACCAATATAGCTAAGGAAGAATACTAACCACAGAGAGGTTCTTTGGCACATAGAGGTTGCTTACGGTGCCTATCTTGATAAATCAGATCCAACGTGATCCTTCCATTTAAGAAAATTATTCTGAATGCACAACCATAACTAGTGTCACTTTTATTCAGCTGTCAACTTTCCTCAGTAGTGCTTGGACTGACTACAACAACGTATCAGTGTTGCTTTGGTACTTACTCTCAAAGGGAATTTTATTTGAAATCCTCATTTCCATACTATTGTACTGGCACGTAATTGGTATTTTATTTATAGGCACCATCAAACTTTCTTTCTGAGCATCTCACAAGAATTTACCTTGCAGCACTCCAAAGAATCAGGAAAGCAGTTTTAGTGTTCCCCTAATCACAGGAGTAAAGACAGAGAGATTCAGTAATATGCCCCGAGTCACAACATAAACTCATGACAGGGCTGAAAACAAAACCTATATTCTCCTGGCTGGCTCTCCAAGTCCTTAGAGACATGTTATTAAGGCTGCTTTGCAATCAAAGGCATGATTGCTGCAGGAACAAAAACATACAGATTCACTTTAATCTGGTTACGAGGTCTAGGAACACCAGCATGAATTTCAGCAAAGGCAATGCAAGTCAGCTATAGACTACCAGTGGTTATTTGTATTGCTAGGTTGTACTGATGTCTCTGGTGATGTAAAATCCATGCTGCTTGTAGATAAACAAGCAAAGCTAGGCCTGTAAGGGCTGAAATTACCTGTCTGATTGCAGTTATACACAGCTGCAGTCCACTCCTACATGTTTGATGTGTACCTTACAAACAGAGCTTGAGCTGAGCTCTCCCCCAAGGCTAATACTTGTTTTCCATCCACCTCTCAGAGGAACAAGAATGAATCCATAAAGTAGCTTTTTCAATAACTGTTGGTTTTTCCAGCATGCTGTTCCTGTCACATCCCAATCAGCATTGCAGCAACTAACTGGTTCATTAGGGGTGAGCTATGAATGGCTGTTCTTTAGTATCAGAGGGACACTATGGCAAATCCACCAAGTGAACAACTGTCTGTCATACGGGCTGAGAAAGCACAAATTGCTTTGCAATTTCTCTTGGTAGTATTGCATGTAAAAGCAGTTGTAAAGAATACAACTTTTTGGAAGGACCGTCATCAGCCAGGAAATTCCTGTATGGAGAAAATCCTGGACAGGAAAGAAAGTCACATACAGGAGTTGCATGGAGAAAACAGTCAGACTGACCAGAACTGAGTTCTTTGGGCTTGCTCACCTCTCTGCCAGTGTTCATTCACATTTCCACTGTGCATTTTCTCTTCCTGGCTGAAGCCAGGAACACATTCCAGGCAAGAGGCTGCAGGCTTCTTTCTGTCAGCATTGAAAGCACAGCTGACAACATAATTCAAGTTTCAGCACATATTCTTCTGTTGCCTTGCACTTCACTCTTCATCAGGAAGCAAGACCCAAGAAAGGGGATGGGTGTTGGAGATATTTTCCTTTCACATATTCATCCATCTACAACATCAAACCCATTAAGGGGTAGCTACTCAGAGCTGGATGATTTTGCCTTTGAACTGACTGCTGGCATTAAAAAGGATTTGTTAGAAGTTCAGGTGATTTAGAGTCTTCCTCCAGAGACCTCATTGCAGCTTCTAATTGGAATACAAATGTTTGACCTCTGTCACTTCTCAAGTGCTCCTGGTACATAGAGATGGAGAAGGAAAGAGGAAAGAAAGGAAGAAGTGGTGTGGTGGTGGCAGAAGGAGACTGGGATCAACAGCCAAATCTCTTTTCATTTTGCTGCAATGGTCATCTTGCACACTTTTATCTGTTCTGGCAGTGTACAACGTGGGAGTCACCATTAGAATGTAGTGTCTAAGGGAAACTCTGAAGTCAGATCAGACTTGCTATGTTAGTGAAACTTTGGCTAAGTGATTTGAGCACAGGGGAAAAATGTCTTAAAAAGCAGTTTCTTCCTGATTTCACACCTTTCAACCAATAATACCATTAACACTGTACTTACCAGTACAGTCCTTCAGGTAGCACCTTCAGCAACAATCTAGGCAGGCCCAAAAAACACAGCATGACCATTCAGAACTGTAATTAATGACTCATAAGCAAAAGAGGACACTATAGAGAGAGTAAGCCAGACTACCAAACAGTTACTGTCAATTTACTTACAGGTAAGAATTTCAGTTAGGAGACATAGAGCTAAATCATGACCCTCCTGGGAAATGACAGCAGAAAGAACAGGGTGAAAACTTCCTGTTTCTTAGCAGAAGCCTTTGCTCTAGGCTACTTTTGATACTATTCCTTCTCTAATGTAGGATTATAGATGCATTAACAGCAAAACTGTAATTCATTCAAGTCTCTCAATGTCTAGGAATCATTTTAAGTGTAATTTGGGAATGCGTTGACAGCTTTATGATAGCATGGTATCCATTCAAATTATTATTAACCTCATACTTGCAGAGACTTGTGAAGAGAGAAGAGTAATCTGCAAAAGATGATGCTCGTGACTGTTCGTTTAGCAATTATTCATTTAGGAGCATCTTGCTGTGCACTAAGGCATCAAATAAATTGGTGCTCACTAATTTGGACTCTATTGAGAACTAAGAATTGAGTAACTCAGGCTATCATTATGTCTCCTTTGATTGGGAAGGTTTTTGTTCACACATGGTAATGGGTGGTTGTATTCCTTGAGAAGAGTGACACTATTCAAATATTTGCTGTGATGCAGAAGTAATTTCCTTTCTTTCTCAGTTACCTGTTAACCCTGTTACAATGAATCTCCAGTGTGATTTTCTTGATAATGAGCAAATGCATCCAATCACCCCTCTGGCAGAAATGGTGTTACAATG
Organism: Tringa tobata; assembly: GCA_033628505.1. NCBI lineage: Eukaryota > Metazoa > Chordata > Aves > Charadriiformes > Scolopacidae > Tringa > Tringa tobata. The sequence continues at coordinate 1,176,869 of JAHREE010000067.1, forward strand.
GGAAGAAAAACCTCAGCTTTATTAAAATGTCAGGGTTGTATAAAAGCAACCCCCATGGTGTATTGGCTCCCAAGTCTGTTTGTACAAATGGCACAGCCAAGTCCCACGCTGGAGGACCTCAGGTTCGACCACAGCAATTCCCCATTGCAACACAGAGGAGTTTTACAGTGCGGTTTTGTTCTTTCATCAGCCAGTGCAGAGGACATGAGACAAGGTTTCAGTGATTGTTGGCACCCCCCAGACACTGCCAGCAGACACGCTGGGGGTGCACGCCAAGCACTCCCAAGGCCGGAGCTTATGCCCAGACGCCTGAGATTTTTAAGCAAGAGCTTCACCCACAAGGGTCCCTTTGATTAAGGAGAAGATGTCCTAGGTCTGCTGCTCTTTCAACAGAGAATTTCTCAGAATCTCTGAGGTCATGGTCTTTTGGGGGAATGGAGAGGAAAAGTGATTTCTGCCAGGAAGCAACGCTCTGGTGATCAGCCCTTCTTTCAACCCCTAAATCTCTAAGAGAGGGGAAGGCCGAGAGCAGGGGAGGAGGCTGCATAAGCCTCAGAGCCACATTCAGCTGAGGCAGGCTTGTGCTGGTCCCTGGCATGGGGCATGGTGCTCAGCACTGCCTGCTTCTCTTTCTCACAAAACAACCTTCCTGTCTATCTCAACCCAGCCCCTAAGTCTTTTATGCCCTTCCTGAGACAAAGTAGGAGATCTTTCCCTCTTATCCCCAAGATATGCCACCAAAATCATCTGCCCACAAAGCCTGGAGGTCAGCTGAGCTCACAAACGTGCTGTGGCTGCCTGTTACCACTAGCATTCATCTTCCCCATCTCTGTCTTCACACCCCTCCTTTCAATGAAACCTCCCTGGGACTCGTCAGCCACCCTACCCTGTTTGGAATGTGCTGCTCACTGCATAGCATCGTGATGAGCCTATGCAAGTAGTCTGAGGGAGAGCATGGACTTACTATCCTATTTATCTATGTTTACTTTTTTGTTGTTTTTGTTTTTGCTTATTATTCGTTTCCACTGAAATTTTATAGCTGCCAGCTGGCTCACAGACTGAGAGCCAGCAAACATCTTTGGGAGTTTCCAGTCTCACTTCTTCGAACATGTCTTCTATGCTGTATGTCAGGAATTTTTTGAACAAGGTTTCTTCCCATGCATAGGTCACAGATAGACTGGGTGAGGCACATGGGGAACAAACCTCTCCCTCCCAATACGCCCAGTTATAGATCTGAGTTTGTTCCAAACGGTAGCTCATCTTTGTGCTATTTCTTTTAATGTCCCCTTCTTCATATGAAACTGTGAATACAGTGGTAGCAAACGAGAATCATCTTGTTATTTCTATGCAAATGGATTTAATTACATTATTACCAACTGTTATAAGTAAAAGGTTTCAGAAGAAAATTCTGACACTTCCTCAAGCTCCACTCCAACAGCATAGCTACTCTTCTAAACCTACATTACCGCGGATAGGAATTTCACATGTCTAGACTGCTCTGTTCAAGAATTTCACAAGTGGAGAGCTCCATAATTCAAATACCAATCAACAGCGCAATAAACTAGATTTGAAGTATGGTTCTGACCAAGTAACATTATACAGTAACTTTGGTCCAGAAATTGAGACTGGAAATGCAATCACTTTCCCACTGAAACTGATCACAGAGAAAACACTTACATGTTAATAGGACAATTTGGTCAGGAATGCATCACTAATATTGTCAACTATAATGTGTGTTCAACAAAATCAAACCATGAGGGTTCCTGGTAGGAGTTATGCTGTATAAAGCACCATCTTCACTGGTGCTTCACTGGAAATATATATACCATCTGAGGTCTATCTATGATTTTAAACAATTGGGAAAGTTTGTGAAAACCCAGGTGTCTCAGCCATTTGAGGTTATATTTAGGCATCAAAAAAAGTAATCTGACTTCTAAAGGTGCGGAGTAAAGCACCTCCAACTGCAGGCAATTAGTGGCATATATAATTTCAAAGTGCATCCTGACCACACACAAACATAAAAATGCAGTTGGCCAGATTTTGAGCTAGCACATGAGCTTTATACCAGTTGAGAGCCCACCCTGACATTTCAAGAGATTTTTTTGCAACATACATGTTTTTAGGTGGATCTCAAGCCCTGCTTGTATTTTTGAATGCCTTCTTTCAAGTACAGGACAAGATCATCATCTGGAGGAGCTGCTTGTCCGTTTTTCAGCCCTGGCATTTTTTTCTGTTTAAATGTTTCAGACCTTCAGCACTTCTGAACATAAAACACTTGTAGCGTATTCATGTATATGATGTAAGCATTGTCATTCAGTGAGCTGAAAATATTGCCATTAAGAAGAAAAAGAAAGGATTTTTGTGTGAGCTAAAAGCACCATGGCACAAACCTGCACTGGATATTCTAGAAACACAGGGAAATAAGACCCTTCAGAGAAATTACTTCACTCATCATCAGAGAAACAGGAACACCACAGATCTCCTCTTAAAGTAAATCTCTCCATTTGTGCTTGTTTATTGTTTATTTGCAGAACAGGAACATAAGAGACGTTATTTCAGTAGCCACCTCTGGAAAACAATTTGTAAAAATAAAATGGAACACATAGTTCTGAAAATGCATTCTGATATGAATGGTCAAGGTGGACAAATACTGGGTTTTTCCCCACAATAAACTTCTGAGAAAAAAAATCCTTACTACCTAAATCAGGTTTTGCAACTTATAGCTTCTCCTATATTTAAAAGTCCTTTTAAGCTATGTGAATAGGCTATAAGAGAAAGACACTATTTCACTTACACTGCTTCTGCATCCTCATGTAGACATCCACCTGTACCACTTCAAGCAAAGAGGATGTGGAGAACATCCATCTACCCTGTAGAGCCTCTTAGCTGAAAACTTCTAGGAGTTTTTCTCTTCTAGCATTCTAACAAAAACTCAGAAGGAAAGGGCACTATCTATCTCACAACACCATATTTTCTTCAAATTCCAAACATAAACCATATGCAGCTTCTATTGCTTCCTTTTCCGTTGCATTCTTTACAGATGTTGTATCTCTAGAAATACTCCTCTCAAAATAGTCACTCTGTTTTGACTTTTTTTTTTCAGAAATGTGCTTTTCATTTTTATCTCATTTTTCCTGGAGTTTAAAGGGAAGCATTAAAGATGACCTAACATAATGACTGTGTGTTTTGTAAACATACACAGAGAGAGGAAGAAGTGTTGGCAAATAATGTGGTCTAGAACGCAAATAAAAGTAATTTTAAAACCAGCATAAAAATATAGTTACAGCTTCAAAGAAAAGCAATCAGGGTTGAAACCAAATTACGTTCAAACACTGTTAAAATTTTATGAGTTTTATTATAATACTATCTTCAGACTGTCATGCTCCATACACACAGCAAAAGTGTATTTCCAAACATTTTCATTCATGTTAAACAAAATGACTCCAAAAGTACGGACAAAGTTGAAGAAGATGGGATTACTGGAAGAGATGTGGAAATGGTCACGCTGACTATCAGAATCTGGTAAAAGACAGGGACTATTTTAGGGAAAAGAGCTCCCACTCCAGATCATGAAGACAGACATTAAGTGAGGAAAAATACCGTATTAGGAATGGTTTAGAGCATGACAATTTTGTAAGTCACCACATTGCAAAATCTATTTTTCTTAATTGGCGCGAAAGTAAAACCATTCAAAAGTTTTTGTGAAATACAATGGTAAAGAAAGCTACATTTTCAGATAAAAAATATCAAGTGTTTGATTCAGGTCCCTCTGCCACTTTTTCTCTCTTCAGAAAGAACCAATAAGACCACCACCTCAAAACTCTCTGTTGAACAGTTGACTGTAAATAATGGGTGTAAATGTTTGTGTTTTTAAAAAATCAGTTTTTTAGAAAAACAGTAATGAACTGTCAAGAATACAGTCTGCAACCCATTTACAGAATAGAAGTGAGGAGCAGAGAAGACAAATGGCTTTCACAAAGAAAGTCTTTTGAACCCAAACCTCCAAACAATACAGCGCTTCAGTTACAAGAACAAACATCCTTCCACTGTCCCCAGAACTGATGAAGGTGCTGGAAGTACACATCATTTTTTTCAAAAGCTGCCGACTAGTGTAAGAATTATCACTTGCTGTTAAAGTATTTCAAGTCTCTCTTTAAGAAATGTTTTATTTATCCTCCACAAGAGAATTTATTGCTAACAGGAGGGTCAGCACCAAAACTGTGCAGCATCAAAATGCCTCTGTGAGTGTGAGGAAAGATTTCAACACATATATTTCTTGAGGGTACAAGGACATAAAGGTAGAACTTGACCTCAGCAGTGGAAATAGATGGGAAACTTGAAACACAAATGTTTCCTTACCAGGCTGTTTAGTAACAGCTACCTTGCTGAGACAGTCTGATTTTAAAGTATACTGACTACTTAGGATGAAAAATATAAACTGTTCCAGATACAGATGTCTTTAACTCATCATCTGCCTCGCTCTTGAGGCTAAGTCTAGTAAGATTTTTCCAAAGAAGAATAAGCAGGAAATTTTTCAGCCAGCTAACCTGGAGTAACAAATTATTTTCTTCTGCCTCACATGAACATGGTAGACTTCACCCAGTAGAAAGGTTGGGGTGTGGAAGGCAAATCCTCAGTTAAGGGCTGCACCTCAGTCCTGTGTGGGGCTGCAGGATGATATCACTGCCTGTCAAATTCTGTCCAAGGGCAACGGGCTTACAAATCAGCAGTCCTTAGAGCTGAGCCTGCACTGGAGAGGTGGAGATGACATCTGTGGGCAGAAAGGCCTCTTCTCCACAGAACACAATGCCTGTGGCAATCCCAGCACCCCGGGTCCGACCCATGCCACTGCACCTGCCATTGCCAGCTCACTGAACAGAGTCTGGTCCGGTGACTCAGAAGAAGTCACACTCAAACCAAGGATTTGTTAATTGACAGAGCTTCCCAAACTACAACAGAAGTCTCAAATTCTCAGTGCTAGTGGTCACTAGCTAGTGGTCGCTAGTGCTGGCCATGGTCACTCTCTCTTACCCATTTCAAGCCATGCAGGTCTAGCCACCACTGGTTTTCAAGAGCAAATGACAGACATTGCTAATCAAACTTCCTTTCTAGAAGACTGTTTGCTAAGCGGCAAAGCCTCCTTCCTTGTTCCTAAAAGACCACCTTTGTGTCAAAAGGCAAACAAGTTATGAGATTCCCCACTTGTCCACAGGAAACATGTTAAATCCTGTCAGCACAGATTAGAGCCAATACTGTTGAAACATTGGCAGCACATCAGTCCATGATACTACTAGAAGCTCTGTTCTCCATCTTAACCATGTATTTGGTCGACTCATCAAGAGGTAAGTCTAATTTTGACAGCTATAGGCTTACTGTGTTACATTAAATCTAACTGCCAGATGTAAAAGATCTATCTACATCTACTCTTTCCGTGTCTTGTGACTTACCTGCATATAAATCTAGCCAAAAAGATTAATAATTCACTATAGCAGTCCCATCCACTATGTTTTCCCCAACCAGACCACCATGACAGCAGTCCTCACCTATCCCTCCTATCTTACGGAAGTCCTTTTCCATCCCAAATCTTGCAGTTCAAATTCAATAACATCTCCCACTGAAATCACAGTTGTTTTTACTGGAAAAACGTTATGGAGTTTGGCCCAGGTTTGCAAAAACATCAGTGGTTTATATCTCAATTAATTAGAGGGAGGGAAGAGTGTTTTAAATTGACCCTTATGGTGGCTTCTTCTCTGAAATGTTTACCTGTTTGAAACACATGTGGCTCTTATGTTTCAGTGTACTAAAGAATCTGTTCAGCAGCTGGGACTGCTGCCGTTTTACAGAATTGGGTTCATGCAGTCAGCTACAAAAAAAGAAATTAAATGGGTTCGTGGGAACTTATTTTAGATTAAAGGAAAACAAAGAAATAGCCTTTAAAAGATCATTCAGGGGAAAAAAGCAGATTGCTTTTTGTATGCAGGAAAACTTGATGCTATTTTCTTTAATTTCCATGAACAACACATCATTTAAGCTTTTTTATCTCCTGTCAGCTCTGCAGAAGGCCAGACCTAGGAAAGAAATCCAGGCCAGCAGGCAGAACATTGTTTTGATTGCACAAACCTGATTAAAAGCAGAAAAATTAAAAGACTCTGAAAGTAGAGAGAACAGCAAAAGTCAAAGCGAAAGAGAAAAATGTTTTGCCAAGCTTGGCGATGAATAATGTTGTGACTCTTAGTTCAGGATCAGCAGACAGTCAAGGTTTTAAAAGTGGGCAAACAAACAGAATTTGATCTTGGAGATGAGGACAAGACATATGGAAGGACATGGAACTACATTTGAACCAGGCTGATGTGTGTTTCTCCCATGAGAAAGTGGCATAAAACAACAGAAGTGTCATGAGATCAGATTAGATTTTGGATCGAAATAACAGAACAACTGCTGTTCTTTACTGGCCTTTACTGGTTTTGGAATCTGAAAATCCAGGGGGACACCAAGCAAGCAGGGCTCAGCATTGGGATTCCCTCATTCTCAGCTCAAGGCTTCAAGGGCATCAGTGGCTCTGGTTACGGGACGGAGGCAGCCCTGGCAGATCAGGGACAGTTGGAGATTTCATTTTTAAGCATTGCTTGTCTTCTCTGGCCCAGGGGCACTTGCTGATTATCACTATTTCACATGGGCTCATGTTTATACCCGTGAAATAGTATATCACAAACTTTCTTAGATTAGAAAGAAATGGCTGAGTTGAAGCAGTAGAGAGGACAGCTGCAGGCCATCTTCCTGCACCGATTTTCTCTCATGGCAATTCCAGATTGCCACTGGCAGCTCTCAAAGTGCTTTGCTAAACAGGTAGCCTACAACTGCTACATCAAAAATCATGTTGCTAGTAGCACTACTGTTAATTTCAGCCATGAAGCAACAGCCACTGTAAGGCACAGATTCTTCCTCATCCCACTTGCAGCCTAGAGCAACAATGAGCAAAAAGCAAAGCCCTGTGTGCCAAAGGAATTCACTCATAACTGCAGAGTGACACGAATTGTCCTCTGAAATTAATGATGGAAGTCGTTCTGACTTTGCAGGCCCTTTTGTCAAAATCACAAAGGAAGCGCCCCGACTGCGGTTGCCAGAGAAGGGTGTTGTGTGGGGGTGTGTGTATATCTGGCACGTGCACATGTGTATGTAGAATGGATGGTGCCTGGCTCGGTGCCACCATATGCTATTTACCTTCGCAGGCCTCACACTGGAATAGGCAGCAGAAAAGGAAACAGATTTCTAAAGAACTAAATCTGTTGCTGAAGATAAACAGATGCACACAGCATATTTCACTAACTCTGGTAATTAAGTTCATAATGCTGAGCTATCAGCTGCACTACAGAAGTTACTCTCCCTTGCTCTTAACCCAGGAAAAAAGACCAGGTATTTCTTGACCCACGCTCATCAAAACAACTGCTTGCAAGTTTAAGAAAGCCTGTGTAACTAAACTCTTGTTGCAAAAACATTGCCTTCGACTAAGGTCCCCAGCACTTATGGCATTAAAATTACTCTGAACCTTTAAAACACACAGCAGATATTGATATTAATGCAAGCCTGGGGCTTGTCTATCTGCGTCTGTGCAGTGACGGGCAATTCTGATGCAGACCACCAGTACTGCCATTTGAAGAGGCCGGGGTAAGGCAGGAGATGACCTAACAACTCTGACACACATGCGTGCTGACACGTAATAGATTCAGCTTCTTTGATGTCAACCAAGGTTTGATAGAGCTCAACTTAACTGGTCAAATAGTCACCATGTGTTTACAAGATAAAAACGTGCATTTAGCAGGGGGAGGGGCGCTGCTCTCCTGTAAAACTCAGGGTAAGTTTTCCTGAAAAAGGAAATTTACATTTTTCCCTCAAGTAAGTATCACTGTTTGTCTGTACGTTGTAACACAATATTAATATTGCATTATGCTATTCTTCATGTATCAGATTAAATGAGTCCTGACACAAGGCTTTCTTCAGAGAAGTTCCATTTTTTCATAGTTACTGAAATGCACTTTACAAGTGTTAGAATACCCCCCCCCCAAACTTGCACTGCACTTTCTCACAAGTAGTGAAGTGGGTTTTCCCACCCTAATTGCATGTAATAAAAGAGAGGCAATTGCGCTCTCACAAGAAACTCTAAACATACTGTTAATACAAGCACCTACTCCTTTGAAAAGCCTGCTTCTTGGTAGACAGACTCGGCAATTTTTGCTGAGTGTTATGTCAATACAGACAATCCAAAGTATTTCCAAGAGGTGGTCTAGAAGAGGCACTAAAGCACAGGAATGAGCACTAAGATATTTTTCCCACATTTGACACAATCAAGAGAGCCCCAATAACTCCAAACCTGTAGTGGACAGCAGCTGACATACTGTGGCTAAGGAACCAGTTCCAGGTTTTGATGTTGATTGTCCTTTGCTCAGACATTACTTCTTCAGCCCTGTGGGTTTGTTTTTTTGAGGTTGGAGGGGTCATTATTGCCTCCAGCATCAGCTTGTAACAGCCATATATACATTGCAAAAGCCATGAAACACAGGCAATACCCTGTATCAAGGTGCCCATCTCTAGAGGAGAGCCTAATCCACCAAGCTTTTATGATGGCTAGGCAGTCCTGTCTGATGCTGTTACAACTAAGCAAAGCACAGTTTACTTTGGATGACATCCAGCTAACATGACGTTTTCTTAATGTCACAACTGTTTTAAGGTCTGATATTGCCGTTCAGTAACACATAAAATGACAAATGCTCATTCAGCAACCTGAAAACAATAAAAAAATTACTATTGTTTGCCAGTATGTGAGAAGAAGCTGACTACAATAGTTAGGCAAAGGAAGAACCTGAGGGGTGAGATTTTGCAGAACAGATTTTTAGCTAGTAAGTAATGTTTGTGAAATTTAATGACACTATTAAAACTGCCTGAACTCGAGGGTGCCATAAGGTATTCATATCACTTTAATCTTGGGGGTTTTTTGATAGCCAGAAAATGGTGAAGTGTAATTCAGTTATATTTATCATTTTCATCTCTTTTCAAATTTGATGCTATTTACATTTTAATATTGTGGGAGGTACATATGTAAGACGCTGCTTGTACTGTTTGTTTTCAGTGAAATGACATCAAGAAAAACTGGGGGTTTCTGCACCAAAAACACATATCAAAATGATAAGCAACTCTCTTTAAATTATTTTCATTAAGGATTACTTTCCATTTCACACCTGAACTTAAAGATTTATGTGATAATATGAAATAGCAGTTTCATAGTAAGGATTTTTTTGATACTTCAGTTGAAAAGGTTCACTAAGCTGAAAGAGTAACACACAATTTTCCCTTGGATTTAAAGGATAAAATTGTCCCAGTGAGAATAGCCTTTGACTGATCTAGGTTAATGCCTAGGTCTGCCTTTATTCATGAAACACATTGGCTTTTTTCAGAAAAGGCCAGTCATAATAGTATGGCTACCCACTCTCATGATTATAGTCCAGATACTAATTTGACCGATCCATGCCACACCAGCAGCATCAGACCCAATGTTTTGTCTTGGTGGGTCCCACCAACCACATTTTTCTCCCACTCGCAAGTAGCTTTTTGAGACAGCTATGAGGCAGATTTCTTTCTTCTTTTTTTAAGCTGTCCTTCTTCTAATTAAATTTGGCCTTAGTGGAGGAGAAAAAAGCAAAGAGAGAAAAATAATCTTTCTTGGTGCTTCTGCCCACAAGGTACAACATGTTTTTAGAATTTAGGATAAGGAAAAGCACACTGGATTGATTCCAGTTACTTGAGTTTTAGAGAGAATATCCATCCCCAAAATAGCTTTCATGGTTGTTACTTGCCAATTGACACAAATTAAGAGCAGATTGTTTTTCATTTGATTTCTTCTTCTCTCAGGTCTCTAATTTCATATTCCTGCTAGAGCTTCCCCATCTTATTCCCCACCTCTTTCGCTTCCTTGCACACTGCTATAAAAAGCAGCATTTTCTTTCTTCTTCGGTACTCAGAAGTTTGATTCAGAGATTGAGTATGACTAATGGAAAATAATGTTTACAAATTTAATTGAATGAAGAAAGGTTTGGAAAGGATTTTCAGCATGTGTACTTATGTTTGTTCTGATGTGGCTATGTGTGACTGTTAGGGAATACTTAGTTAATCCTATAGAAAATAAAAAAAAATGGTTTTCTGTAGCTTTAGCTTTCTGTTTACTTAAAAAAAAAAAAAAAAAAAAAGGACTTTAATCTCATCAAAATATTCACCTTCCACAACTATCAGCAAGTATGAAAACAAAAAAGGAAAATACCTGGTAGATCTAAAAAAAAACAGGGTTTTTAAGACAGAGCTAGGTGACATTAACATACTTCTGAGTAAGAGGATTTGTTTTTAAAGTCAGACACCAGGTCTGGAAATAAAACTGGCTTTGTTCCACCTTCCCCGCTGTATAAAATTAATAGAAATTCACCTCGTCACATTTTATATCTACTTGATCTCACATGCCAGGCGGCCTTCCTCCTCATTGCTCTCATCCTAGCAATAAGGGAGGTATGTGGACTGTAAGAGGGCATAGATTTACAGAGGAAGGAGCATATGATGGGAAGTTCAGTACGGTTGAGATGAGAGGATAAAGAAGCCATTGTAATCACTCACATGCCACTTAATATTTTTTGACAACAACTGCTCCGTTCTGTACTCAAGTACCTTTCATTCTAAGTTAGCCAGGTTTTCAACACGGAGCTGGAACAAAAAGCACACATACTAGAACTTGCAGTACAGGATCTCTAAAAGCCTCACATGCATTGCTGAACAACAGCTTGTAAAGAAGCAGCCCAACTCATTTATTTCTCTATGACTTCACAGTTTAAAAAAAACATATAAATAAGATTGTTAATGTTCAGTGGTATTGAATAACCCGAGCTTGCTCTTGGACAAAGGAACACTGCAGGCCTAGTTCTGTCCATGTGCAACTTTAAAAGTTATTCTGAAATAAAATAAACAAAATAAATGCATCAAGGTAATGCTCAGTTATTTTCTAAAATGTTGTTGAAAGTATAGGATATGGGGGGAACATTGTGGGCTTGGGTTAAACAACAGTGGAAAGAAATACCAACTGAATTTCAGTAGATGTAGCAAACCATTGAGGAATGGCTTAGAATGGTTTGGAACCAGTTAGGAATGGATACTACAGATCTTCGCAGGCCGATAAGTTAGCATAAGCCATAATGTCAAGAACCTGCTGTAAAGAAGCCTACAGCAGTTTCATAACCGTGACCAGGCATGGCTTGTATTTAATAGGCAATTAGTTACAGCTTAGTGTGACAAGCATACTTTTGTCTCTAGATCAAGCTGCCAACTTCTTTTATTTTATTTTCCTCATTACAATTGATGAAGAAATAAGAGAATAATTAAAATGCAAAAGGACGAGCTAGGTACAATTGCCATGTCTGTGCCATGCTGAGTTGAAATCCCTCAGTGGACTGTCTTGCATCATATAAGGTATTTGCATGCCCCCAGAGTGTTATTTATTCCTTATTCCTTTATGTAAATTAATGCAGTTGTTTAGTTTGTGAACGGCATGCTGTTAGTTTTTATAGTTGTTTGCAGGGTGAAAAAATGTTATATTTAGAAATACATTAATGCAACAGGAGTATTCTGGAGCTGCGTCCACAGCTAAAACACTGATATCAGGAAGAAGGGGCCTGAAAACGCTGGTCCTTTGTAACAATGTGTACGGCAGAGTCAATTTTGTTCCAGAAAAGACCCTAACTGGGGCTATTTATATTAGCATTCAGCCTCTGCTGAACACTTCCCTTGTAAAATTGGCCTATCTCGCTTATTAATAAAGCATTTTGTTTCTCTGGACTCCTCATTAAAGGAGAAGGAACTGATCATGCCCAAGAGTTGCATTACTGCTATTCAGCTCCCACCTCTCCTATTAAGTATTCCCAGGCCACTAGGTCTGTGGCTAGGTAACATTAACATAAATTTTCCAGGAGAAAGACTACAACACAAACAGGCTCCTGGAGAGAAAGAAAGGTGCCCTGGCTAATGGCTAGGCTTATACATTGTGTCCTGCAAGTCCTTCCATATTCAAGGGACTT
>JAHREE010000067.1:1189265-1203430 GCA_033628505.1 Tringa tobata
TGGTGAGGTGGGTGGGTGGGTGGTGTTGAGACAGAAGAGAGAGAAGCTGACTTCTTTGAAGAAGCTGGCAGCTCCAGACCAGTTAAGCTGTATGACATTCACAAACACTTCAGTGGTGAGGGCCAGCCATGTGGCAGACAGCAAAACATAACAAAAGTGGCAGAGAAAAAAAAAAAAAAGAGCGATGTTTAGATTTGCAGAGAGACCTTGGCTTTTTTGAGGCAACATACAGTTTTGCAGCTTAACTATAATACATGTAGAAATGTGTCTCTTTGTATAGTCATCAAATTATCATGAATAAAGTTTAAGACTCCCTAAATTTCTGCCTATCAGGGGATCAAACACACCATTTTCTTGCGCTCATAAACAACAAAATAGTCTGCCAAGAGTAGAAAGCAGGTAATTTATACGGTAACTTTCCTCATGTGAACAGTAGAATGGAAGTAACTAAGAAGTTAAACACAGGAAAATTCTGTTTATCTTTGCTTGTCCTCTGTCATACTAATGGCTCTATACCAAAAACCTATTATATTAAAAAATTTTTTTTCAAGAAAGAAAATATGTCAAAGCAATCAGACTGGATGAATGCCAGTACAGAGAGTTATAGACATGACAAACCAGTTTATTCAGAGTTTCTTTCCTTTCTACATGGAGGCCCCGTGGCACTGCTGAGAACTCTGTTCAGTAGCATACTTCGTACTTCACTGACTGGGATTTTCTGTGTCTATGTTATTAATGGTAAGTAGTTGGTAAATGTGTAAATCATTGCACATCAAGATAATACAGAACAGTACCCACTGTGGTATTATAAATCTCTAAAACTGATTCTTAAACTAGCTGAGATGTAGTCTAGGGTTGCTTGTTCAGGCTTAATTTGACTTATCAGCTATGATACCATCTGTATTTGAAGAGAAACAGCTGCATTTTCAGCTACTAAAGCTGACTTGAGCACTTTATAAAAGAGACCAGTTGAATCAACACAGATACAATCTCTTTCATATTCATTAACTGTCCCAGATGAAAAATGTTCCAAAGCAAACAGATGAAGCAAAACCAAGCAATAATACAAGTGTAGCATTTCAGTGAATGGAAAATTTTCTGTTTCTGAGACCAGTGAGAGCCCTCCCCACCACAGTGACAGAAAACCTTTTATCCAGGCATGCAAGCAACAAAGGCACTCCTAGTGGTCTTCTAAAGAAAAATGCTATTCTCTGTGTCTGTGCAGTGCTCCCTTGCACCCAGACCTCCTGGGGCACAGTCTTGGAGCCCAACAAACCATACTGGTTCCCTGTGCTCAGTCCCCTCACAGGAAACTGGGACGTGCAGAGGGCAAGCGGTACCACACCATACATCACCATGCCCACCAGGGCCCATCATACTGCTGAGGAACAACGGTTCCCCTCTTGGCTGTCCAGCCACATGAGCAGGAGCCGGTAGCGCCCAAGTGCTTGGTCCTCCAACAGCCTTCCTGCAGCAGGATCAGAATTTCTAGTCCAGGGACTTGGCTCTCACCATTAGACTCTCTTGAATGCAGCTTGGCTTATTCCAGACTGGGCTTTTTTAGGGAAATGCAACTAGTTTGAGATTTTCAGAAAGAACTGCTCCTTTGTCAGGTTGCATTTGACTGAGAGTTACATACCACTACTCCTCAGAGAGGGCAATGAAAATCTAGGCCCAGAAGAGGCAATTTTGCCTGCTGCTGTTTTGGTCTTTTGCCCACTAGAGACTGGGAGTCCCTGAGGTGGAGCCTCATACACGCCCGAGACTACCTCTGCTCCCGGAGGCCCTGCTGCATGACTGCAGGGATGGCTTGCAGGATCTCGTGCAGAACTGCAGCTGAGGGAGAGAAGAAACAACTGACCTTGCAGTTAAAACCCCTCAGATGTTCAGGAGGCTGGAAGTTTGACCACGCTGGGGACTCGAATGTGGTTTTCCTCCGAGCAAGAGGTCTGTCAGAAGCTTAATTTAAGAAATATTATCTATCAATTTTGTTGTTGTCCCCAGTCTACTGTAAATTGGCCAAAACTAATCATGGTATCAAAAAGAGAGGAAAGTCTGAAATGATGCCTGGACACAGGCTTGGAAATCATAGCATTATCTACTAAGTGAGATGCAGGCACTTGAAAAGTGCTGAGGAAAGAAATCCTCTTTATTACTGTATTCCACTTTCATTATTACTACTTTTGCCTGTGCTGGAGGGAGGCGAGAGAGATGATTAGCTCCTTATTAGCTGAGATCCCTGGGCAAAACCCTCCAGGTAGCTAGCCAGCAGCTTCTCAAAGCTTTGCCATGTTTTACGGCACAAGCAACCTCAATTCATCCTTCTGATGAAAGTAAAGTAAAACATGCTGAAATAGTGCTGGATGATGCTTCAGGACAGCCATCTGCATCAGTCCACCCCACCACAGGATGGGGCCCAAGCAGAGAGGCTGAGGGATGTTTTTCTTTGGCTGCTAAGGACCTTTCAACAAACACTGAACACAAAAGACACACTGCCAGAGATCCTTCCTCCAAACAGCATCACAGAACAAACACATCCAGCTCCTCAGGGAATTAAAAATTTCATTAATATTTCTATGTCAAACATTATGTGGAACAAAAATCCTAAATAATGAAGTGCCAAAACAAGACAAATAAGGCAATCTTATTGAGCAGGGACAGGCAGAGTGGAGGCTCCCATGCCATGAATGTCATAAAACAAACTAAGTGTAACAGCACAGCCTGAAACCTTGCTCCTCTGCACATCTTTCCTTTCACAGTGTTTACCTAGCCTATCTAAAAACCTTCCTAAGTTTCAATTTTGATGGGTGTTTTTGTGTTTTCCTTTTTTAAATACAATCAGCAGAATTCTCTCACCAAGGATAACATAGATAATATAGCAGGATGGTGCCGCAAATGGCAGTGTCTGTTGGTAGGCTGGAGACCTCAGAGCACGTATTTTCCACTTCCAGTCCCAGGGTCCAACAGGAATTATGTGACGTATACTAGCAAAAACAGGCTATGTATTTAAATAGCATTTTAATTCAGTATCCTTATTTCAATGAGACACAGGAGAATCATTATTTTGCAAACCTGATGTACTATTCAGCTTACAATATGAAATACACACTCAGCCTTTAATCTTAGCTAAGCAGTAGAGACTGACTGGAGAACAGCATGTAAGTACACTGCTCAGCTGGAAATCTAAAATTTTTAATAAAGAAAAATAAACAGTGTTTCTGCATATAATGTGTCTGTTTCATATAATACCCAGTAAAGCATTATAAAGGAAATGAGAATAATCAATATTAGCTTTGTTTATACAAACAATGTAACACAGAAATCTACTTTGCATGCAGACACTCCAATCAGACATCTTGTGAGCTCTTTACTACATGCAGTAGAAACTGATTTCTAGTAACACCTATGGTAGGTACTACGTAGAAATTAAAAAGAGGTGAGTTTAAGTGCACAGGTAATTGGAAAATATATACACGGTTACAAGAAATGGATATGAATTGAAAAGGGATGCTTCTCAGCTTTTGATGAAAACATTTTTGAATCTGTGCTGCTGCAGAGGAAGCATAATGAAACCTGATGAAGAGAAATTGCAGTGGATCATTGCACAACTACTTATCTTTCCTGCTACCTTCTGGGAGAATATAAGTGACATCTCACACCACTCCTGACAGACCTGAGGTGAGACCAGTCATCATACCCACAGGGAGCTCATCATGGGCAGTTGAGAACGCCAGATATCTAAAAAGCAAATGTCATAAGATGACCTCTTAAGCAATATGAGTGGCTGCAAATGAAAGACTAAGGAAATTAGTTTGCGCATGTTGTAGCTGTGACACTTAGAGTCATCACACCAAAAAATGTGTTCTCAGGTAAAATCCAACACTTGGACACTGATGTCCCTAGCAAGAGCCATTACAGCAGGTAGAATGGCAATGATAGCCAATGAGTTTTTGAGGTGGAAGGGCACACATATCAGCTGCCAGGCACATCATCTTCCTTCATCGCTCCTTGATCACCTGTCAGGAAGTTATCAGCAATGGACTCCAGAGACTCCCTGGATTGCCTGGGCCCTGTTGGGTTGTCCCTCCAGCAGTTACCAGGGTGGCTGAAGTCCTCTGTGGTGAGCAGGACTTGCACATGTGAAGCTTCTTGCAGGTATCTGACAAGGTCTCATCTACTTACACTTCCTGGTCAGGTGATGTGCAGCAGACACCCACTGCAACGTAGCTCGTACACTGATGTGCTCGCTAAATCTCACCGCCCATCCCAGGGCAGAGCTCCACCCATTCCCACCGCTTTCTCACAGAAAGGGCTCACATAAACTCCTCCTCCTTGCCTTCCTGGCTTGTCCCTCTAAAAACCCTGTTTTTATCCCGCAGCAGTGCCACTGTCACGTGAACCACCCCGCCGCATCTCCGTGACCCCAGCGAGGCCCATCGGCCTGCAGATGCAGGCCAGCCTCTAATCCCACCCGTGTGTCCCCCAGGCCGCAGGCGCTAGCGTGAGGGCCCTTCTGACAGGCACCCAGTCCTGCCAGTTCCCCAGGAAGGGCACGGCAGCTTTCCCCGCAGCGCTGCGGTGTTTAGACTGGGAGCCCTAACATGCAAGGGTTTTGCTGATACAACACAGGCTGTACAGAGGCATTCAAATCAGGCTAATAACGCTTTCCATTTTAGCAATGGAATACTACTCTCTAGCAAACACGCGCATATATGCACACACCTATAAAAACAAAAAATAAATAAATCACACATTAGCCAGAAATACCAATTCTTAATAGTGACAGGCAGCACACTAACAAAGAGCTAATTTAGCTGCCTCCAGTAAGATTCAGTATGTCTGTTCTCAACAATAAATTGTTGTTGTTTTGGTGAGTGTTTGTGAGAAATACAATGCCGTTTTTTCCCCATGTGTAATGATTTTGGGAATTTGTTTTGGTTTTGTGTTATGAGAATGGCTGGGCTGAAATACCCAGCTGATATATCTTAGAAATCCCCAATGAAACTAATGGTGCAGACAAAGAAATAAGCCTGCTTTTGTATTTGCTGCAGGATAACTTCATTTAGTTATCCTGCAGGGAAGGCCGAACACCTGCCTGCTGATGGGAAGTAGTGAGTGAATTCTTAATTTTGCTTTGCTTGCGTACGTGGCTTTTGCTTTATGTGTTAAACTGTCTTTATCTCAACCCATGAGTTTTCTCATTTTTACCCTTTTGAGTCTCTCCCCTACCCCACTGGGAGGGACTGAACGAGTGGCTGTGTGGGTCACAACTCTCAGTCGGGGTTAAATCGTGACAGAACCATTCTCTGTAACAGGTATTCCCTCTCCTGAACCAGCAAGTGCTGATATATCTGGACACAGTTAAGGTAATACGGTGATTTAATTGTCTGACTCCACCTTCAAATCAGGTACATAGACATCTGAGGTCTGGTGATGCAATCACACTGCACCTGCACCTGTTTGCTTTGGCAGCTTTCCAGTACACATAAAAAAAAAAAAAAAAAAGAAAAAAGACAATAATCCAGTTTCTAAAATCTGTCCGTAAAAGAACCACAAAACAATTAGAGAAGAGTCATAGAAGACTATTTCTGCTGGACCTCCAGAAGACAAAGAAGAAATTTTTCAATCACCAGCCAACTACACTGGATTCAAAAAGTGGGAAACAGAAAAAACCCAGACTTTCTGTAATTTCCAGTTATGCTCAGGAAGGGTATTTATTACAAAAACCAGAACTCAGCAGGTTTAAATGACTGTGGATTAAAACAACAATGTCCACTGCTGTTCAGTCTAGCCTAACACATCTTACAAATACATCCCATCCCTTGCTGGGGCTACATAAGTCTTAGTGATTTTTAGAAACTTCACCAAATATGTCAACTGCATACAGAATCTGACAGATAAAAAATCTAGAGAATAAGAAATTAGCTAAGGGGACAGCAAAACATTTCTCTTACATTTTCTGGATTCCACTTTCAAAACATAGAAAACTTTCCACTTCTAAAAAATGTTATCAAACATTCTCATACTGAAAATGAAATTCTGATTAGGCTGAAGACATGGCTCCGCATTTCTGGAAACACACCAATAACATTTTTATAGTTATGGTCAGTAAACAGTTTGAGGAAAATACCACAACGCTGATGCAAAGAAAAGAGAAATACCAAAACAATATTAATTTGTAGTTTGCCAAAAAGAAAAAGGAAAATCCCCACAATCTCTGCTGCTAAGTGAGTACAAATGGATATATTAAAAGTAGGGGCATTTGTTGCAATAAAAATACCTTCTGATAGTTTATGTCTTGAAAACAAAAAGGATGCTCAGATTGCTGCGGTTGTCAAAATAAAGAAGAAAAGCACAAAGCACCCTATCATGTATACTCCTTATTAGCTTTCTATTAGTTTCATTTTCTGAATGCTCTTTTATATTTCTGTTGTTTTTCAGGAACATCCCAAGTGAGACTAGCTACACCTAGCTAACACAAGGATTATTTGGTCCTGAAATAACACAATGGGAAAGATGTAGACTGAAAAGCTGTATTTGCAAGAAGAAATACAAAAGATAAAAATTCAGGAAAATAAGAGATCATTAGTAGGTCATTAGTAAGTCAAAAGACTGTGTCCCCATGCTGCTGACACCAGCTATAATGGAACATCAGTCTGTAAGACAGTGAAAGGCAGTACATCTGTCACGCTTCAAATCATAAAATATGTCCAGTTATTCAGAGTTCCTATATGAGATATTTAAGATTATGGTGTAACTACTTTCTATGTGAGAAAACTTTCTTTCTCTAGAAAACTGACTGAAGAGATGAAGTTCTTATTGTTTTTTTCCTCTCATGTGATTGTTTTGGTTCTCATGTATACAAAGAAGAGCAAAAGCTCAACAGATAAACTACTCAATCGAAAGCATGGATCGTAGGATTAGGATTCCAAATACTATATTATCTGTTTAAGTTTCTTTTCATGGCAAACTTAACAAAAGATTTCTCCCTCACCCTTTCGATGCCTTCCCCTCCAGGTCTACTAACCTGATACTTCAGTTACCACAGTTGAGTTATGCCAGTACAAATGTTTGAGCAATCTCAGTGTGAGCTGGTCTTGCTGCCTTCCATACCTACCCCAAGCAGGTAGCAGAAGTCAAATTTTGATGTTTATACAAGTCTGAACACAGGCACCAAAAAAGCGTCCTGTCTTGAAGACAGAAGAGACAAATTGTTCTTTGGGAAAGTCAATTCTTCCATTTGAGACTGAAAAGCAATGGGAAGAAAAGCAACAGTTAAGTGTTAATGTTACAGCTTGATAAAACTGAGACTATATAATCATCCTCATTTTGTTGCACGAGTAAAGGGGCCAGAGAATTTGGCCCAAAGGACTTCTGAAAACAGGTTCTGGAACAAGTTAAAGCGCGCTGCAGAAAAATTAGTTGAATTTCAGGTCCTGTCTAGTGACCACTGACATATTAAATCCCCATAAAGACATCACCAAATCATGCACCCTGATGGATTTACAGGTGGTAGATCCAGTGTACAAGAGGTAAGTGATGAGATGACACTATTCTCTTCACAGGAATTTAATTCACAGGAAAAAGTTTACTTCACCAACAACCTGGAAATCCTTGTCTCTGTACAATCTTCCATCTCACAGAAAGGCAAGTAGTTTTCTTCCTGATTATTTTTGGTAGAGGGAAGAATCCTACTGCCTTTCTCTCCACCACGTTACCTGGAATAGGACTACAGAGTAAAAGTTCAGGATAGTGTTGTAATAAAATATAGCTATCCCCTTCCACTTTCAGTAATTTTCATAAAAGTAACTAAATTTTTTCATTTCCCATCCCCATCAGCTTTTTTGATGGACTGGGTTTCTGCACACTTCTCTGATCTCTCAGCTGCTTCCTGCAACCCCAGATTACCAAACCTCTTTCTGTTTTCCTCTCTAGTCTCTCCATTGCACTGAGACATCTGCAGACATATGCTTCTTACTGCCAGAAAAGCATAAGAATGCCTTTCTTCTCTTCTTCCCACTGTCTGAATGTTTCATTTGGACTCTAAAATAGTCAAAACTTTTTCATATCCACTGAAATTTTTCCACTTCACTGAAAATTTGAAAAAAAGTCAAATACTTTTAAATAATCCATGTATGCGTTCATCTCATTGACAAGAGATTTCTTGTTGCAAATACCCAGGCAAAATTTTCAGCAAAATATTGAGGACAGCTTGGTAACCAGTGAACACAGAGATGATAAATGAACAATACTTACTATGGAAAAACTTCCCTTCTTAGCCTAGCTAATTATTTTTTGTATAACATAAATTCTCCTCTTTCCTCATTTGTCCGTTGCTGTGTCCTTAGGGAACAGTGATTTAGAGAAGCTGGGCAAGGCTTCACCTTACTTCAAACAGCATGATTCTCCAAACGATGAGGAGAGATCACAGCTAACCACGTTCTCTTTCCAGTGAGTTCATCACAAGGTTCCCAGCATCACTTGTGACTGTTTGACTCCCAGCACCTAGAAAGAGTTTAAAGAGACAAACAATCAGAAGTTGTGCAACTTTTAGTACTTAGTCTTACAGATTTGCCTATGCAAACTTATCTGCGTGGCTTGCCCTGGGTAGGATTGCTCTTATTCCTGTTTAACCTGTTAGTTACACAGCCCCCAGTCCTGTGAAAGTCTGAAGACTCATGGCATCGAAGGAAGACTTCTCATTACTAGTAGAGCAATAAACCATCTCTTTCACTGTATATGAACAACAGCTGATTACTGAGCGATACTTGAAGTTAAAATCTAAAACTGTTTCAAGAACATATAGATCTCAAGACTTATGCCACAGAAAAATGTCTATGCCTACCTTACCAAGGCAAATATTCTTGTCGCTTGGGAATTATGTGACAAACAGTCTGTCACAGAGTTTTGATTTAATCCTGTAGTCTGCATTACTGCAGTGACAAACAGCAGCTTGTTAGTAGCAAGTGTCCAAATTTAGGCATCATTTGCAGTGAGCCAGCTGTGGAAATATTGGTAATCCACCAGCTAGAAAACATATTGCTGTCTTCAGACCTGGTACAGAAAGTGCTGAGACTTACATTTAGATTCCTTTGCATTCTACTTCACCAACAGAAAAAAGGAGCATAAATAGCTCCCTGTTCAAATACATGCAGTTACTGAATGATGTCCTAGATGATAATCAACAGAAATAATCAGACTCTAGCCAACATTTAACCTCCTCATGAAAAAAAAAATAAAAGGAAACTTTCCTGGTGACAGCAGTGATGCAACTGCGTTTGCACACAGCAGAGATCTGCTCAGAGCAGATATGTCCCGTCACAAGCTATTTGTCAAACCAGCTAGCATTCAGCTGAATGTAGGCTTGGCACATTGACACTGTTGGCAGCACAGCCTTCCTACTCCCTTACACATTTTACCCTTTCCATCTGAATATTGCAGAACATGAAAGAAACCTTTGAATGCTCAGAAAAAATTGTGCTGCACATCCAGAGAAGAAGAAAAAAGTCTCAGAGATCTATTTTTTCATTAAAAGCGGCAAATAGAGGTGCTTACCACCACATTTTTCTAGACGAAATGCAGAGTCATCACTGGGCCCTGCAATAATTTTGATATGTCCACCTACATTCAGAATTTTGAGTAGCCTAGCACTGAAGTGATATACTGACATACAGTTTCATATGAATTTTCTGGACAAAAATTCGAAAAAACAATAATTAGAAAGAAGAAAAGTTCTCAGCCACATTTTTCAAGTTATAAGTAATTACACTGTGGAGATAGTTTTAGAAGAAAAGTACCTCCATCTGGCATATCAGGCTCTTTTTTTTTTTGCCTTTATCTGAAGTTTCTGACCTTTACTTACTTGAATAAATGAGAAGGATGACTCAGAGAGAGCAGGACAGCAAATGTATGTATTACAAAAATGATACCTATTGATCAATCTTTAAAGATTCAAGAATACTTGAGAGGTATGATGAGAAAGGAAAACCTGAGTATTTCATCCTTACATTCTTGAACTAGAAGGTTTTGCAATGCATAGCCACTTATTCTAAACTTTAAGGTTGATTTCTCTTTCAAAATATATTGTTATTTGAGACTTGCTTATGCTTTTCAATACAATCTTTGTACTCTCAGACCTTGGTTATTCTGTGAAGGCCAGAACTCCAATACCAACAATGAAGATGTCATCTATTGTAATGAAGTAAATCAATAGTTTCAGGCTTCTGGATCTTGGCAACAAAACTAATCACTCATAGCAATCCAGGGGGAAAAAAAAACTCCTAGGGCAAAAATGTTTGAAAAAATAGTGCTTTCAGTGAAAAAGTGATGAAAATACAAAAGTCAGTGCCCTCCCATGAGAACTTCAGAACTTTTCATTAGTGTTGGTTTACAGGGAAGCCTTAAAAAGCGATGTTAGATCTATCTCTACCATGAAATTCATTTGACATTATGAATCTTACAGATTGTTTGACCTATCCATTTTGAAAGATCTCATCAAAAGGAAAGCTTTTAAAGGCTTTACATTTAGCATAGTATGGTACTTCCTTTGGATAGCTAACAATGAGCTTGACTAGAGTCCTAAAGACTTTGAATACTACACAGTCTCCAAAGCTAAAACCTCTTTTATCCTCCCAAGTAAAGCTTTTGATACAAGTGACATACTCCTAAAAACTCCTCTTCGGTTTTCGATGTAAGACCTGTGCTCCTAAAACTCAGTTTTCCCCTAAATTTGTGCCCCAAGAAGAACTGACCAACCAGGAAAAGGAGAAAGTGTCAGGTTCATCAAAATACTATCAATGTTGCTACCCAGTAGAGTCTCTGTGGGTCTGGAGAGGGTTAAGGTCAGAAGAGCTGTGGCTTAGAATTAGTGATGGTTGCAAAAGGAGAACTATGAATCTATCTGGGAGGAATTACTGCTTAATCACAAGCCCTGCTGTGCAGCAGGGATACAGGTTAATTCATTTCACAGCCACACAACTTCCCGTGAGATCTTCTGATGGCTCACAGCTGTGCTAAACCACAGTATATCCAGCACCAGCTCCCATGCAGGGAATGAAATTAACTTATGTGTCACTAGTTACCACTGTGGGCACATCACCTTTCGCTGCTTTAACTCCAATTTTTTGAGTGTGATTACTCCACTTTACACTAGGGGATATCAGAATCAGATCCAACCTTTCTGAGTCCTCTCTCTCCCACACATAAACATGATAACATGCAAGAGAAGCAAGACTAGGAAGGACTCCTAGAGCGACCTCCCTTGAATCACAGAGTGACTGCCACAGTGCAGGATAGTAGGCATTGAAAGACTTAAAGGAAATCCACTCCTTTCTCCTTTTGTGCATGACACTGGCCAACAATTTTCATCATCGTAATGATATCATTCAGAGGTCACACACAGAGAGCAGACAGAGCTTTACTCACCACATGGTGCTCATAAATAGTATACCTCATCCTCATTTT
Source organism: Tringa tobata (assembly GCA_033628505.1). Lineage (NCBI taxonomy): Eukaryota > Metazoa > Chordata > Aves > Charadriiformes > Scolopacidae > Tringa > Tringa tobata. Next base: position 1,200,729 of record JAHREE010000067.1, read on the forward strand.
CATAACTTCCTTACAGCACTTAAATATGTACCAAGAGTGAAGTTGTGTGCCTTGCAAGTTCTACAACTATTATGACTGGGTCATACAGCCAGAGACAGAGAAGGGTCGAGATATACTTTTGCTTTCTACTCCAGAAGAATGCTCATACAAATTGTCTTCCAGCAGTGTTTGTACTCGATGTTGCTGGTCCAGAGGGGCAGTGTAAACTGGTGTCCAGATGCGGTGTGCTACCACCCTCTGTCTGCCCAGTCTGCTGAGAATCTCCACTGAAGGAAGAAACACAATTAACTGGTAGTACATAACAACCAATACGCTTGTGAAAGGATGAAGAAAAATTGAATTGATGTTTCCTGATAAACAGAACAATAAATTAAAACAAATAAATATGGCAATAAATAATATCCAGACAGGATCTCAAAGACATTTTCAGAAAGAAAAAGCTATTTGTTCTTTTGTGATTTAAGGAATTTGTATGAGATAACACTCCATTACATTGTCTATGAGGCTCTCAGTTTGTTCTGCTGGGAACCAAAAATACGTTTCAAGGAAGACTATAGCACGATCTAGTGTACAAGTCAGCCCTTAAGCTGTGGACTTGGCTTGTAAATTCACATGACAGAAAATAGTATTGATAGAACTTTTGTGTCAAGATATTGTCTATATCAAGACACCACTGAAGCATGACACACCTTGTGAAAACAGTAATACTACAGGCTTTTGACCAAATCAGTATCATTAAAATTATTTTCACATTTCAGTTAATAGTTCCTGTTCTTCCTAAAACATTCTCGAAATTCAGAAGTCTGGTGCTTGAAACTAGGCTATGCTATATCACTATCTGGTAATATGCAGTTATATACACCTATTTCTAGCTTCTCTTTGCAGAATGCTTTCTTCTTGGCAGGGGTGGCATTGAAGGACATTTCCCATATAGTTGATTAAGGCTGTATTTTCTCTATCAGGCTGGGATAACATATAGGCAAATTTTCCAGATATCCCATAAAAAATTCACTAAGGAAGAAATGCTGTTGTTCACACCTGAACTTTATGTTCGTTCTTAGAAGATAAATCAAGCTCTATGTCCTTTCCCATCTAAGGAAAAAAAAATAATCTGAGTTTCACATTTCCCCTCTCACCTCAGATCATAACTTGTGCACAGCTGTCTCAATTTGTGATGAGGCACACATCTGCAGATGGTTTTTGAATCTCATCTGTTCCTCCTAGAAACCACAGCTTCTATGGTATATATTTCCAATACTGTACCTAAAATCATAGCTGGAAATCTATAGATACATCAGAAAACAGGTGCCTTGTGGCAATGCTATTAGTAGAAAGAGATAACAGGGGCAGAATGACATTTCAGCTGAGGCACTGTAGGCAAGTATGAAGATTTGCACAAAAGCAATTCCTCTCATTCTTGATAAACATATTAGCTTGTCTGTTTGTTTGTATGAAAATCTCTATGATAAACACAGAATTCTAGTGGAAACTAGTCATATTCACCTGAAAAAGAGTTGTGTTCTTTAATAAATCAAAATTTCCTCTTTGACAAAGCTATGAGAGTTTCTTGGCAAAGCTGTGAGAGCAAGTGGGAAGTGTCATTAGTCTGAATTTCACAATATCACTGCACACTTTCCCAAGGCATACAATATACATAAGAGTAAAAGGATGGAACTTGCATTTCAACATAAAAACCAGACTATCCTCACTGATTATGTGTGTTTGTGTATGAATTTCTGACACTACAAACATATACAGGCACCTTATTTAGATTCCATTTAGCCAGGCAGAATAGCAAGAACATATGCATGTACTGAACAACTTCAAAGACAAATAGTTCTTACATTGCTGGAAAAAAATGGTCAGTGAAATGTTTTAGCTATGGCACAGAAGGCATACTTAGAATGTTGCTTATTAGCATGAGCAGCAACTGTGACCTTACTCCTGCTTCTAGTATGTGTAGAAAATCCTGGAAATCTAAGACAAAGTAGGAAAAATTTCTACAGAAATTCCTATCATTTAGACACTTCCAGGGTCAGTTCTTTTCTGTTGAATTCAACTGGAACATTATACATTAGCTATTTTTCATTTAGACTAACATCTTACAAAATTTAAGACCAGATAAATAATTTATAAATAGTTCACAAGCTGGTAATGGTGCTTTTGGCATTGATTTTTTTCTTTATATGAGGCACCTGCTTTTCTTCCTGTAGTTGTAATATCTAAAAATGAGCAAGATTAAGAGAAATTGATTCCAGACTTAAATTTCTAGCCTTTGGCACAAACACTGCCTTCAGCTGCATTCATGAATTCCCTTCATCCCCCTACCTCAACGCATTGGATCTGTTTGCAGAGAGCAGTGAAATGGTCTCACAGACAATAGAAAGCCCTTCAACTATACCCACTGAAATCTGTTGATGTCCAGTCGCAGGGCTGTCAGCAAAAATGCAATCCAGAAGCTCTGAGATGATCCATGATCACATTTCAGTTCGTTCTTTGTAAGTAGGGATAGCCATTAGAGATTTGAGGGTTGTGGTTGTATCTATTGCTGTTTGTGCTTTTTTTCAGTGATATAACAGACAGGACACAATACAGGACAAATGATAGAGAAGAACTTCTTCCATGAGCAAAACTTGATGTGACCATTATCAGGCATTCTCCTTTCACCATTTCAAACAAATCCCATCCTCACAAATTGAAGG